>QLSR01000053.1:0-424319 GCA_031780015.1 Citrullus colocynthis
CACTCAAAAGAACAATGCTCTTCTCTGCTTTCATCAACGCATAGCCTTGGCCCATGCTTAACTCTTCCACTCTCGGCTACTTTGCTCTAACAACGCATGGCCACATTTCACTTGCTTTGTCCCAATATTTAATACTATACGCTAGTGCTTACACCCTATCTCCTTTTGGCCTGGAATAAACATTTTTCCTTACGTTACGCTTCTTTTTACTTGATCGTTTAGTTTGCATAATTAAACTCAAATCATGATTCATCACCGAGCCTCCCCTTTTTCCCGAAGTAAACCTAATAAGCAAGATTACCAACGAAAATCCCATATTCATAGCGAGATTACTAGCGAAACTACCCAACAGGACATGATACTAGCGACACCAGGATAAGCGAGACTAGCATGATTTACCTGAGGAGCGATACCTAGTGAGACCCAGCGAGTTTTGTGAGACGAAAAGCCTCCTTGCGTTTCAACGACACTTGTCTCGCTACCTCTACTTTATTTACTTAGCAATACCCGACAGCAGAGGTCTCCCCTCCTTTCACTTTTGTTCTTACTCCTATCTGTTAAAAGTCATATTTCCAGCCCAAACTAAGATTTATTTTCTTCTACAAACTTGTAAAGAATTGAATTTCTCAGATTACCTAAAAAATTTCAAGGCTTGACTCCCCTTCGTTCTCCAGCTATTCCAAAATTATTCCTTGTTGCTCCAGATTGCACAGTAATTCTGAAACCATTGTTTTTACATTAAAATTTCAGCCTTAGACTCGATCTCCTCGATTCGTTCTACTCCAAACATCAGACACTATCCAGTCTGTGCGTCCACAACAACGTTCTGTTCCAACTTAGATTTCAACACCAAAACGAGTAGACTTCTATGCAAAATCTACAAGAACACCTTTTACCTTCCATTGTAGTTCATTTGAAAAATGGAACCGACGAAAATGTCTAAAAATGATAAAATATTTAATTCACTTACCTATATATATACTACCTCCTTAACCCTCTTAGGCAGGCTGGCGCGCAGGGTTCCCTTTCTTAATTCAACGCAAGGCACTCAAACGCAGCCTACCACCAACACCCTCAGCAGATAAGCACCCTCAACGCATGGTGCCCTCACCGCCTCCTACCTTCAACGCTTACAACTCAATCAATTATACCCGTCTTCAACGCATGAGGACCTTAACGCATGGCAACCTTACCAACGCATGGTAGGTTAAATACATTTCTTTCCCCGCCAATGATCAACTTCTCCTCCAATGCAAGTGATTGCTTCAGCTCATAACAACTCTTTGTGATTTCACCTTCAATGCATGGCCACTCAAAAGAAAAATGTTCTCTTCTCTGCTTTCATTAACGCATAGTCTCGGCCAATGCTTAGCTCTTCCACTCTCGGCTACTTTTCCTCTAACAACGCATAGCACCATTTCACTTGCCTTCTCCTAACACTTAGTATTATAAGCCAGTGCTTACATAATCTTTCAAGGGTCACGGGTTGCGTTAGAATTTAAATAAGAACCATAGGGTAACTATTGCATCTTGTCAATTGTAATCTTAATCCGATGCTTATGTCCATCTAGCTAATCAATATAAGTAGTAATAATCAGACTGCTCGAGAGGGTAAGTGATTGTGGAACTCAATTGACAAAGCCAAAAAGTGTTACCTGTCTATAGGAATAACCTTGGTACTTAACACTCTCCTATGCGGTATAGACATCTAATGCATAGCGGCTGACAACTGGGAGAAGAGTTGCAAATATGAATAGAATATCACCATGCGTTTCTGATTTTAGATGTTAACCAACCCGAACCCTATTTTTATCCATTCATTTAATCCTTTTAGCTGACTTTGCTGTGTCACATACCTTACCATTTACCATATTTTAATCTAGTGTACATGTTATCGCTTTTTTTAGTTAGACGCATCCTTATCAACTATTTTTGGTTACCACTCCAACTCTAATAATCCAACAAATTATAGAATTAGCATAGTCCCTATGTTCGACCTCGGACTCACCGAGTATACCTATTTCTTTGCTTATTCTTGGGTTAAGAATAGGAAAACTTGACAGATCATAAACGCATAACATTAAGCATGTTTAACACATAGTATGTTAAACGCATAGGAAGCTTAATAATAATAGATAAACGCAGTAACAAGTTTTGCACTTCAGATCTGCATCGCAACAATGAGTTAGCATCCCCATTCCCAATCCTAGATAGATGGTCTGCAACCACATTTTCACATCATTTTCTATCTTTGATTTCAAGATCAAATTCCTGCAATAACATAATCCATCTCATCAATTGTCACACCCTCTCCCTGATAACCTACTTATCCTGAAAGGAGATGTGAGGACAGCATACATCACCCCTCTTGTGACGTATACCATCAATTTTTACAAACTGATCCTGTGAGTTCACAACATACATATTGCTCCTTCATACATTCAAAACCATAACATATAGAAAGTTATATACATATCAATAATTCAAAGTTTCAACTCATCCACAAGGCACTTATACAAAACCATATTTCAACTCCTAGCAAATGTACAACTAGGTCTACATGCCACCTATATAAGGTTTTACATACATACAACTCTTCAAACAGGACAAATTTCTGGAAAACTCGAAGCTTAAGCAAGGCGAGTTGGAGTAGGCAAAGCACCAGGAACGTCCTTGCTACCCTGGAGGGAAAAGAAAACTTGAAAACATGAGCTAATAGCCCAATGAGTGACTAATTTTTAACAAACTAATTTTAGATCGAAAATTATCAGGATTTAAACAAGTTTCGACAACATGAGTAAAACATAGAATCATCTCATATTCATTGATTAAATCGTGTTTAAATGCCCTTATCAAATCATACATGGTTTTTCAGCAATTCATAAATAAAACAGTATGGTTACAATACTTCTCCTTAGTTGAGGCGGAGCAAAACTCAACACCCCAACGTTGAAAACAAATAAGGCTCAATGCGGAGCAGAACTCAACGTACCAGCATATAACCTCTATGTGCACATAGGAACATGGCGGGTTACTCAAGTACCTTCTCCATGTCCTTCAGTATTGGGTCCCGGGGAAACTCACGTGCCTTCTCCATGTCCATCAGCACTGAGTCTCCTCTAAAACATTTTCCTTTAAGGAAAGCAATATTTTTATACAAACAGTTCATATACAAATTTTTCATGAGGAAACAGGGCAATTCATAAATCAATAACATTTCATAAACATACTTTTCAATACCGTTTAACAAAATATAAAGTATTATTTATAAATTGATTGATCACAAAATCATAAATAGATTAGAAAAAAAACCAAACTAACATGTATAACGAAATCATTGAGACAAGAAAAGTGTCACTCACAGCTCTTACTAGGCCTTGAGTGGATTATACGCCTTCCCTATCTCCTCTTGGCCTGAAATAAATATTTTTCCTTGCATTACGCTTCTTTTTACTTGATCGCTTAGTTTGTATAATTAAACTCAAATCATGATTCATCATCGAGCCTCCCCTTTTTCCAAAGTAAACCTAATAAGTAAGATTACCAACGAAAATCGCACATTCCCAACGAGATTATTAGTGGAACTACCAACAGGATAACGATACTAGTGACACTAGGATAAACGAGACTAGCGAGATTACCTGAGGAGCGAGACCTAGCGAGAGTCAGCGAGATTTGTGAGACAAAAAGCTCCTCTGCACCACTAGCGAGATTTGTCTCGCTACTCACTCTCCAATTCTCAGTGACACCAGCTTCCTAGCGACACCTGACAGCAGAGTTTCCTCCTTTCCTTTTATTCTCCCTTCTGTCAGGTTAAAAGTCATATTTCCAGCCAAATTTAGAGCTTCTTTCCTTCTATAAACTTATAGAGAAATATGTTTTCTAGCTTACCTCAAATTTTCGTTGCTTAACTCGTTCTTGTTCGTCAGATATTGCAAGATTTCTCAACACTACTCCAGATTACACAGAAATTCCTTATCAGTAACTTCCAGCTAAAACTTTACATATTTCTATGCCATTTCAACTCAAGCATCCTTCATAAAAGTTGTTCAGAATTGAGTTAACTTACTAACCTTAAAATTTCAGCCTTTGACTCGATCTTCTCAATTCGTTTTACTCCAAACATCAGACACTGTCCAGTTTATGCGTCCACAAACAACGTTCTGTTCCAGTTTAGATATCAACACCAAAACGAGTAGGCTTCTATCCAAAATTTGCAAGAACACCTTCGTCTACCTTCCTTTGTAGTTCGTCTGAAAAATGGAACCAACTTAAGCTCTCGAAAATGTCTAAAAATGATAAAATATTTAATTCACTTACCCATATATACTGCCGACTTAACTCTCTTAGGCAGGTTGGCACTCAGGGTTCCCTTTCTTAGTTCAACGTAAGGCATTCAACGCAGCCTACCATTAACACCCTTAGCAGATAACCACCCTCAACGCATGGTGCCCTCAATGCCTACAACTCAATCAATTATATCCATCTTCAACGCATGGGACCTTAACGCATGGCAACCTTACCAACGCATGGTAGGTCAAAACATTTTTTTCCCCGCTAATGATCAACTTCTCTTCCAACGCAAGTGACTGCTTTAGCTCATAACTCTTCGTGATTTCGCCTTCAATGCATAGCCACTCAAAAGAAAAAATGCTCTTCTTTGCTTTCATCGACGCATAGTCTTGGCCAATGCTTAACTCTTCCACTCTCGGCTACTTTTCCTCTAGCAACGCATAGCCACCATTTCACTTGCCTTCTCCCAACACTTAGTATTATAAGCCAGTGCTTACATCAATCTAGGTTTTGAATCTCTCTTTTCAAACAAGTACTTTAAAGCAGCATGGTCAGTATGCACTATAATTTTAGAGCCAAGCAAGTATGATCTAAATTTATCAAAGGCAAACACAATAACTAACAGTTCTTTTTCAGTAGTAGTATATTTTTGTTGAGTACTATCAAGAGTCCTACTAGCATAGTAAATTGCCCTAAACATGTTATCTCTAAGTTGGCCTAAAACTGCTCCTGAAGCATAATTACTAGCATCACACATGATCTCAAAAGACTGTGTCCATTCAGGTACAACAATAATTGGTACATAAATTAATCTTTCTTTCAAAGCATTAAAAAGTAGTAGATATGCATCATCAAATATAAATTTAGCTTCCTTTTCTAACAGGTTACTCAAGGGCTTTGAAATTTTAGAAAAATCCTTAATGAATCTCCTATAAAACCCAACATGCCCTAGGAAGCTTCTAACTCCTTTCATATTAATGGGAGGTGGCAATTGCTTAATAGCGGCGATTTTGGCCCTATCCACCTCCAATGCTCTCTCTGAAACTTTATGCCCTAGAACAATGCCCTCCTTAACCATGAAGTGGCACTTCTCCCAATTCAACACAAGGTTAGCATTGAAGGGAATTGAATCTCGGCAGAAGCATGTGATCGCGTTCTTTGATTTATTGAAAAAATTAAAAATACAAAAAATAAAGAAAAGGTTAAGCATTATATCTTTGCCAATCTATAATTCTCGAATTGATAGTCTTTTCCTTGTAGTCTTCCTTTCCCAAGAGATCTTCCTCGCTATGACTTTGGCAAGGATCGGTTTGTGGGGAACCGCTTCAAAGAATGGGAAGAAGAATTTTCTTAGAATTTTTCTAAGAAAATTGAGAGAATTAGTAGGGGAGGATTTTTAGAGTAATTGTAGAGATCATTCTCTTAGAGAGTGTGTTCTATGAAGGCTCCCAAGGGCCTGATGACTTGTAGAAATACAAGTTATTATAACATTTTTCTTAGAAAAATAGATATTAAATAGAGAAGCATGTGGTAGTTTAAGCTAAATTCTACTAATAAATCTTCCTACGCGTTCTATTCTTGTATTTTTATAAAGATAATAATTTTACCACTTTTTGAGCCTAAAACACATGTTTCAACGCAGTAATGCAAACAACTAGTTAACTACCTCCTAACGCAAGACTGTGCATTAGCAACCTATGACGCGTTGACATCCACCAAACTCCTCCTTGAACGCATAATGACAAAAGACGCAAGGCGCGAAAAATCAGATCATAATCTTGAGAGATTGTTGGAAGATTGACATGCATAATCTTTGGTTAAAGTGGTGGATCTAAATTGACCCGAGAATTACGCAATTAGGCGAGATGGACACATGATATCAATTTCGCCACCAATCAAGCAGATCTGCCATTGATTGCGACTGCAACATCTATAAAAGGGCAGTCCTGCAAGATGAGAAGGTTGTTGTTCATTCTTGGAAGAATTCCCAAGTGAGAGCAGAGTTATCTTCAGAACACAACCGGAGACGAATAGCTTGAGAGAGAAGAGTCTTTCCTCCGCCTGACCACTTCACAGCAGATCCTCACGCTTCCATTCCGGCGACTCAAGACATTGATGCCCTTTTCCTGCTTTCTATCTTGTTTTTCTAGTTTGATTTTAGATTTGTGTCAAAACATTGAGCTATCTAAAGTTGTATTCCCTTCATCAATCTATATTTCTTCCATGTCTACTCATTTCTCTACACTTTCCGCTTTTACTTTGAATCCATGAGTAACTAATCTATCAAGGGTTAAGGGTTGTGTTAGCATCTAAATAAGAACCATAGTGTAACTATTGGATCTTGTCAATTGTAATCTTAATTTGATGCTTATGTCCATCTAGCTAATCGATATAAGTAGTAATAATCAGACTGCTCGAGAGGGTAAGTGATTGTGGAACTAAATTGACAAGGCTAAGCAGTGTTGCCTAGACATAGGAACAACCTTGGCACTCAACACTCTCCTATGCATTATAGACATATAACGCATAGCAGCTGACAACCGGGAGAAGAGTCGCAAGTATGAATAAACTATCACCATGCGTTTCTGATGTTAGATGTTAACTGCAGTAACAAGTTTGTACTTCAGCATTGCATGCGTTAGAACAAGTTTTTGGCGCCGTTGCGGGGGATTATTTTATTGATTCATTTTTCTTGGATTATTGTGTTGCAGGATTCCTCAGTCAAAGGAGTATAGTAAGTTTCTCTTTTGTCAGAAGCTTCTAACAGTATATGAGTGAAGGGAACAATCCAACATTTGATATTGACCCAGAGATTGAGAGAACCTTCAGTAGAAGGATAAGACAGAATAAACAAAGAAGGAACAACCGAGCTACAGAAGAAAATATGGACGCATAACACAATCAGCCTCAAGTTCCTCAAGGTGAGGTTAGGCAAAACGCAGATGCACAAGAGCATGCAGACCAAAAGATAAACCCAATTCTCTTGGCGCATGATAGAAATCGCCCAATAAGAGAGTATGCATCGCCGAACTTGTATAATTTCTCACTAGGAATTTTACAACCAACCTTTGAAGGTAATGGAAGGTTTAAAATGAAGCCAGTGATGATGCAGATGTTGCAAGCTGCAGGGCAATTTGGGGGTGCAATGGGTGATGACCCACATGCACACTTGAAGAGCTTCTTGGAGATATGTAGCACATCCTCCATGGTTGGAGTACCGTAAGACAGCATCAGGATGATGCTATTCCCTTTCTCTCTCAAAGATAAGGCAAGGTAATGGGCATATTCATTTGAACTTGCTGAGATTACAACCTGGGCGCAAATGGTTGAGAAGTTTATGCAGAAATATTTTCCTCCGACGGTGAGTGCAAAGAGGCGACGAGACATTGCCACCTTCGACCAAAAAGATTCGGAGACTCTTAGTGAGGCTTGGACCCGATTTAAGAGGCTGGTAAGGAATTGTCCGCACAATGGCATTCCTGATTCTGTGCAGATGGAGATCTTCTATGGAGGATTAAACAAAACATCATAATCAGTGGCTGACGCCTCTGCCGCCAGAGGATTAATGGACAAGGCTTATACACAAGCCAAAGATATTCTCAATAGGATTTCAAGGAATACTGATGAATGAGTGAATGATGGATATGGATCTCAATTCGTTGACAAGAGATGAACGCAAGCTGGTATGATTGAAACTGATGCGGCCACTAATCTGGCAGCCCAGATTGCCAATATGACATCTTTGCTGAAGACAATAGCATTGAACAACCAAGGTGGATCTGTTGCTGCGATGGATGCAATGAATGCAACAGCATCTGTAAGCTGTGTGCAATGCGATGAGGGCCATCTGTATGATATGTGTCCTTACAATCCACAATCAGTTTGCAATGTTCAGAATAACCCGTAAGCTAAAACATATAATCCCGGTTGGAGGAACCATCCTAAGTTTGGATGGGGAGGAAACCAACAACAGACGCAGCGAACTGAACAACAGTCGTAGAGAAGCAACCCTCATGTTCACAACCAAGGTTTGCAAGGGCATTAGCCACAAATAAACCAGTCATCAAGTGCATCATCATCATCATCCATGGAAGCTCTACTACGAGAATATATCAATAAGAATGATGCGATGCTCCAAAGTCAGGCTACTGCAATTCGCAATTTAGAAGTTCAAATGGGACAAATTGCAGGTGAGCTCAAAAACAGACCTCAAGGAGCATTGCCAAGTAATACCGAAGCCCCACGAGGCAACGGTAAGGAACAATGTCAAGCTGTGACATTAAGGAGTGGGAAAACTCTTCCCACTGAGACGTAAGACCAGAGGACGCAAGGAAATTTGCAGCCTCACATCACTCCACAACCAATTCCAACAGCACCAACCAATGATCCGCAACCATCATTAATCACCACAACTGCTCAAGAGCAGGAGAATAGAGGGAGGAGAGAAAAAGCAACGCAGGCAGAACCTGCGTCGGTATATCAAGATACCACTCCTTGTCACACCCCCTCCCAGGCTACTCTACCCAACTCGAGAAGAGATGTGAAGACAGCATACATCACCCCTTTTGTGAAGCATACCATCCACTAACACACTTGTCCTATACTGTTTACAACATACATAACACTCCTTAAAATATATCAACCATAACATATAGGAAATTATATACATAACGATAATTCAGAATACATCTCTTTCATAAAGACCTTATACAAAATCATGTTTCAAGTCCCAGTAAATGTACAACTAGGTCTACATGCCAGCTATATAAGGTTTTACATACAAGCAACTTTGCAAAACAGGACAATTTTCTGGAAACTCGAAGCTTAAGCAGGGCGAGTTGGAGTAGGCAAAGCACCAGGAACGTCCTTGCTACCTGGAGGGGAAAGAAAAACTTGAAAACATAAGCTAACAGCTCAGTGAGTGACTAATTTTAAACAAATTCTTCAGTTCGAAAATCATCAGGATTTAAACAAATTTTGATAACATGAGTAAAACATAGAATTCATCACATTTTCATTGATTAAATCACGTTTAAATGCCCTTATCAAATCATACATGGTTTTTCAGCAATTTCGTAAGTAAAACAGTACGGTTACAACACTTTTCCCTTAGTTGAGGCGGAGCAAAACTCAACACCCCAACGTCGAAAACAAATAAGGCTCGATGCAGAGCAAGACTCAACGCACCAGCATATAACCTCTATGTGCACATAGGAACATGGCGGGTTGCCCAAGTACCTTCTCCATGTCCATCAGTACTGGGTCCCGGGGAAACTCACATGCCTTCTCATGTCCTTCAGCATTGAGCCTCCTCTAAAACATTTTTCCTTTAGTTTAATATAATACTTTATACAAACTGTTCATAGTCAAATCTTTCATAAGAAAACAGGGCATTTCATAAATCAATATCAATCCATAAATCTGCTTTCAAATATCGTTTAGAAAAAACATAAATAAACAAGAAAAATCAAACTGACATGTTCAATAGAATTGTTGAAACAAGAAAAGAAGTGTCACTCACAACTCTTTTCTAGGCCTTGAATGGATTATACGCCCTTCCTGTCTCCTCTTGGCTTGAAAATACACATTTCTTGGGTTAAGCTTCCCTAAACTTCCTTTCCATAACCAAATAACTTTAACCGTTCATATTTGATTAATAAACCTTAATGAGCGAGATTCAACTCTACTAGTGAGACCACTAGCAAGATTGGACTACACTACACGCCACTAGCGATACCAGGGTGAGCAAGACCCGTGATACTCACCTGATCAGCGAGATCCAACGAGACCCAATGAGAATTGTGAGACGCAAGGCTTGTAGCAACACCTGCGTTACCCGTCTCGCTTCTCACGCTTAAACTTTTAGCGTTACTTGCAGTCCAGCGATACTTATCTTCCACAGCTTCTGCCTTCCCTCTTATTCTCACTTCTATTTGTTACAAATCATATTTCCAGCCAAATTTAGAACTTCTTCCCTTCTACAAACTTGTAGAGAAATATGTTTTCTAGCTTACCTCAAATTTTCATAGCTTAACTTGTCTTTGTTCATCAGATATTGCAAGATTCCTCCGCACTACTACAGATTGCACAGAAATTCCTTATCAGTCACTTCCAGCTAAAAGTTTACATGTTTCTATTCCATTTCAACTCAAACATCCTTCATAAAAGTTGTTCAGAATTGAGTTAACTTACTAACCTAAAGATTTCAGCCTTAGACTCGATCTCCTTGATTCATTTCACTCCAAACATCTGATATTGTCCAGCTTGTACGTCAGCTAATAACGTGCTGTTTTAGTTTAGATTTCAATATCAAAACGAGTAAAATTCTACCCAAAATCCACAAGAACACCTTCTTCTACCTTCACTTGTAGTTTGTTTGAAAAATGGAACCGACTTTAGCTCTCGAAAATGTCTAGAAATGATAAAATATTCAATTTACTCACCTATATATACTGCCGACTTAACTCTCTTATGCAGGCTGGCGCGCGGGGTTTCCCTTCTCAATTCAAGGTAAGGCGTTCAACGCAGCCCACCATCAACGCCCTTAGCAGATGGCCACCCTCAATGTATGGTGCCCTAAATGCCTCCTACCTTCAACGCATACAACTCAATCAGTTATGTCCGTCTCCAATGCATGGAGACCTTAACGCATGCAACCTCACCAACGCATAGTTATTCAAAACACTTCCTTCCCCGCCCATGATAAATTCCTCTTCCAACGCAAATGACTGCTTCAGCTCATAACTCTACGTGATTTTCACCTTCAACGCATGGTCACTCAAAAGAACAATACTCCTCTTTGTTTTCACCAACGCATAGTCTTGACCCATGCCTAATTCTTTCACTCTCGGCTACTTTTCTCTAACAACGCATGGCCACATTTCTCTTGCCTTGTCCCAACACTTAGCATTATAAGCCAGTGCTTACATATCTAAAGCTGTATTCCGTTCATCAATCTATATTTCTTCCATGTCTACTCATTTCTTTACACTTTTCGCTTTTTACTTTGAATCCATGAGTAGCTAATCTATCATTGGTTAAGGGTTGCGTTAGCATCTAAATAAGAACCATAGTGTAACTATTGGATCTTGTCAATTGTTATTTTAATTCGATGCTTCTGTCCATCTAGCTAATCGATATAAGTAGTAATAATCAGACTGCTCGAGAGGGTAAGTGATTGTGGAACTCAATGGACAAGGCTAAGTAGTGTTGCCTAGACATAGGAACAACCTTGGCACTTAACACTCTCCTATACATTATAGACATATAACGCATAGCGGCTGAGAACCGGGAGAGGAGTCGCAAGTGTGAATAGATTATCACCATGCGTTTCTAATGTTAGATGTTAACCAACCCTAGCCCTGTTTTAACCCATTCATTAAATTCACCTAGCTGACTTTGTTGTGTCGCATGCCTTTTCATCTTCCACATTTTAGTTTAGTGTACATGTTATCGCTTTCTTTAGATTAGAAACAAACACCTCTCTCAAATTATTTTTGGTTACCACTACAACACATATAATCCACTTAAATATAGAATCAACATAATCCCTGTGTTCGACCTCGGACTCACCGAGGAAACCTACTCCTCTGCTTATACTTGGGTAAGGGATAGGAAAACTTGACTGATCACTAATGCATAACATTAAGCATAAGTAAAACGCATAGGAGAGTTGAAAACGGGTTGTTCATTCTCGGAAGAATTCCTTAGTGATAGCAGAGTTCTCTCCAGAAGACAACTGGAGATGAATAGCTCGAGAGAGAAGAGTCTTCCCTCCGCCTGACCACTTCACAGCAGAACCTCACGCTTCCATTATGGCGACTCAAGACATTGACGCCTTTCCTGCTTTCTATCTCTTTTTCTAGCTTTGATTTTAGATTTGTGTCAAGATATTGAGCTGTCTAAAATTGTATTCCGTTCATTAATCTACAATTCTTCCATATCTATCCATTTCTCTACACTTCCCGCATATTACTTTGAATCCATGAGTAGCTAATCTTTCGAGGGTTACGGGTTGCTTTAGCATCTAAAAGAACCATAGTGTAACTATTTCATCTTGTCAATTGTAATCTTAATCCGATGCTTATGTCCATCTAGCTAATCGATATAAGTAGTAATAATCAGACTGCTCGAGAGGGTAAGTGATTGTGGAACTTAATTGACAAGGCCAAAAAGTGTTGCCTAGACATAGGAATAACCTTGGTACTTAACACTCTCCTATGCGGTTGTTGCAGCGCATGCAATGCTGAAGTACAAAACTTGTTACTGCGTTATTATAATTAAGCTTCCCATGCGTTTCACAGACTATGCGTTTTACTTATGCTTAATGTTATGCGTTTGTCATATGTCAAGTTTTCCTATCCTTTACCCAAGTATAAGCAAAGGACTAGGTTGTCTCGGTGAGTCCAAGGTCGAACACAAGGATTATATAGATTCTATATTTAAGTGGATTATATGTGTTGTAGTGGTAACCAAGAATAATTCGCAGATGTTTGTTTCTAATCTAAAGAAAGCGATAACATGTACACTAAACTAAAATGTAGGAGATAAAAAGCATGCGACACAGCAAAGTCAGCTAGGTCAATTTAATGAATAGGTAAAAACAGGGCTCGGGTTGGTTAACATCTAACATCAGAAACGCATGGTGATAATCTATTCATACTTGCGACTCTTCTCCCGGTTGTCAGCTGCTATGCGTTATATGACAACCCAACTTTTAGTAACCGATGCGTTGAAAAGTCCAAAGGAGAGGAATAAAAGACCACGTTGGACGCATGGTCAAGACTGAAGTAACGCATAGTAAAAGTGGACGTATAGGAAGTACTCAAGCACTTAAGGGGAAGAAGTAAGACGCATAGACTTCTATTATAAGATATTTCTAAGTGTTGGAAAGTAGAAGGTTGTGGAGTAGACATAAAAACTAGAACATGTGTTGGACGCATGCCAATTTATCTAAAAGGAAATAGTTAATATAAGAAAAAGTTTAAAAGAATAACCTTGGAAATAATCAAGGAATGACTAAGGATAGGAAGATGATCATGGATGCAGGATGGAAGTGAACGCAACAGGACCAACGCATAGAGGAAGAGCTTGAGAAGGATTTGTTGTCGTTGACGCTTAGCGGTATTGTGTAAAAATTGGATTGTAATAGCGCGACTATACGTTGAAAGTGATCACGAATGGTTGTTGTGAGCTGAAGTAGTCACCGCGTCGACGGAAGAAGAAACGTATTTGGCTTACCATGCGTTGGTGAGGTTGTTATGCATTGAGGTCCCTATGTGTTGAGACAGTTATCTCTACGCGTCAAAGACGATAGTGTAGTTAGTTAAGAGTTAGACAAGTGAGTAAGGAAGCTCAAACCTTAGAGGAAACTCAATGAACGCATGAGGGCGCTGTATGGATTGAATGGCTGTCTATTTGAAAATAATGGACAAATAAGATAAGTTATAAAGGCCAGGTGGCTTCATATAAACTTGACACCTTAAAATAAGGATGTGTTAAAAAGGCATGTTAAGTGTTTCATGCAAGGTAACACTTGGACTAATGCATGGTTAGTCAGACATGTAGAGCGACATATGGCAATCAAGTGGCAAAAGAGGAGTAGGATGGCAAGATCTCTATAAATAGGACCCTGGGGGAAGAGTAACGACTGATGATTCTGAAGTAAAAATCCTTGAGTGAAGAAGGAGAACGAAGACAGAAAGAAGGAACCCCTTGCGTTGTAAAAGGAGGTCTGCGGCCAAGAAAGAAGACATTCTTGACAACTTAGTCATCTGGTGTTAAAGAAGTTATCTTGCGTTGAAAAGGGGTTGACCTTGCGTTTGAAACGAATCTAACATTTAAGGTGAACGCGGTGTTCGAAAATAGACGATGCGTTCAAGTTGACCTTGCGGTCAAGAGAAGTCGACGCATCCGAAAGAAATAAGAGGAGTTAGGCTGCACTTTACAGTAGCCATCAACCTTGAGTTGAAGGGCAGGATTGTGACCAGCCAAACTGATAGAGGGAGGCCAGTCTTGCGTTCCAGAGTTAGAACGCTGTGACCAACTAAGCTACCGAGAGTGAAAATAGCCAACTAGTGGACTAGAAGCTGAAGCCTTGCGTTAAGGGCTTGGGAAACGAAAATTTGAAAGGAAAAAGGGAAAATTCCTTAAGAGATTTATGAGTGACTTTATGGTTTGAAATAAGTTAATTTGAATGTTATTCTCTCCTATATGTTTAATGATATCTTTGAAGTATGAGATGAAATGTACTTTTATCTATAAAACTAGCACATTTCTTTTATGTGAGATAGAGATTGATAATATATTAAATAATGTTCTAAGTCTCATCAAGCCAGTTGCTTCATAATGTTCTGGGAATCTAAGATACCATGATTATAGTAAATGCGGAGAAACGTATTATGTATGTTTGTGTACTAGAATTATTTGAATGGGACCCAATGCTGAAGGACATGAGAAGGCATATGGCCAGCCCTAGCATCTCTTTTAAGCTCTCACCTAAGGATATAAAGACGGTGATTGAGTACTTTCCCTGGGACCCTAGTACCAAAGGACATGAGAAGGTACACGGGCAGCTCAAGAACAGACAGATTTATAAGCAGAATAAAAGAGAAATTGACGCTGAGGTGTTGAGATTACTCCACACAGCTAAGGCTTATAACGTTAAGTGCGTTGAGGTTGCTCCGCTTTAACAAAGGTTCGATGGAAAGAGATCCATTTATGTAATAATAATTAAGTACAAATGTGGTTATTTACAAGTTTATGAAGCATGATCTAGCAGTTCCTATAGATGACTGTAGTTATGTTTATTGAGTTGTTTCTTAGTTAGTCACTCACTGAGCATTGTAGCTCATAATGTTTTCTGTTGTTTTCTTTCCAGGTAGCAAGCGAGTTCAGGATGCTTTGCCTACATGGAAACCTCGTCTGGGCTGTTCTTGATGGAAATGGTTGGACAGTGAACCTTACAGAAGAGTCAAGGTTGCTGTCTTCACACCTCTTCTCGGGTTGAGAAAGGATAATCCGGGAGAGGGGTGTGACACGTTATATGTCTATAATGCATAGGAGAGTGTTAAATGCCAAGGTTGTTCCTATGTCTAGGCAACACTACTTAGCCTTGTCAATTGAGTTCCACAATCACTTACCTTCTCGAGTAGTCTGATTATTACTACTTATATCGATTAGCTACATGGACATAAGCATCGGATTAAGATTACAATTGACAAGATCCACTAGTTACACTATGGTTCTTATTTAGATGCTAACGCAATTCTTAACCCTTGATAGATTAGTTACTCATGGATTCGAAGTAAAAAACGGAAAGTGTTGAGAAATGAGTAGACATGGAAGAAATATAGATTGATGAACGAAATACAACTTTAGATAGCTCAATGTCTTAACACAAATCTAAAATCAAACTAGAAAAACAAGATAGAAAGCAGGAAAAGGGCATCAATGTCTTGAGTCGCCGGAATGGAAGCGTGAGGATCTGCTGTGAAGTGGTCAGGCGGAGGGACGACTCTTCTCTCTCGAGCTATTCGTCTCCAGTTGTGTTCTAGAGAGAACTCTTCTGTCACTTGGGAATTCTTCCGAGAATGAACAACCCTTTCTTATCTTGCATGACTGCCCTTTTATAGATGTTGCGGTCGCAATCAATGGAAGATCTGCTTGATTGGTGGCGAAATTGATATCATGCGTCCATCTCGCCTAATTGCGTAATTCTCTGGTCAATTTAGATCCACCACTTTAGCCACAGATTATGCATGTCAATCTTCCGACAATCTCTCAAGATTATGATCTGATTTTCCACGCCTTGCATTTTTTGTCATTATGCGTTCAAGGAGGAGTTTGGCGGTTGTCAACGTGTCATAGGTTGCTAACGCACAGTCTTGCGTTAGGAGGTAGTCAACTCGTTGTTTCCATTCCTGCGTTGAAACATGCGTTTTAGGTTCAAAAAGTGGTAAAATTATTATCTTCATAAAAATACAAGAATAGAACACGTAGGAAGATTTATTAGTACAATTTAGCTTAAACTATCGCATGCTTCTCTATTTCTACAAGTTATCACACCCCCAAACTTAGATAAATGCTTGTCCTCAAGCATAACTTCTATCTAAGACACTTCAACCATCCCCAAAGTTTTATCAACGCATTGACTAATCTCTCAGAATGCTATACTCAATCAGCTACCCGTCAGTTATATTACTTCTCTACCTCTGTATTCTTTTCTTTAGAATGGGTTTAGTTTGTATGCGGCAAGCTTTCTTTTCAAAATTCTTTACTCATTATGCACAAAATTTTTGTTTCTTCTTTTAACATTGAGTCTGAAAAATGAAGATATAAAGTTCCTTTTTCTTTCATTGTTTATAAGTAACCATGTGTCGATTAGGGTTACCCATCTTCGTTCTGACATACCAACTATGGGGTACATGGAGGCAGCCAACTACGAGCAAGTGTCCTTCTCGACTAAACTCTTATCTAAGTTCGGTTTCCTCACTAGACATTGGAGTTTGTTATTTTATCTATGCTTTGCTGATTACGATTACCCACATGAAGGTGGCCACTACGGGCAGGTGTCGTTTCCAGCTAAACTCTTAACAAGATGAATATATTAGTCTTGTTAGCGGAGTTTTGCATTTAAAAGATTTTTTTTTTTTTTTGATGAGATAAGTTCCTACTATTTTTATCTTTGACAGTTCAAACCTCTTCCACCCTCAAACTTGAGAGCAGCAAGGTCCTCATTGCTTAAATTGTAAACAAAGATGATGTTGCAAAATTTTGTAAAAGAGGTTTGAATTGGCTGCTTGCATGCATGCAAAGTAGGTTTGCGTTTCTAAGGAATAGTATGCAGACGCATTGAAAGTAATCTAACTTAAGAGTCTGCAAAAAGTGTAAGCATGATGATCATCACAGTGACTAACTTTTCAACACAAGGATAAAAGTTGGGAATAATTATATATGTACTTAGAATGAATTTACCAACAAGGGACAATGCAAAGAGGTAATTAGAAACTCAATGCGATGGAGAAATTTTCATTTTATTAATTCATTTCCACAAACGCATACATTCTATAGAAGATAAATACAAGGAGAACAGTAAAGAAGATACAACTCTGACTACACCCCTAAATTTTAACTATCCGACTTGTCTTCATCAGTGTTGCGTTTCTGCTCAGGTGCAGGACGTTGCGGCATTGGGAAGACAAGTGGATGTTGTAGGTGTTCAGGAATGTTCGAGGGCGGGACTTCCGGTCGAATCAAAAACAGTTGATGAATGTAATTCATTGAATGCATCATTGGACGCAATATTGATTGCTGCAGGGATGTTTGCATTGTCTCCCAATCAAGGTCGAGTTGGGCTTCTTGAGGTTGAGGCTGCGATTATGGTTGAGGACTGGTTGGCAGAGGGCGAGAGGTTGATGGAGTTTCATCAAACGCAGGGGATGATGGACGCATAAAAGTTGTGCCAAAATCTCCGTAGTGTGAGCATCAACTCTTATTGAGGAGGTTGGGGAGATAGGTTTTGTGGAAGGTTGAGGTTGAGAAGGTTCTGGGTGATGCGTCGTAGGAGGAGGTGGAGTTGGTTCTCTTCTGGTTGTTGGGAGTTGGTTCTCTTCTGGTGATTGTTGATAGGTTAACTAAACAGCACGGTTCTTGCCAGTTAAAACAACTTATACCCTGGACAGGTTGGCACAACTTTACGTGGATAAAATTGTGAGTCAGTTTGGCGTGCCAGTAACGGTGATATCAGATAGAGACCCTAGATTTACTTCTAAGTTCTAGGGAAGTTTGCAAAAGGCGTTAGGAACCAAACTGCAATTCAGTACTGTTTTTCATCCTCAGACAGATGGGCAGTCGGAAAGAACTATTCAGATTTTTGAAGATATGTTAAGGGCTTGTGTTTTACAGTTCTAGGGTAGTTGGGATGTGCATTTACCTTTGATGGAATTTGCTTATAACAACAGCTACCAAGCAAGTATAGGAATGGCTCCGTATGAGGCACTTTATGGTAGACCGTGCAGAACCCCAGTCTGTTGCGGAGAAGTAGGTGAAATGAAGTTAATTGGACCAGAAATTGTGCAGGCCACGACAGAGAAAGTAGAATTGATAAAAGCTAATCTTAAGGAAGCCAGAGATCGTCAGAAGAGTTATGCAGACAAAAGAAGGAAGGATCTTGAATTTGAAATTGGTGACAAGGTATTTTTGAAACTATCACCATGGAAGGGAATTCTAAGATTTGGTAAGAAAGGGAAATTGAGTCCCAGATACATCGGACCCTACGAGATTCTAGAAAGAGTTGGGTCGGTGGCTTACAGGCTAGCATTACCTGTTGAGATGTCCAGAATACATAATGTATTCCATGTTTCAGTGTTAAGGAAATATGTTTCTGATGCTGCTCATGTATTACAAGTCCAACTAGTAGAACTTAATGAAGATTTAAGTTACGAAGAAAAGCCTGTTCGGATATTAGATGAAAAAGAACAAGTTTTAAGAAACAAGGTGATACCGATAGTTAAAGTTTTGTGGAGAAATCATGAGATAGAAGAAGCAACTTGGGAGCCGAAGGAGCAGATGATGAAACAATATCCATATTTGTTTAAATAGGAATGGACTACTTACTGATTTCGGGGACGAAATCATTGTAAAGAGGTGGTAATTGTAAGCCCCTACCTGGCGTTGGGAATGGCAAGTTAAGAAGAGACTATGAGACAGACTTGAATAGAGAAAGTTGACAGCAAAAGTGGCTAAGTATTAGCCACGCGTTGGTGGAACTATGCGTTGATGTGTGTCTGAGGCTTGACAAGAAGACCATTGGTAGCTACGCGTAGAAGAAAGGAGCTCGGTATGAATGCGGATGCGAAGGCTACTATGCGTCGAAGGCCACTAGGCGTTGAAGGTCACTATGCGTTGAAGGTTCGAGCATAGAAGAGTGGCCGAGAGGACCATGCGTTAGTCAGCTATCCGGCGATGGGGCGTTGGGCAATTTAAACACAGAAAGTTGACTGTGTTGCTGAACCCATGCGCGGAAGGTTGCGTTGGCCAACCTACGTAGGAAGGCGATGGTGGTGCTGGTGAGTCGGTGGTCTATACTTATATGTAAGTAAGTACATTGAATAAATACACACTTTAGACATATTTCGAACTCAGAATTGATCCCATATCGCAGACGAACAACGAGGAGAGGTGGAAGAAGATGGTTATATCGAATTTAAGTAGAATTCGAACCATTTTCATGGAGAAATTGAAGTTGGAACCAGGAGCTTGACTGTTAATGATAAATCTGGACATCATTCGGTATTGGAAGAAGAGTGAGCTGAGGAAGTTAAAGCTAGGGTTGAAAGTTTAAGGTTGGTAAGTTAACTAAATTCTTAGCAATTTCCATTTAGAATGGTTAAGCTGAATTTGAACGAAAATTTGTTAAATTCTAGGAGGAAGTGATCAGAGTTAAACTGTTAGATAATTCAAAGCAACTGGAGATATTTGAGGATAACTCTCAAACGAAGAAGAGTTATGGTTTGAAATTTTGAGGTAAGTTAGAAAACTCACTTCTTTACAAGTTTGTAAAAGGGAAGAAGTTCTGAATTTGGCTGGAATTCAATGTTTAGCAGGTTGAAGAACAAATCGGAAGGGAAAGAAGAAAACTGTGATCGTCTGGGATCGTTAAGGTGAAGTATCGCTAAAGAGCAGGAGAGTGAGTGATAAGCACTTGAAAAGTACTTTCTATTCTCTCAAATTAAGGGAGTTTATATTAGGTTTCACTTGTTTGCTAGTGGTTTTCAGGTTAAAATGAGGAAAATTAGAAGAAAAGACTAAAAGATCAAAATCGAGCAAGAATACTGCGAAAAAGAGCTGAAAAACCCAAAATGGCAGAAATTGGGGCAGCGCCGCGGCGCTCTCCAACAGCGTCGCGGCGCTGTCCCAGATTTTTCAATAGCGCCGCGGCGCCAGTTTTCCTTAAATGAAAAATTTGTTATTTTCGATAAATTTTTGGGCGGCCAAACTCTATAAATTTGGGGGTTTCCAGCAGCCCTAGGCATCAAGTTTTTGGCGCCGTTGCTGGGGATCCAAAGAACGGTTTTTGTTATTTAATATTCATTAGAAGTGATAGATCTTAATTTGAGGTATATATTATTTGGTTGATTATTTATTTATGTATTGATATTTTATTTTATTGTATTGCATATATATATATATTCCTTCTTTATTTTATTTTATTTTGATTAATTTGTTGGTTTATGCCTCGTGATAATACTAACCTTCTCCCTCTTGATCCCGAGATTGATAGGACTTATAGAAGGAATCTAAGGGCTTTACTCAATCAAACTGAGGAGATGGCGGAGGAGATACCCAAGGAAATTAGGGACTACTTTCAACTCATGTTACCGGCAAATCAACCCGGAATAATAAATGTGCCCATCAATGTCAACAATTTTGAGTTGAAACCGGGATTGATCCAAATGGCTAGAGAATTAGCCTTTAGAGGAAGAAGCAATGAAGATCCTCACAAGCACTTGCGATCCTTCTTGGAGATATGCGGAACGGTAAAGATGAATGGCGTTTCTAATGATGCTATTAAATTAAGACTCTTTCCTTTCTCTTTACAGGACCGTGCAAAAGATTGGTTGGAAACCATTCCCCCGGATAGCATTACAACGTGGGAGATCTTAGCTCAAGATTTCTTGAACAAATATTTTCCACCGGCTAAATCTCAAAGACTAAGGACGGAGATTGGAACATTCCGCCAACTTGAGGATGAACAATTATATAAGGCTTGGGAAAGGTATAAGGATCTCTTGAGAAGGTGCCTCAACATGGTTACCCGGATTGGTTGCAAATTCAACTCTTCTACAATGGTTTAGCAAGCTCAACCAAATCCATCTTAGATGCAACCGCTGGAGGATCAATCTTCTCCAAGAATGCTCAAGAAGCCTACACCATACTAGAAGACTTGGCCAATACATCTTACAATTGGCCATGTGAACGAGCTTCTCCAATCATCCCAAAAGCCGCCGGATTGTATGAGGTGGATGAGGTAAACTCACTCAAAGCCCAAATGGCTTCCCTTACTAATGCTCTTTCTAAATTAACTGCAGGAGGCCGAGCTCAAACAAATCCACCATCTATAGCCTCTTTTGCCGCTTTAGCATCGGAGATGGCCACACAAAAGGAGTTGGAACAAGGAGATAATGAGACGGCCAACTATGTTGATAGAGGACATTATAGAGGCCACCAACACCAACAACTTCCAACTCATTACCATCCTAACTTGAGGAACCATGAAAACTTTTCTTATGCTAACAATAGGAATGTTTTGCAAGGTCCTCCCAGGTTACCCAATGTAGGTCCATCACACAAAGAAAAGAAGTCCAACTTAGAAGACTTGATGATAGAGTTCATAAAAGAATCAAGAGGAAGGACCACCGCATTGGAAAGCACTGTACAAAGCCATGGTAAGGCCATTCACAACATTGAGGTGCAAATAAGCCAAATCGCCACCTCACTTCAAACAATGCAAAAGGGCAAATTTCCTAGTTGTCCCGAGATAAATCCAAAGGAGGAGTGCAAGGCCATGACTTTGAGGAGTGGGAAAAGGCTACCCACTCTCCTGATCATAGATGAGGATGATGAGCAAGAGGTAAATGACACTATCCAAGAGCCAATTTTAGAAGATGAATCGAAGAAAGATCTTAGAAAGGGAGGTAAAGGTAAAAGAGTTAACATCTTCAAGTAAGTCATCTAACCCTCTACCCGTTTTACCCAATACTTTGCCATATCCTCAACGTTTTAAAAAGAAAGAAATAGACTCCCAATTTGCTAAATTTCTTGAGTTGTTCAAAAAGCTTCACATTAACATCTCATTTGCTGAGGCTTTAGAGCAAATGCCCAACTATGCTAAATTCATGAAAGATGTCTTGTCTAAAAAGAAAAAGTTTGGGCAATATGAGATGATTAGCATGATTGAGGAATGCAGTGCTGTGCTGCAAAAGAAGCTACCACAAAAATTGAAAGATCTAGGGAGTTTTACTATACCCTGCACTATTGGTTCCTTAAATGTTACTAGAGCTCTTTGTGATCTTGGTGCTTCTATTAATTTGATGCCTTTATCTGTCTATAGGAAGCTTAACATTGGAAGCAAACAGTCAAATCTGAACTCAACCCTGTCGCTCTTCTTTCTTTCCTCGCGAGTGAGCTCACAGGGCTCATAGGATGGGATCGAAGAGTTAAGCCCTTCTCTTCATTTCATTGACGGGTTGGAGAAATGTTCACGAATCCAAATGAGCAAGCTGAAAGAATATCTACTAATGGAAATTCTGCGCACTCTTTTCTCGCTCGAAGAAAAGAAAGGAAAGACTTCAAATGCATTAGATCTCTTAGCAGGGTCATGGTTGGGGTTTTCAATGATAGAACTAAAGTAAAGGGAAGTAAGAGAACAGGAAAGAAATACCATTCCGGCAATATTTCCAAAGGAGTTGGGAATCTTTGCTCTTCTCTTTTGCATTTCCGCTGAGGTGCAACCTACCACCATCACCTTGCAACTTGCTGACAGATCGTTAGCCTATCCTAAAGGTATTGTTGAAGATGTATTGGTTAAAGTTGACAAATTCATTTTCCCTGCAGACTTTGTAGTACTGGACATGGAGGAAGACTCTGAGATTCCTATCATACTCGGGAGGCCATTCCTAGCAACTGGAAAGGCTATCATAGATGTCCAACAAGGGAAGTTGACTTTAAGGGTAAATGATGAGAATGTGGTATTTGATATTTACAAGTCCTTGAGTCATCATGATGAGAGTAGTCCTTGCCATGCTATAGACATAATTGATCATACTATTTTTAAGCATGTAGAAGTTATGTTGGCTAGTGATCATCTAGAACAAAGCATAATGGATGTTGAGAATGAAGATACAATTTTTGATGAAATAGCCTTTTATGCTAGGTGGTTAGATAGTTTGCCAATATGTTCTAAAATGGATAGACCTATACCTTTGGCTCCCTTGCATGCGGTGAATGATATTGAGAACACTAAGCTTGAATTAAAGGTGTTACCTCCTCACTTAAAATATGTATTCTTAGATGATTTATCTTCTTTTCCTGTTATAATATCTTCTGATCTTAATCCTGGTGAAGAAGAAAAATTGTTGAGAGTATTAAGAGATCATAAGTCTGCCATTGGTTGGTCTATTGAGGACCTTAAAGGTATTAATCCATCGATCTGTATGCATAGAATCTTGATGGAAGATACCTTAAACCATCAGTAGAGCACCAAAGGAGACTTAATCCCACCATGAAGGAGGTAGTTAAAAAAGAAGTGCTCAAGTTTTTGAATGCAGGAATCATATATGCCATATCTGACAGTCCATGAGTAAGTCCTGTTCAAGTGGTACCTAAGAAAGGTGGTATGACTGTGGTTAAGAATGAAAAAGATGAAATGATAGCTACTAGAACTGTAACAGGATGGCGTGTATGCATCGATTATAGGAAGTTGAACAAGGCTACTAGGAAAGATCATTTTCCCCTTCCTTTTATAGATCAAATGCTTGATAGACTTGCAGGATATTCTCATTATTGCTTCCTAGATGGATATTCAAGTTATAATCAAATTGTCATTGCTCCTGAGGATCAAGAAAAGACAACATTTACATGTCCTTATAGGACATTTGCCTTTAAGAGAATGTCATTTGGTTTATGTAATGCCCCTGCCACTTTTCAACGTTGTATGATGTCTATTTTTCAGGGACTCATTGATTCTTTTTTTTTTTTTTTTTTTTTTTTTTTGGGCCCTTTTTTTGGTTTTTTTTTTTTTTTTTTTTTTTTTTTATGGAGCCATCATAGAGGATATTCAACAAAAAGAGAGTGCATCTAAGGAAAAGGAGAAGTCAAAGTCCAACTTAGGGAGTACTTCTAACTCTACTTCTTTTATCCCTAATACTTTACCTTTTCCTCAAAGATTTCAAAAGAAAAAGATTGATGCTCAATTTTCAAAATTCTTAGACATATTCAAAAAGTTAGAAATTAACCTTCCTTTTGTAGAGGCATTAGAACAAATGCCCAAGTATGCCAAATTCATGAAGGATGTATTGTCTAAGAAGAAAAGGTATGGAGATTATGAAATGGTTGCACTAACCGAAGAATGTAGTGCGGCACTACAAAAGAAATTGCCTCCAAAACTATAGGATCCAGGGAGCTTCTCTATCCCTTATCATTTAGGAAACAATAAAGTTACTAAAGCACTTTGTGATCTTGGAACTTCCATTAATTTAATGCCCTTATCCATGTTTAGGAAGCTCAATGGGGGAGAGGTGCAACCAACTACCATATCTTTGCTTTTGGCCGATCGATCATTTGTTCATCCTTACGGCATTGTGGAGGACGTCTTGGTCAAAGTAGACAAGTTTATCTTCTCGGCGGACTTTGTGATATTAGACATGGAGGAAGATGCCGAAGTCCCCATAATCCTTGGGAGACCATTCTTGGCCACCGGAAGGGCCCTCATCGATGTGCAAGATGGAAAGCTCACATTTCGCCTTAACGATGAGGAGGTAACATTCGACATTTATAAAACCCTTAAGCATCCGGATGTAGAAAGGTATGAGCATCATGAGCCAAGCACAAAGGTAACATCGCCTCTCTCTTCAAATAAGAACTCTATGCATGATAAGCCTCCTTTGAATGGTAAGACTAATAGCATGCTTGATGTTAAATTAGAAAATCTTGTAAAGCATGTTTCTAGTTGTGATATTTCTCCTAGTTCTTCATGCATGTCTCCCAAACCTATAATGAATTATGAACAAATTATGGAGAAGCATGTTAAAAATGAAGTGGCGAGTCCGTTAAAATCTAAGAATAATGACTCCTTAATAAGTCTTGACTACATTAGTAAAAATGATGTCCAATTTGATAATGAATTATTGGCTAACTCACTAAATGCTAATGAATATGTTTGTGAGTGTCAATGTGGGCGAATACTAAAAGTTGTAGGTGATCCAAAGCATGAAAGAAAGAAACCACCTTGGGATCCACCGTGATTCGCGAGCCCCGTCTAGCTAGAAGACTTTAAACCAAGCGCTCACTGGGAGGCAACCCAATTTTATTGCTTTCTTTACTTTTCTTTCTATTTTATTTTCAATAATCTTGGAGTCACTCATATGCTTTATCTCTCAGGAACTTGATTTATCACACAAAGTATTCCTTACACCAAGCCTGTTTAGTGGCTTCCCGCTTGCCCCCAGGCTTGCTCTTTCCTTGTTAGATGCTTTTATGCATTGGGGACAATGCATGATTCTAAGTTTGGGGTGGGAGGTGTCTTTCGTACTTTTGTGTGTTATCTTATCCTTCTATGCATGTTAGTGAAGGTTTTAATGATCATATGCATGTGAATTTTTTTAAAAAAAAAAAAATTTGAAAATTTTGGAGCTTTCAAAGTTAATGGGAATGTTGGTTAGGGTTGTGTGCCTTGATGTTGATTGCCCATGATGAGATTCGAATTTGCATGATAGATGACTTATTATGGAAATAGAATAGCACTATCTTGAGTTAAATTCATTTAAGTCCCTCTTAAAATTTTTCATATTCTTGAGCACGTAGCCACTTTAAATTAAAATCGTTAATTGAAAAAAAGGATTAAGCTGGGTATATTTGGTTGTCACTCCGAAAGGCCCCACCGATTAGAGAGTAGAAATGCATGATAGCTTGTAATCTTAGACTAAGGAAAAAGAAAAGAGTATACATGCCTTGAGAAAAGAAAAAGTGTACACAAAATGTATGAGCTTTATTTGTCTATTTTTTTTTAATGTTAAACTTGTAATGAGTATGCATGGATAGGGGAAAAAAGAGCTGCCTTTGCTGTGATCAGTAAGGACGCCTGGGAATTGACTAGGTACGAGTCCCTACAGTGAATGTGTTAAAGCTAGTGCCTCCAGGTAAAAGAATGTAAGTTTAGGGCCCATGGAAAAAAAAATGATTGTAAGGCACCTTAGTGGACATATTACTCACTTGAAATGTATGAAAACTTGAAGATTGGTGCATAAGCTAGAGTAGGGGGAAAACTAAAGAAACTCTCTTAAGTCCTAATTTGAGTTCTAGTATTTTAAATTGAAGGAGGCTTGCACAAACATACATGGGAGATAACAAGATTCGGCCTTGAATGATTATAACAATATAGATATGCTTGCATGTTTCTACTTGAGCTCTAAATGCTATTCTCTGAGACATAAGTCAATTGCACACTTCTTCATCTAAACTCCCTATTATTTGATTTTATTCTTTGCTCGGGACTAGCAAATCTCTAAGTTTGGGGTGTTGATAAGCACTTGAAAAGTGCTTTCTATTCTCTCAAATTAAGGGAGTTTATATTAGATTTCACTTGTTTGCTAGTGGTTTTTAGGTTAAAATGAGGAAAATTAGAATAAAAGACTAAAAGATCAAAACCGAGCAAGAATACCGCGAAAAAGAGCTGAAAAACCGAAAATGGCAGAAATTGGGGCAGCGCCGCGGCGCTAAAACTCGAGAGCTAGCTTTTCTGATCGCAGCCCTAGCGCCGCGGTGCTCTCCAACAGTGTCATGGCGCTGTCCCAGATTTTTCAATAGCGCCGCGGTGCCAGTTTTCCTTAAATGAAAAATTTGTTATTTTCGGTAAATTTTTCGGCGGCCAAACTCTATAAATTTGGGGGTTTCCAGCAGCCCTAGGCATAGTGAGCAGCGAAACGGGTGTCGCTCGTAACGCAAAGGGGCTTTGCGTCTCACAACTCTCGCTAAAGTATCGCTGGGTGTCGCTCCTTGAGGTGATCTCGCTAGTCTCGCTAAGCCTAGTCTCGTTAGTACCGCATGGTTATAAGTCAGTCTCATTATTAATATCGCTGATGTTTGCGAATAACGCTCATATGGAAGTTGCTAACAAGAGAGGGATTGGCGATGAAATACATGTTGAGATGTTTAAGTACATATAGTAAATGTACAGAGGAATATTAGTAATATCTAACACGAAAAAAGGTGTGTTTACAGGCCAAGAGGAGTTAGAGGAAGTGTATAACCCGCTCGGAGCTTGGAATAAATTGTGAGTGACATTATAGTTTGTGATAAGTTAGTTGATTATTATTTTCTATATATTTAGTAATATCTATGAGTCATGACTGAAGTATACTCTTATGCATGAAACAAGTGCATGTCTTATATGTAAGCTGGAGCTTGAGATGTACTAGTTAATGCTTCTAAGTTAGTGTTAGCTGAATGCTCTGAAAACTTTGAGGTATAATGATTTATGTTAATTTATGATTAATGTGACGCACATATCAGAACCCTAGAAAGATTGAATTGGGACCCAATGTTGAAGGACATGAGAAGGCATATGGGCAGCCCTAGTATTTCATTGAAGCTCTCACCAAAAGACATAGAGAAGGTGATCGAACATGACTTGGGACCCTAATACCAAAGGACATGAGAAGGTATATGGGCAACCCGAGTTCAGTCAAACATATAAGCTTATTAAAAGGCATATGACGCTGATGTGTTGAGATTACTCCACACAGCCAAGGTTTATTGACGTTGGGTGCGTTGAGTTTGCTCCGCCTCAACTAAGGTTTAATGAAAAGAAACTTAGTTGTGTAATTATTATAGTTGCAAGTTTACAGTGCAAGACTAAGCAGTTTACACTTGTGTTTGTAGTTACACCTTATTGAGTTATATTTTAGATAGTCACTCACTGAGCATTGTAGCTCATAAAATTCTTGTTTCTTGATGTTTTCTTTCTAGGTAGCGAGCGTGTTCGGGGTGCTTAGCCTACCATCAAGACTCGTTTGAGCTTATTTAGGATTTTGTACTTGGGAACTTGTAAATCCCATCTCTATGTAGATATTGCTTTTATTTGAGTGGCATAGTGAGAATCATCAGGCATACTTGTAGTTTCTACACATGGTCTCTTAAGTATTTCTCATGATGCTATATTATCAGTAGATCCTTGCATAACTATTGTAAAGCTAAGTCACTTTTAAGCAGGTTATGATGTATAAATGTGTTCATAACAGTTAAGAGTAGAAGAAAGAATAGCTTTAACACTCACTCCTAGGTATAAATATAGATGTATATACATATATATATCTAGGATAGGGGTGTTACATTTGATATCAGAGCATAAGATTTTGGGGAATGAGGTCATGCATACTATTTAGGAACATGTTAAGTCTGTAGTAATGAGATAATTTAAATGTGATATAGGATTATGCACAGAAGAACCAGACGAGGTAGGCAGGCAGGTACCGAGACACCGTACACTACTGGAAACGAGATGGAGTCCTCCGAAGGGGAATCTAGTAATCCCCAACTCAAATCAATATGGAGGAACAACTCTTTAACATAATAGCCCAGAGATTAGTAGCTAGTGTGGAATATGTGCAAGGAGATCCTGAGAAAAGATATGGGATAGAAAGATTCAAAGCTTTGGGTGCTCAAGTATTTGAAGGCACCATTAATCCTGCAGAAGCTGAAGTCTGGTTAAATCAAGTAGAAAAGTGCTTCAGGGTTATGCATTGTCCTGAAGACAGGAAACTTGATTTAGTTATTTTCATGCTCCAGAGAGGAGCTGAGGACTGATGGAGATTGATTGAACGACGGAGTTCAGATGCAGGTTCTCTGACATGGGCTGATTTTAAAAGACTTTTCCAGGAAAAATACTATCCTAAATCGTACTGTGATGAGAAAAGAAATGAATTCTTGAGTTTGGTACAGGGGCTGATGTCTGTAGCTGAATATGAGAGGAAGTTTACAGAACTTGCCAGGTACGCCTTCGCAATTGTTGCAGAGGAAACAGATAAATGCAAGCACTTTGAGAAAGGCTTGTGAAGTGAAATTCGTACACCAGCGACAGCGAGTACAGAATGGGCTGATTTCGCTAAACTAGTTGAAGCTGCCATAAGAGTAGAAAAGAGTTTGGCAGAAGAAAAAGCAGACAGAAGTGGAAGTAAAGCTGAACAACCAGTCAGTGCACCTCGAGAGCAGATGCATCAAGGTGAGGGACGACGATTCGCACAAGGAGTTTCTGGTGGAGGAAAGTTCAAAGCCAGAGCCAGTGGTGGATCATATCATAGAGGTGGATTGTAAGCACTGACTTATAATACCAAGTGTTGGGGAGAAGCAATGAGATTGAGGCCATGCGTTGCTAAAGGAAAAGTAGCCGAGAAGTAGCCGAGAAGGAGAGCAAAATTTTGGCTGTGTTGGCCAAGACTATGCGTTGGTGAATGAAGAGGAAAGTTGAATTATTTGAGAAACCATGCGTTGTTGATTGAATCACGAAAGGTTGTGAGCTGAAGTAGCTGCCCACGTCAAATGATAAGTGATCATTGGCAGGGGAAGAAATATGCTTAAACTATGCGTTGAAGTCACTCAGAGCGGTCTTGACGAGACGAAGTTAGTAGTGTGTTGCATGCGTCGAAAGTAGGAGGCGTTGAGAGCACCATGCGCTGAGTGTGGTTAGTTGCTGACGGTGTTGGAGGAGAATTTTGATATGAGTGTCTTGCGTCGAAGAGAGGTGTCACACCCTTTCCCGATCTACCCTCCTGTCGCCGGGATGGAGCGCGAGGACAGCAGTCATCGACCTTATTATCGACTTCTACTGTCAAACTTCCTTTAAGCCCATTTAACCACACCTCCTAGGGCAGCAATACCTTTAACTTTTGATAAACCTCGACTTCGATCAGCAACGGGAATTGTCATGCTACCTGGAAAATGGAAAACATATGAAAACATGAGCTGAACGCCCAGTGAGTGACTAGTTTTGTAAAACTATCTTTAATCCAATAGCAAGCATGTTATCATCATTATATCACAAAACTTAATTCAAATCATCGTTTCTATAAAATCATACTCTTCAACTGCTTAATCGAATCACATAAATACATACTTGAGTAACTGTACATGAAATCAGTTTGTTTTTAAAGATTTCCCTTAGTTGAGGCGGAGCAAAACTCAACGCTCTCAACGTCGAAAACATTCCTGGTTTGGTGCGGAGCAAAACTCAACGCACCAGCAATATCATCCACGTCATGCTTTTCAATAAAATAGTTCATCTCAAGCCATATCTCATCAGCAAACCAGGCTATACATTTCAATAAGTTTCGTTTTAAAAGAAAGAAAAGTGTCATTCACAGAACTCTTTAAGGATAGTTTCTCCTCTATTCGCTATTTCCCCTTTTCCGAGCTTCTTGGATGCCGCGTTCTAATCCTCGAACGCAAGGCCTTATATTCCTCTGGCAGCTCGGTTGGTTGCAGTTCTGCCCTTAGACGCAAGGTTGATATCTAACGCGAGGTGGTTCCCAACTCTTTCTTACTTCTCTTTTGGATGCGTCGACCGCACAAAGTCCCACTTGGACGCATCGTTCACCTTGATACTTAAACACAAGATTGACCCTTTTTGACACAAGACAACTTCTTTAACACAAGATATAGCTAAGTTGTCTAGAATATCTTCTTCCTTGGCCGCAGACTTCTATTACGGACACCAGAATTCCTTCTTTCTCTCAAGGATTCTTACTTCAGTATCATCAGTCACTCCTTTTCCCTCAATGTCCTCTTTATAGTGTTGGAGTAGAGGGCTGATCATACTACTTCTCCCTTTTTGCATTTGCTTGCTACATGTCAAGCTGCATGTTTAACCAATCATGCATCTATCCAAGCGTCACCTTGCATGAAATACTTAACATACTTCTAACACCTCCTGCTTATAAGTTGTCAAGTTTTTTATGAAGCCACCTAGCCTTTATAAGCTTATCTTATACGTCTAACATATTCCAATATACAAACTTTTCATTTAATCATACTGCCCTTGTGCGTTCACCAAATTTCCTTTACCTTCCGCCATAATACCTTTGAAACCATTTCTTCACTGTATCTTGCTAGGCGTCAGTGTCCCAAATGCATACTACTATGCGTTTGTACCTTACCGCATCATACTATGCGTCCAACTTCCTACTCTTTGAACTCTTTAATTATAACGTATGTGTCTATCCGAAATCAAAATTATATTTCCATTTACCATGAAATTGAGCTCCTCAACGCATAGCTGGTAGTCACCCCTCAACACACAGCAACCCTTCGTTCATAGTTGCCTTAAACATTTGGTATTTGGGCATAGACTTCTTTATCAACACCAAAATCCTTACTAATACATAATAAACCTTCAACGCATGTTGTTCACGCCCCAAGGTTCTTTGGCTACTCTTTTCTTTCTAGCTTAACACCCTCCAAGTCAATCCCATAACTTGTTAATCCAAGACTAAGTGTGAGCCATGCGTTTTCCCCTTTTTCCAAATTCTTGTTTTCCATTTCAGAATTCAACATCAAATTCCTTCCGAATTAAAGTATCACGTTTCAACTTTTTACCATCGATGCCTTAACCGAACTATGTTCGAGAATATCCATTGTTTTTCCTAATATTGAGCGTTCAACTAGTCTTCTTTTCTTACTTTTTACTTTTTTTTTCCTTACTAACCATCTTAAGAATTCTGAGTTAGGGTCTTACAATCCTACTCCCTTTAGAAAAATTTCATCCTCGAAATTTAAACAATAACAAGATTATGGAAATGTGAAATATTATCCAAATTCTTGTTTGTACAATCTCGTTATTCAACGCATACACAATGCAATAACTACAAAGAATATACATTTCCATTCTTTTCTTTTTCTTCCTTTTGCTCAACTACTTGGGCCTCCTTGGTTTTGTGGACAATCCTTGCAATAATGTCCCGACTGTTCACACATATACAAACATCCTCTCTTCCTTCATAATCTTCCCTATATCTTTGTCCACATTTCTTACAGGGAGTTTCTCTTTCCATCTCCTTAACTTGGCTGCAAAAATCATTAGATACATTGCATTTTTTTCGTTGATGTCCTTTTCCGCAAACTGGGCACTTATGCATCAAGCGTTTCCATTTCCCTTTGCTTATCCTGTCTGACATGATGAACTATAGACACAAATAAATTAGTTGTGACAATTACAATTAAAGTCACTCCAATTCTACAAGTAATTGTAAGAAAAACTTTTCTGGAAACTACTATAATTTTCCAACTGGCTATAGTTTTAGTACCATGCGCTTGTCTTTTATATATATATATTTTTTTACCAACGGAACACATAATCTACCAACTTAATCTCCTCACCTATTACCAACGCATAGTTTTAATTCAAAATTTCGCATAAACTTTTGCTCATGCTCACTTTAAAAAATGCACACCTTCCAGCCAACTCATCCTCTTTTATATTTAGCCCCGGTTAACTTTGTTTTTCCCACGCATCTTAGCCTTCACAAACGTGTAGAACTTCATCTACCATTGTTGACTTTCAACTTAAACAATACCATGTGCTTCCTGTAAGTTATAAATTTACCATGCTTCCACTGCGCTACTTTAATGGTCAACGCTCCTACTTTCCCTTCTTTTCCTGACTGCTTACAGAGTTATAGTTCTCCTTTTAACAATCAATTGACTTAATCATTTCCTTGCTTTTATAAATTCTTATGCGTCTCCTTAGCATGCCTATGCGCTTTGGTTTCCCCTATACCAAGCACGTATCCAATTTCTTTCTCTAATCCTTTGGTGAATTTCCTCTTCCTTAGATCAAACTTCCAGATTTAGTACTGGTTCTTTTACCTATAAATCATTTCAGAATTATAGAATTCAAGTCTAAGTCTTTTAATCTTTAACGCATATCTTCTACCAATCTCATCCAACGCATATCTGTTGATTCAACAACCTTATCAACACATAGCTCTTGAACATTTACACTTACTCAACTTTTGAACACATGCTTCAACAAGCCAACACTTCATCCTTAATGCTTAAATTTGGCTACTCAATTTCTTTCTTATTCCAGTCATTACCATGCTATATCATGGACTTCTTGCTTCATTCCACCAACACATGGACATTTAAACTCAAGAACTTTCAGCCAACATTTGCTTGCCAACTTACCACTTATGAAAATTTCACATTTCGTCCTGAAATTGTGGACATCGTTTAATCATTGGTTCCTTGGGCTTGGCTTCCCAAATAGCTTCTTTTTCATCATGATGTTTCACAAATTTTAGACCAACGAATTCAACTTACTTCTTAATACTTATTCCTTCTCATCAAATGAACGTTTGAATCAATTCCTTCTCATAACTTAACTCTTCTCTTAGCTCCATTGGTTGCACCGTAAGTATATGAATAGGATCAGGGACATATTCCTTTAAACATAAGACATATTGTGATCCATAGACACAATACTGAACTGCAACTTCATTTATAAGCTTGTTGTGTATATTTCAGAACTTAGAACTTATCCCCATGCATCCATATCATTCTATCCAAATACATGTTCCCTCGACAGGCAAAAACGCTCTATTTTCGTCAACCTTTCATCAACCACCCAAATTTTCGTCAACATTTGCTGACACTCTTGGTAATCTAAAGAAGATAACTATTATAACATATTTCCACTTCCACTTAAGAATAGAAAGTAAATTCAGTATCTTTGCCATTCAAGCTTTATCTTCTGACCAATCAAATACTTTGTCAAGCACTTTGCTATTTCCCTTTTCACTCCTGGCCACTAGTAAAAATTTCCTTTAAACGTTTTATACGTCACAATATAGCTTAAGCCAAGTTATGAGCCTCTTATTAAACCTTACGAATCCCGTAATCACCCTTCTATGCGTCCATGGGATATAAAACAAGGCTTTACTTCCAATTTTCCTCTTTTTAATACTTAACTGTTTCCTTCTTTTAGGTTTGCTTTCACCTCTATAGTACATCCAACGCTTAACCTTAGTTAAAGTTGTTTCAGATCCAGGAGTTTCAGTATAGTAGACGAGTACAATGGGAATCAATCAAGGAGCTTTATTGCCTGGCTTTGGCCCTTCTTTCTTGATCCAACTTCATGACTCTTTGAAACCTACTTACTACTTGTGCTTGGCTCAGGATATCCTCCTTTCTTCAAAGCTTTCTACTCTCAAACCTTAACTACTGCGATCTTCAACTTCTCAAAGCGTCGCCTTGTCAACGCATAACAATTTTCCCAATCTTAGCAACTTTTCAACGCTTAACAGCCTCTCCCGCACATGCTATACCATACTCAAGGACTTCCTGATCAGTACAATGAACCTTCATAGCAAACCTTCAGTGTATAGTTGCAGCCCATCGCATAGCTTATCAAACTAATCTTCAGCGCATAGCTGCAGCCTATCACATACAACCACTTTCCATTTCAGGGTATTTATCAACGCTTAGTAACACCTTCCAACGCCTGGCAGCCTCATCAAAATATAAACTTTCACCTTACTAACAGTCTTCTTTCTTATCCTTACAACAGCTTCCAATGCCAAGTTTACCAACGCATAGTTGTGGCCAACACTTATAATTCTTGTTCCTTCACTCCCGTCCACCTTCTCTTCACAACGCATAATGCATTACTTTCCGTAAATTGCCATTTCCCGACGCATGCTGATCTTTCCAACGCAAGGTACTTTTCACATATGGTGGTTCTAACCAACCCCACATCACCAACGCATAATACATCCCCTATTTAGCTTGCCACCATTCGAATCTATTTTGATGGCTTGATAATTCCTCAAACTAAGCGTGATCCTTGCGTTCATCTCTTCCCTCAAATTGTCGTTTTTCTTTCGCAACGCTTCAATACTAAACCAATTTACTTTCAACTAAGATATCAGGCGTTCATACCGCACCATCTATGGTGATGTTCCTTTCGAGGCTATGTCTATCTCGTAACTAATTTTCCATTATTCTTTTAATTTTAATCTTAATTCCCAATGCAATATCTGCCCATACGCTATGCGTCCAACCAGTTTTCTTGATCGTATACCTTTACTTCTAAGCTTAGTTGTAATACTTAAATTCCTTTAATTCTCGGTTCACCTCGTCATCTAAGATTCCAAATCATCTATCATGATTCCTTTCAAATTTTACTCGTGACTTATTGTTCATTCAAAACTTTTACTAACATAAACATCTTTTCTCCCTTCCTTCATTTCAACGCATAGAACTCCTTTACATAGCCGGAATTTCTACAAGCTTATATTTCCAGTCTTAAAAGCTTCCCAACTCCACAGGCCTAAATTTCTTCAAATCCCTATTCTCTTTCTGGGATCTTTCTCATTCTATCTTATTATTAATCAATCACCGAATTGTTCAACGGACTTTTAATTTAAATTCACACCCACTGGATTTTCTTTTAAACTTTCCTAAGCCTTATAATAGCTTACAAAGTTCAGGCATATGACTACCTTAGTTAACCCGATTGCTCATATCATTTTCCCCGCAATCTTACTATCTTACAACTTTTAGACTTAAACTTACCGCAGTCAATCTTCCTCTCAAGGACTGCAGGTAGCATTCCAAGTTCCGCTTACACGTTGCCGCCGAGGTTTGTTGTTTAAACGTCCTAGTACATTATTCTTTACTCATCTTACTTCTTTTTCGATTAGAAATCCTCAATTTCTCTTTCAACTTATTGCTAAGATTCACCTGACCTTTCCCAGGTTTTTGTAAACCATGCTCTGATGCCAACTTGTCACACCCTTTCCCGATCTACCCTCCTGTAGCTGGGATGGAGCGTGAGGACAGCAGTCATCGACCTTATTATCGACTTCTACTGTCAAACTTCCTTTAAGCCCATTTAACCACACCTCCTAGGACGGCAATACCTTTAACTTTTGACAAACCTCGACTTCGATCGGCAACGGGAACTGTCATGCCTGGAAAATGGAAAACATATGAAAACATAAGCTGAACGCCCAGTGAGTGACTAGTTTTGTAAAACTATCTTTAATCCAATAGCAGGCATGTTATCATCATTATATCACAAAACTTAATTTAAATCATCGTTTCTATAAAATCATACTCTTCAACTGCTTAATTGAATCACATAAATACATGCTTGAGTAATTGTACATGAAATCAGTTTGTTTTTAAAGATTTCCCTTAGTTAAGGCGGAGCAAGACTCAACACTTTCAACGTCAAAAACATTCCTGGCTTGGTGCGGAGCAAAACTCAACGCACCAGCAATATCATCCTCTATGTGCACATAGGAATATGGCGGGTCGCCAATGTACCTTCTCATGTCCCTCAGTACTGGGTCCCGGGGAAACTCACATGCCTTCTCATGTCCCTCAGCATTGAGCCTCCTTTAAAACATTTTATAAGCGGGTTGCCCAAGTACCTTTTTCGAGTCCATCAGTACTGGGTCCAGGGGAACTCACATGTCTTATTAGCATTGAGCCTCCTCTAAAACATTTTAGAAACCAACATTTCACATAAATAGTTCATATGAAACCTTTCATGGAAAACAAAATATTTCTCGAAAAAAAACATCTCACAGCATGCCTTTCAGCATCTTATAGAAAATGGATGAAACATGCCTTGTGAACAATATCATCAAACGTCATGCTTTTCAAGAAAACAGTTCATCTCAAGCCATATCTCATCAGCAAACCAGGCTATACATTTCAATAAGTTTCGTTTTAAAAGAAAGAAAAGTGTCACTCACAAAACTCTTTAAGGATAGTTTCTCCTCTATCCGCTATTTTCCCTTTTCCAAGCTTCTTGGATGCAGCGTTCTAATCCTCGAATGCAAGGCCTTATATTCCTCTGGCAACTCGGTTGGTCGCAGTCCTGCCCTTAGACGCAAGGTTGATATATAATGCGAGGTGGTTCCCAACTCTTTCTTACTTCTCTTTTGGATGCGTCGACCGCACAAAGTCCCGCTTGGACGCATCGTTCACCTTGATACTTAAACGCAAGACTGACCTTTTTTGACGCAAGACAACTTCTTTAACACAAGATATAGCTAAGTTGTCTGGAATATCTTCTTCCTTGGCCACAGACTTCTATTACGGACACCAGAATTCCTTCTTTCTCTCAAGGATTCTTACTTCAGTATCATCAGTCACTCCTTTTCCCTCAATGTCCTCTTTATAGTTTTGGAGTAGAGGGCTGATCATACTACTTCTCCCTTTTTCCATTTGCTTGCCACATGTCAAGCTGCATGTTTAACCAATCATGCATCTATCCAAGCGTCACCTTGCATGAAATACTTAACATACTTCTAACACCTCCTGCTTATAAGTTGTCAAGTTTTTTATGAAGCCACCTAGCCTTTATAAGCTTATCTTATACGTCTAACATATTCCAATATACAAACTTTTCATTTAATCATACTGCCCTTGTGCATTCACCAAATTTCCTTTACCTTCCGCCATAATACCTTTGAAACCATTTCTTCACCGTATCTTGCTAGGCGTCAGTGTCCCGAATGCATACTACTATGCGTTTGTACCTTATTGCATCGTACCATGTGTCCAACTTCCTACTCTTTGAACTCTTTAATTATAACCTATGCGTTTATCCGAAATCAAAATTATATTTCCATTTACCATGAAATTGAGCTCCTCAACGCATAGCTGGTAGTCACCCCTTAACACACAGCAACCCTTCGTTCGTAGTTGCCTTAAACATTTGGTCTTTGGGCATAGACTTCTTTATCAACATCGAAATCCTTACTAATACATAATAAACCTTCAACGCATGCTGTTCACGCCCCAAGGTTCTTTGGCTACTCTTTTCTTTCTAGCTTAACACCATCCAAGTCAATCCCATAACTTGTTAATCCAAGACTAAGTGTGAGCTATGCGTTTTCCCCTTTTTCCAAATTCTTGTTTTCCATTTCAGAATTCAACATCAAATTCCTTCCAAATTAAAGTATCACGTTTCAACACTTTACCATCTATGCCTTAACCGAACTATGTTCGAGAATATCCATTGTTTTTCCTAATATTGAGCATTCAACTAGTCTTCTTTCCTTACTTTTTACTTTTTTTTTTTTCTTACTAACCATCTTAAGAATTCTAAGTTAGGGTCTTACAAGAGGACCTCGCGCCAGCCTGCGGGTGAGGGGTAAGTCAGCAACATAAATCTTGGTGCTTGTGAGGGTTAAGTCGGTAGTATATATAGGTGAATTAATTAAATGTTTAATCATTTTTAGACACTTTCGAGAGCTTAAGTCGGTTCCATTTTTCAAACAAACCAAAAGAGGAAGGTGTTCTTGTAGATTTTGGGCAGAATTCTACTCGCCTTGGTGTTGAAATCAGAGCTGGAACAGAAGATTGATTGTAGTTGCACAGACTGAACAGTGGTTGATGTTTGGAGAAGAATGAATCGAGGAAGCCAAGTTTAGGGCTGAAATTTTGAGGTCAGTAAGTTAACATAATTCCTAACAAGTCTTATGAAGGATGGTAAAGCTAAAATTGAAGTTAATCATGTGAATCTTTAGGTAAAAGCAGCAATTACAGAATTGTTAGGCAATCTGGAACAACGCGGAGTGATGTTGGAATAACTGGAGAATAAAAAAGAGTTAAGCCTTGAAACTTTGAGGTAAGCTGTGGAACTTAATTCATTACAAGTTTGTAGAAGGGAAGAAATCTTAGTTTAGACTAGAAACGTGTTTTTAGTAGGGATGAAACAGAGACACCAATGTTGCAGCAGTCGGCTTTGTGAAATTAAGGTATAACAGAAGGGTAAGGAATAGCTTGTAGTAATAGCTTTATTGTTTAAGGCTTGAGAATAAACCAATGACAGCCTAACCGCATGATGAACTATAAACATTGTGCATATGATAAGTTGTTTATGTTAAAGTGAATGGAAAAGAAGTATAACAAGAGATAGGAAAGGCGTATAATCCACTCAAGGCCTAAAAAAGAGTAGTGAGTGACTTTAAACCTTGAGATAAGCTAACTTGAATATTATTTCCTATATGCTTAATAATATCTTTGAAGCATGAGTTGAAGTGTACTTCTATGTATGAAACTAGCACATTCCTTATATGTGAGATAGAGCCTGATAATGTATTAGATAATGTTCTAAATTTTACCAAGCTAGCTGCTAGATAAATGTTCTGAGAATTCTGAGATATCATGATTTTAGTTAAATTATGATAAATGTATTGTGCATGTATCTACACTAGAAAGATTCGAATGGGACCCAATGCTGAAGGACATGTGAAAGCATATAGGCAGCTCTAGTATTTCTACGAAACTCTCACCAAAGGATATAAAGATTGTGATTGAGTATTTCCCTGGGACCCTAGTACCGAAGGACATGAGAAGGTACACGGGCATCCCGAGATCAGACAGACTTTTAAGCAGAATAAAAGGCATCTGACGCTGATGTGTTGAGATTATTCCACACAGCTAAGGCTTATTAACGTTGAGTGCGTTGAGTTCGCTCCGCCTCAACCAAGGTTCAATGGAAAGATATCAATTACGTAATGATATTTATTTACAAGTTATGGTTATTTACAAGTTATGAAGCATGATCAGGCAGTTCATACAAATGATTGTAGTTATGTTTTATTGAGCTTATTCTTTAGTTAGTTACTCACTGAGCATTGTAGCTCATAAATTCTTGTTTCTTTGATGTTTTCTTTCCAGGTAGCGAGCGTGTTCGGGGTGCCTAGCCTACCATTCGTTTGAGCCAAATTAGAATTTTGTAATTGGGAACTTGTAAACTCCATTCCCATGTAGAAATTGTACTTATTTTGAGTGGCATTTGTGAGGACCACCTGGCTTACCTGTAAACTTTAAGCAGAGTCTTTTAAATCTTACATATGATGCTATCTTATCAGGAAAATTTTGCATAACTATTGTAAAGGCTAAACATTTTGCCAGCTGGTTATGATATAGAAATGCATATATAATGATGTTTAACATAATACAGACTAGGTAATACTCACTCCCAGGTAAGGATATATATATATATATATATATATATAGGATGGGGGTGTTACAACTTGGTATCAGAGCGTAAAGTTTTAGGGAAGTGAAGTCATGCATAGTAGTTAAGAACATGTTGAGTTTATTATAATGAGGAAATTTAAATGTGATATAGGATTATGCACAGAAGGGCCAGACGAGGTAGGCAGGCAGGTACCGAGACACTGCACGCTACTGGAATTGAGAGGGAGTCCTTCGAAGGGGAATCTAGTTGTAAGCACTGACTTGTAAAACCAAGTGTTAGGGAGAGCAATGCGATTGAGTTTATGCATTGCTAGAGGAAAAGTAGCCGAGAGGTAGAGCAAAAATTTTGGTTAAGGGTTGGCAAAGACCATGCGTTGGTGAATGTAGTGGGAAGTTGAATTATTTGAGAAACCATGCGCTGTTGATTGAATCACGAAGGGTTGTGAGATGAAGTAGTCGTGGCATAGAAGGATAAGTGCTCATTGGCGGGGAAAGAAATATGCTTGAACTATGCGTTGAAGTCACCATGCGTCGAAGACAGCCATGCATTGAAGTCACACTGCGTCCACAACAGAACGGTCTTAACGCGATGCAGCTAGTAGTGTGAATGACTATGTTGTATGCGTCGAAAGTAAGAGGCGCCGAGAACACCATGCGTTGAGAGTGGTTAGTGGTTAAAGGCGCTGAAAGAGAATATAGACATGAGTGCCTTGCGTCGAAGAGAAGACCCACGCCAGCCTACGGGTGAGGGATAAGTCGACACTATCATCTCGGTACTTGTGAGGGATAAGTCGGTAGTATATATAGGTGAGTTTAATCACTTTCAGACATGTTTCGAGAGCTTGAGTCGGTTCCATTTTTCAGAGAAACCACCAGAGAAGGAAGAGGAAGGTGTTCTTATAGTTTTTGAGCGAAATTCTACCCGTTTTGGTGCTGAAATCTGAGCTGGAACAGAGGATTGATCGTAGACGCACAGACTGAACAGTGGTCGATGTTTGGAGTAAAACAACTCGAGGAAGCATAGTTGAGGGCTGAAATTTTGAGGTTAGTAAGTTAACATAATTCCTAACAAGTCTTATGAAGGATGGTTGAGCTGAAATTAAGGTTAATCACATGAATCTTTAGGTAAAAGCAGCAACTACAGAACTGTTATGCAATCTGGAGAACCGTGAAATGATTTTGGCATAACTGGAGAACGAAAAAGAGTTAAGCCTTGAAATTTTGAGGTAAGCTGTGGAACTTAATTCTTTACAAGTTGGTAGAAGGGAAGAAGTCTTAATATGGGCTGGAAATGTGTTTTTAGCAGGGATTAAGCCGAGACATCAAAGCTGTAACAGTCAGCTTTGTTAAGAAGAAGATAAAGCTCAAATGTTGGTATAATAGCAAAAGTGAGCTGCACGCAAAGTGTTCTTTGAACTGAAGTCTAACAGGAGGGTAAGCAACAATTAATAGTAATAGCCTTAGTATTTAAGGCTTGAGAATGAACTAATGAAAGCCTAACTGCATGATGAACTACAAACATTGTGCATATGTTGAGTTGTTGTTTATGTTAAAGTGAATGGAAAAGAAGTATAACAAGGAAAAGTATTTGTTTCAGGCCAAGAGGAGATAGGAAAGGCATATAATCCACTCAAGGCCTAGGAAGAATTGTGAGTGACACTTTTCTTACTTTAAAATAATTATGTTGAACATGATAGTTCGGTTTTCCAATGGAATACGATTTTGTGATCAAATGATTTATGAAGAATATTTATGTTCTTAAAGTTATTGAAAAGCATGTTTATGAAATGTTATTGATATAATAATTGTCCTGTATCCTCATGAATGATTTGCAAACGATATATTTGTACAAAATGTTGCGTTTTTAAAGGAAAATGTTTTAGAGGAGGCTCAATGCTGAAGGACATGAGAAGGCATGTGAGTTTCCCCAGGACCCAGTACTGAAGGACATGGAAAAGGTACTTGGGCAACCCGCCACAGTCCTATGTGCACATAGAGGTTATATGTTGGTGTGTTGAGTCTTGCTCCGCATCGAGCCTTATATGTTTTCGACGTTGGGGTGTTGAGTTTTGCTCCACTTCAACTAAGAGAAAAGTATTGTATCTAAACTGTTTTCTTATGATTTTTTAAAAAATCATGTATGAATTGATAAGGGCAATTAAGGTTGTCTTAACTAATACATATGAAGTGACTTCATGTTTGACATTGAACTCAGTTTTATTCCTGATGATTTCGAACTAAAATAGTTTGCTAAATTAGTCACTCACTGGGCTTTTAGCTCATGTTTTCCATGTTTTCTTTCCCCTCCAGGTAGCAAGGACATTCCTGGTGCTTTGCCTTCTCCCACTCGCCCTGCTTAAGCTTCGAGTCTCCGGAAAATCTGACATGTTGAAGTGTTGTTTGTATGTTAAACCTTAATTAGGTGGCATGTAGATATGTATATACAATTACAAGGGGTTGAACTATGGGTTGTGTAGGGACATGTAAAAAAGTTGAGAAATTTCGTTTTTGGCTTGTATATACTTTTCTATATGTGATGTTTAAAATGTCTTAGAATGTGGAGATTACATTGTGAACAGTTTAGAATGTGTGTGAAGGAAGGGATGGTATGCGTCACAAGAGGGGTGATGTATACTGTCCTCACGTCTCCTTTCAGGTTATGCAGGTAAACTTGGGAGGGGGTGTGACAAGTTGGTATCAGAGCGAAAGAGTCTTGGGAATAGGACCATGCATTATAGTGTAGGAGCATGTAAATGTTTAACCAGTGGTAACATTGTGTTATCATATAGGAAAACATGCCACCTCGAAGCAGGTGAATAAGGCAATCAGCAACCGGAACTCCTCAAGCTACTGGAGATCGAGGGAATATGTCGAGGGTGAATCTAGTCATCCTCGAGTTGAAGTTAATGTTGAAGAATAGATATTTACCAGAATTGCAGAAAGATTAGCTGCAGGCATAGGATCAATACAATCAGATCCTGAAAAGAAGTATAGTATTGAAAGATTGAAGGCCTTAGGTGCTACTACTTTTGAAGGCACTGTAGACCCTGCTGAAGCAGAGTCATGGTTAAATTCACTGGAGAAATGTTATCATGTAATGAGGTGCCCTGATGATAGGAAGGTGGAGTTAGCAGTATTTTTGCTCCAAAAAGGAGCAGAAGATTGGTGGAAGATTGCAGAAAGCAAAAAAGGAGACATGGAAGGAATAGACTGGAATGAGTTTAAAAAAGCATTCCAAGAGAAATATTGTCCAAGATCATTCCGAGATGCCAAACGGAATGAGTTTTTAAGGTTGATACAAGGATCCATGTCAGTAGCAGAATATGAGAAGAAGTATATAGAGTTATCTAAATATACCATGACAATTGTTGCAGATGAGCATGATAGATGCAAGAGATTCGAAGAAGGTTTACGGGAGGAGATACGTACTCCTGTAACTGCTAGTGCTGAATGGACAGATTTCTCCAAACTCGTAGAGGCAGCTATGCGAGTTGAAAGGAGTTTGATGGAAACGAGAATGGAGCGTGAATCAACAAGAGGTGGACGTGCAATTCCTTCCTTTAACACTACTCAGGGACAGTCTGGTAGGAGATTTGTACCAGGTGTAATTAGTGGAGGAAATTTCAAAGCCAGACCGAATGAGCAAAGTAAAAGTACTTCCAAGGGTAGTATTAGAGGAGGTGCACGGAGACAAGGACCGAGGAATTTTAGTGGACCAGCTCAGTCAGTGGAAGGCTCTCAAAGTGGACAACCTGGTGAGTCCACAGCTAGTTCCATGAGGAAACCATTATGTTCTACCTGCGGGAAACACCATTGGGGACAATGTAAGAGCAATGAATGTTATCATTATGGACAAAGGATCACTATAAACGAGAATGCCGCCAGTTGATGCAAGAAGTCAAAGCTGAACAGAGAACTGGTTCTATTACTGCTAATCAACCACAAAGACTTGCAGTAATTGTTGATGAAGGAGCTAGTGGATCAAGACAAAAGGGAGCTACAGGTCGACCTAGACAGCAAGGGAAAGTCTTTGCTATGACTCAACAAGAAGCTGATGAGACTCCTAACGTTGTTACTGGTACAATTCCTATTTGTCATACTTCTGCTCATGTTTTGATAGATCCTGGTGCTACTCATTCTTTTGTTGCTAGAATGTTTACTGTAACTATAGATTCCGAATTAGAATCATTGTCTGAAGAACTGTATATATATACTCCTGTTGGTGATGTGCTGGTGACTAATGGAATATATAAAGATTATGTAGTTGAAATTAATGGTGTAACCATGACAGCCAACTTAATTCTCTTAAATATTCAAGAGTTTGATGTTATACTGGGAATGGATTATCTGTCTAGATATCGAGCTACCATAGATTGTTTCCAAAAGGAAGTTGTAAGGAACTGAGGGAACCGAAGTTACTTTTATGGGAGACAGGAAAATACTTCCTACTTGTGTAATATCAGCAGTTAAGGCAAGGAAGTTGTTAAGCAAGGGTTGTTCAGCGTACCTTGCTTATGTGATTGATACACAGGGTAGTAAGTTGAGACCAGAGGATATTCCAGTGGTAAGTGAATTTCTGGATGTGTTTCTTGAGGAACTACCTGGTTTGCCGCGTGATAGAGAGATAAAATTTTCTATTGATCTGATTCTAGGAACTGCACCAATTTCGCAAACTCCATATAGAATGGCACCAAAGGAATGGAAGGAATTGAAAGTACAGCTACAGGAATTGATTGATAAGGGGTATGTACGACCCAGTGTGTCACCGTGGGGAGCACCTGTGTTGTTTGTCAAGAAGAAGGATGACACACATAGATTATGCATTGATTACTGCCAGTTGAACAAGGTAACGATATGTAATAAGTATCCATTGCCTCGCATTGATGATTTATTTGACCAACTTAATGGTGCATCGGTGTTTTCCAAGATTGATTTACGATTTGGATATCATCAGGTAAAGATTAAAGAGACAGATATTCCAAATACTGCTTTTAGAACGAGGTATTGACATTATGAGTTTTTAGTAATGCCTTTTGGATTGACTAATGCTCCAGCAGTATTCATGGATCTTATGAATCGAATATTCCATCCATACCTTGATCAGTTTGTGGTAGTATTCATTGATGATATACTAGTATATTCTGAGAACAGGGAGAAGTATACAGAACACCTTCGAATAGTATTACAGACACTGCGTGCAAAAAGGTTGTATGCGAAATTCAGTAAGTGTGAATTCTGGCTGGACCATGTTATATTTTTAGGGCATGTGGTGTCAGTGATGCGCACTTTGAGTGTTAACAGCAAGTGTACGGGTCAAGTTATAATATATGACGGTTAAGTTCGAATATCGTTCCACTAGAGATCCAATTGTGAAGGTTTAAGTTAGTTAGCTATTCTAGAGTTGAATCAATTTTATTTGAGGATTGAATTTGAAAATTATGAGTTATGGAAAATATAAATCAAATAAGGAAAGTATTAAAGTGAGCAACACAAGAGTCAAAGAGAGTTCTAGGATAATAAATCCTTGTTTATTTCATCATGCAATATTATAGATTTCATGGATTTTATTGTCATTCATATGCCTAAGTCTAGAAACTTAATTCCAAGTTATTTTCTCTAAAAAACAACCCTTTCTCAAGCAACTCGATTGATTATTAATCTCTTAAAACCAATACAAAATTACATGGCATTAAAAATAATCTTTAACAACTTTTATTGTCAACCTAACTACTCTCGTGATAGATTAACAACAATTCATTGTTATGGATCAAGTTAAACATACAATCTCTCAATCATACATCTAACCTAACATGTGAAGATGCCCAATCCACAAGAATTAAACACAATAACAATGAAAAGCATAATCATTCCAACAAAACGATGAAAGTCTACAAGATCAACATAATTTCATAAACAAATCATCAAAACCCTAAAACTAAAGAGTTTAGCCACTCATAGCTTGAAGCAACATGTTTGAGCAAAATAAACAAAGAAAGAGTGTAAAGAAAGGGAAACTCTACTGAAAAGAGGCTCTTGATTGAGGTAGCACCGTCACGATCTCCTTGGCTCTCACGTCGGAATTCGAAGGGCACCACAACTATCTCGAACTCTTTTCCTCTTCCTTGCAACTAACTCACTTTTTGAACTCTCACTCAATTCTCTCCTTTTTGTGCCTCTTTAGGTCTGCACTTCCTTGATTTGATTTTGATGCCTAGGGCTGCTGGAAACCCCCAAATTTATAGAGTTTGGCCGCCTAAAAATTTACCAAAAATAACAAATTTTCATTTAAGGAAAACTGGCGCCGTGGCGCTGGTCTATAGCACCGCGGCGCTATTGAAAAATCTGGGACAGCGCCGCGACGCTGTTGGAAAGCGCCACGGCGCTAGGGCTGTGATCAGAAATGCTAGCTCTCGGGTTTTAGCGCCGCGGCGCTGCCCCAATTTCTGCCATTTTGGGTTTTTCAGCTCTTTTTCGCGGTATTCTTGCTCGGTTTTGATCTTTTAGTCTTTTCTTCTAATTTTCCTCATTTTAACCTGAAAACCACTAGCAAACAAGTGAAATCTAATATAAACTCCCTTAATTGGAGAGAATAGAAAGCACTTTTCAAGTGCTTATCAATCAGCAGAAGGGGTAAGTGTAGATCCACAAAAGATCGAAGCGATAGTTGACTGGGAACGACCTACAAATGTGATAGAAGTTCGTAGTTTTCTGGGATTAGCAGGTTATTATTGCCGATTTGTGGAAGGATTTTCGAAAATAGCATTACCCTTATCAAGTTTGACTAAAAAGGCAACCAAATTTGAATGGACTAGTGAATGTGAACAGAGTTTTCAAAAGTTGAAGGAAAAACTAGTGACAGCACCAGTATTGTCATTGCCTACATCTAGAGTAGAGTTTGATATTTATTGCGATGCGTCACGTCAGGGATTAGGTTGTGTACTTATGAAGAAAGGAAAGGTGATTGCCTATGCGTCGAGACAATTAAAGAAACATGAGTGCAATTACCCGACGCATGATTTAGAGTTGGCAGCAGTTGTACTAGCTTTGAAAATCTGGAGGAACTACTTGTACGGAGAAAGATGTCGTATTTTAACTGATCATAAGAGCTTGAAGTATATCTTTGATCAGAAAGAATTGAATTTACGACAGAGAAGATGGATGGAATTAATTAAAGACTATGATTGCTCGATAGAATACCATCCCGGAAAGGCCAATGTTGTGGCCGACTAATTGAGTAGGAAATCGAGGCAAGCCAAGGTGTTGTTGAACACTATTAGCGCAGAATTGACAAAGGAATTTAGACGTTTGAATGCGTCTTTATCAGTAGACGAGTTAGGGGTTTTGTTTGCACACTTCCATTTGAGACCCACTTTGATAGAGGAAATTATGAATAAACAAATGGAAGACGATGTACTTAGGAAAATAATGGAAGAAGTGAATCTTAAAGAAAGGATGGACTTCGATATAAGAACTGATGGAGCTTTAATGAAACAAGGAAGGGTATGCATTCCTAATGATGCGTTACTGAAAAATGCCATTCTAGAGGAAGCTCATAGTTCTGCATATGCAATGCACCTTGGTAGTACAAAGATGTACACGACGTTGAAGGAATATTATTGGTGGCCAAGTATGAAACGGGAAATTGCTGAATATGTAACAAGATGTTTAATATGTCAGCAAGTTAAACCAAAAAGACAAAGACCTGGTGGACTTTTAAAACCGCTTCCTGTACCGGAGTGGAAATGGGAGCATATTACGATGGACTTCTTATTTGGTCTTCCTAAAACCCCAAATGGATATGATGGAATATGGGTGATAGTAGACAGATTTACTAAAACTGCACGATTCCTACCTGTTAAAGAGACTTTTACCTTGAATAAATTGGCCAAACTATATGTTGATAAAGTAATAAGTCAGTATGGAGCTCCCGTATCTATTGTTTCTGATAGAGATCCAAGGTTTACATCTAAGTTTTGGCCAAGTCTGCAACAAGCGTTGGGAACTAAACTTAAGTTTAGTACAGCCTTCCATCCTCAAACAGATGGACAATCAGAAAGAACGATTCAAACTTTAGAGGATATGTTGCGTGCCTGTGCATTGCAATTTAAAGGAAGCTGGGATACTCAGCTATCTTTAATGGAATTTGCCTATAATAACAGCTACCATTCTAGTATTGGAATGACATCTTATGAGGCATTGTATGGCAGGCGATGCAGAACTCCCATATGTTGGGGTGAAGTAGGAAAGCAGAAGTTGATAGGACCAGAATTAGTCCAAACTACATATGAGAACGTGAAATTCATAAAAGAAAGATTAAAAACTGCACAAGATCGACAGAAGAGTTATGCTGATAAAAGACGTCGAGATTTAGAATTCGAAGTTGGTGACAAAGTTTTCTTGAAACTATCCCCTTGGAAATGAATATTGAGATTTGGAAGGAAAGGAAAATTGAGTCCAAGATATATTGGACCTTATGAAATTTTGGAACTCATAGGACCTTCAGCCTACTGGTTAGCATTACCTATGGAATAGTCTAAGGTACATGATGTGTTTCATGTTTCTTTATTGAGGAAATATATTCCAGACCCCACTCGTGTTTTGTAGACTCAACCTATCCAAGTAAATGAAGATTTATCTTATGAAGAAGAACCTGTGCAAATTCTGGACCGCAAATGAACAAGTATTGAGAACAAAAACTATACCGCTTGTTAAGGTTCTATGGAGAAATCATCAAATTGAAGAAGCGACATGGAAAAGTGAAGATCAAATGAAAGTTAAGTATCCTCACCTTTTCTTACAGTGACCTTAGTTGAATTTCGAGGTCGAAATTCTTAAAAATGGGGTAAGGAATTGTAAGCACTGACTTTTAAAACCAAGTGTTGGGGAGAGCAATGCGATTGAGGTTATGCGTTGCTAGTGGGAAGTAGCCAAGAAGTAGAGCAAAATTTTAGTTAAGTGTTAGCCAAGACCATGCGTTGGTGAAAGTAGCGGTAAGTTGAATTATTTGAGGAACCATGTGTTGTTGATTGAATCACGAAGGGTTGTGAGATGAAGTAGTCGTCGCATCGAAGGATAAGTGATCATTGGCGGGGAAAGAAATATGTTTGATCCATGCGTTGAAGTCACCATGCATCGAAGACAGCCATGCGTTGAAGTCACCATGCATCAAAGACAGCCATGCGCTGAAGTCACACTGCGTCCAAGACAGAACGGTCTTGACGCGATAAAGCTAGTGGTGTGAGTGACTATATTGTATGCGTCGGAAGTAAGAGGCGCCTAGAACACCATGCGTTGAGAGTGGTTAGTGGCTGAAGGCGCTGAAGGAGAATATAGACATGAGTGTCTTGCGTCGAAGAGACGGCCCGCGACAGCCTATGGGTGAGGGGTAAGTCGGCATTATCATCTCGGTACTTGTGAGGGATAAGTCGGCAGTATATATAGGTGAGTTTAATCACTTTCAGACATTTTTCGAGAGCTTAAGTCGATTCCATCTTTCAGAGAAACCACCAGAGAAGGAAGAGGAAGGTGTTCTTATAGTTTTTGGGCGAAATTCTACCTTTTTTGGTGCTCAAATCCGAGCTGGAACAGAGGATTGATTGTAGACGCACAGACCGAATAGTGGTCGATGTTTGGAGTAGAACTACTCAAGGAAGCCGAGTTTAGGGCTGCAATTTTGAGGATAGTAAGTTAACATAATTCCTAACAAGTCTTATGAAGGATGGTTGAGCTGAAATTGAGGTTAATCACATGAATCTTTAGGTAAAAGCAGCAACTACAGAACTGTTATGCAATCTGGAGCAATGTGGAGTGATTTTGGCATAACTGGAGAACGAAAAAGAGTTAAGCCTTGAAATTTTGAGGTAAGCTGTGGAACTTAATTCTTTACAAGTTTGTAGAAGAGAAGAAGTCTTAACATTGGCTGGAAATACGTTTTTAGCAGGGATTAAGCAGAAACAACAAAGCAGTAACAGTCAGCTTTGTTAAGAAGAAGATAAAACTCAAATGTTGGTATAATAGCAAAAGTGAGCTGCAGGCAAAGTGTTCTCTGAATTGAAGTCTAACAGAAGGGTAAGCAACAGCTAGTAGTAATAGCCTTAGTGTTTAAGGCTTGAGAATGAACTAATGGAAGTTTGACCGCATAATACACTATAGGCATTGTGCATATGTTGAGTTGTTGTATATATTAAAGTGAATGGAAAAGAAGTATAACAAGGGAAAATATTTGTTTCAGGCCAAGAGGAGATAGGAAAGGCTTATAATCCATTCAAGGCCTAGAAAGAGTTGTGAGTGACACTTCTTTTACTTTTAAACGATTTTGTTGAACGTGATAGTTCGGTTTTCCAATGAAATGTGAATTTGTGATTAAATGCGTTATGAGGCACACGTTATGTTCTTAAAGCTATTGAAAAGAATGCTCATGAGATGTTATTGATATGATAATTGCCCTATATTCTTATGAACAATTTGTGTACGAACGGTTGTATGAAAGGTTGTTTCTAAAAAGGAAAATGTTTTAGAGGAGGCTCAATGCTAGTAAGGCATGTGAGTTTCCCCGAGACCCAGTACTCAAGGACATGAGAAGGTACTTGGGTAACCTGCCATATTCCTATGTGCACATAGAGGTTATATGCTGGTGCGTTGAGTCTTGCTCCGCATCGAGCCTTATATGTTTTCGACGTTGGGGTGTTGAGTTTTGCTCCACTTCAACTAAGGGAAAAGTATTGTATCTTAACTGTTTTCTTATGATTTGTTAAAAAATCATGTATGAATTGATAAGGGCAATTAAGTTTGTTTTAACTAATGTATTTGAAGTGATTGCATGTTTTATGTTTGATGTTGAACTCAGTTTTACTACTGATGATTTCCAAACTAAAATGGTTTGTTAACATTGTCACTCACTGGGCCTTTAGCTCATATTTTCAATGTTTTCTTTCCCCTCCCGGTAGCAAGGACGTTTCTGGTGCTTTGCCTACTCCCACTCGCCCTGCTTAAGCTTCGAGTCTCTGGAAAAATCTGACTTGTTGAAGTGTTGTTTGTATGTTAAACCTTAATTAGGTGGCATGTAGATATGTATGTACAATTACCAGGGGTTGGACTATGGGTTGTGTAAGGACATGTAAAAGAGTTGAGGAAATTTAGTTTTTGGCTTGTATATACTTTCCTATATGTTATGTTTAAAATGACTTAGAATGTGGAGATTACATGGTGAACAGTTCAGAATGTGTGTGAAGGGACGGATGGTATGCGTGACAAGAGGGGTGATGTATACTGTCCTCACATCTCCTTTCAGGTTATGTAGGTAAACTTGGGAGGGGGTGTGACAGTAGGAATGGATGGTATGCGTCACAAGAGGGGTGATGTATACTGTCCTCACATCTCCTTTCAGGTTATGCAGGTAAACTTGGGAGGGGATGTGACAAGTTGGTATCAGAGCGGAAGAGTCTTAGGAATAGGACCATGCATTATAGTATAAGACCATGTAAATGTTTAATCAGTAGTAACATTGTGTTATCATATAGGAAAACATGGCATCTCGAAGCAGGCGAGTAAGGCAATCAGCAATCGGAACTCCTCAGGCTACTGGAGATCGAGGGAATATGTCAAAGGGTGAATCTAGTCATCCTCGAGTTGAAGTTAATGTTGAAGACCAGATATTTACCAGAATTGCAGAAAAATTAGCTGCAGACATAGGATCAATACAATCAGATCCTGAAAAGAAGTATAGTATTGAAAGATTGAAGGCCTTAGGTGCTACTACTTTTGAAGGCACGGTAGACCCTGCTGAAGCAGAGTCATGGTTAAATTCACTGGAGAAATGTTATCTTGTACTGCGGTGCCCTGATGATAGGAAGGTGGAGTTAGCAGTATTTTTGCTCCAAAAAGGGGCAGAAGATTGGTGGAAGATTGTAGAAAGCAGAAAAGGAGACATGGAAGGAATAGAGTGGAATGAGTTTAAAAAGGCATTCCAAGAGAAATATTGTCCAAGATCATTCCGAGATGCCAAACGGAATGAGTTTTTAAGGTTGATACAAGGATCCATGTCAGTAGCAGAATATGAGAAGAAGTATATAGAGTTATCTAAATATGCCATGACAATTGATGCAGATGAGCATGATAGATGCAAGAGATTCGAAGAAAGTTTACGGGAGGAAATACGTACTCCTATAACTGCTAGTACTGAATGGACAGATTTCTCCAAAGTCGTAGAGGCAGCTATGCTAGTTGAAAGGAGTTTGATGGAAACGAGAATGGAGCGTGAATCAACAAGAGGTGGACGTGCAATTCCTTCCTTTAACACTACTCAGGGACAGTCTGGTAGGAGATTTGTACCAGGTGTAATTAGTGGAGGAAATTTCAAAGCCAGACTGAATGAGCAAGGTAAAAGTACTTCCAAGGGTAGTATTGGAGGAGGTGCACGGAGACAAGGACCGAGGAATTTTAGTGGACCAGGTCAGTTAGTGGAAGACTCTCAAAGTGGACAACCTGGTGAGTCCACAGCTAGTTCCATGAGGAAACCGTTATGTCTTACCTGCGGGAAATACCATTGGGGACAATGTAAGAGCAATAAATGTTATCATTGTGGACAAAGGGGTCACTATAAACGAGAATGCCCCCAGTTGATACAAGAAGTCAAAGCTGAACAGAGAACTGGTTCTATTACTACTAATCAACCACAAAGACCTGCAGTAATTGTTGATGAAGGAGCCAGTGGATCAAGACAAAAGGGAGCTACAGGTCAACCTAGACAGCAAGGGAAAGTCTTTGCTATGACCCAACAAGAAGCTGATGAGACCCCTAATGTTGTTACTGGTAGAATTCCTATTTGTCATACTTCTGCTCATGTTTTGATAGATCCTGGTGCTACTCATTCTTTTGTTGCTAGAATGTTTACTATAAATATAGATTCCGAATTAGAATCATTGTCTGAAGAACTGTATATATATACTCCTGTTGGTGATGTGCTGGTGACTAATGGAATATATAGAGATTATGTAGTTGAAATTAATGGTGTAACCATGACAGCCAACTTAATTCTCTTAAATATTCAAGAGTTTGATGTTATACTGGGAATGGATTTCCTGTCTAGATATCAAGCTACCATAGATTGTTTCCAAAAGGAAGTTGTGTTTAAAGGAACTGAGGGAACCAAAGTTACTTTTAGGGGAGACAGGAAAATACTTCCTACTTGTTTGATATCAGCAGTTAAGGCAAGGAAGCTGTTAAGCAAGGGTTGTTCAGCATACCTTGCTTATATGATTGATACACAGGGTACTAAGTTGAGACCAGGGGATATTCCAATGGTTAGTGAATTCCAGGATGTATTTCCTGAGGAACTACCATGTTTGCCGCTTGATAGAGAGCGAGAATTTTCTATTGATCTGATTCCAGGAACTGCACCAATTTCGCAAACTCCATATAGAATGGCACCAATTGAAGGAATTGAAAGTACAGCAGCAGGAATTGATTGATAAGGGGTATGTACGACCCAGTGTGTCACCGTGGGGAGGACCTGTGTTATTTGTCAAGAAGAAGGATGGCACAGTTAGATTATGCATCGATTACCGCCAGTTGAACAAGGTAACGATACGTAATAGGTATCCATTGCCCCGTATTGATGATTTCTTTTACCAACTTAATGGTGCTTCAGTGTTTTCCAAGATTGATTTACGATCTGGATATCATCAGGTAAAGATTAAAGAGACAGATATTCCAAAGACTGCTTTTAGAACGAGGTATGGACATTATGAGTTTCTAGTAATACCTTTTAGATTGACTAATGCTCCAGCAGTATTCAAGGATCTTATGAATCGAATATTCCATCCATTCCTTGATCAGTTTGTGGTAGTATTCATTGATGATATACTAGTATATTCTGAGAACAGGGAGAAGCATATGGAACACCTCCGAATAGTATTACAGACATTGCGTGCTAAAAGGTTGTACGCGAAATTCAGTAAGTGGGAATTCTGGCTGGACCATGTTATATTTTTAGGGCATGTGGTGTCAGTAGAAGGGGTAAGTGTAGACCCAAAAAAGATTAAGGCGATAATTGACTGGGAACGACCTACAAATGTGACGGAAGTTCGTAGTTTTCTGGGATTAGCAGGTTATTATTGCTGATTTGTGGAAGGATTTTGGAAAATAGCATTACCCTTATCAAGTTTGACTAAAAAGGCAGCCAAATTCAAATGGATTAGTGAATGTGAACAAAGTTTTCAAAAGTTGAAGGAAAAACTAGTGACAGCACCAGTATTGTCATTGCCTACATCTAGAGTAGAGTTTGAAATTTATTGCGATGAATAACGCCAGGGATTGGGTTGTGTACTTATGCAGAAAGGAAAGGTGATTGCCTATGCGTCGAGGCAATTAAAGAAACGCGAGTGCAATTACCCGACGCATGACTTAGAGTTGGCAGCAGTCATATTAGCTCTAAAAATCTGGAGACATTATTTGTACGGAGAGAGATGTTGTATTTTAACTGATCATAAAAGCTTGAAGTATATTTTTGATCAGAAAGAATTGAATTTGCGACAGAGAAGATGGATGGAATTGATTAAAGACTATGATTGCTCGATAGAATACCATCCCGGAAAGGCTAATCTGGTAGCCGACGCATTGAGTAGGAAGTCAAGGCAAGCCAAGGCATTATTGAACACTGTTAGTGCAGAATTGACAAAAGAATTTAAACGCTTGAATGCGTCTTTATTAGTAGACGAGTTAGGGGTTTTGTTTGCACACTTCCATTTGAGACCCACTTTGATAGAGGAGATTGTGAAGAAACAAATGGAAGACGATGTACTTAGGAAAATAATGGAAGAAGTGAATTTTAAGAAAAGGATGGATTTCAATGTAAGAACTGATGGAGCTTTAATGAAACAAGGAAGGGTATGCGTTCCTAATGATGCGTTACTGAAAAATGCCATTCTACAGGAAGCTCATAGTTCTGCATATGCAATGCATCCTGGTAGTATAAAGATGTACAAGACTTTGAGGGAATATTATAGGTGGTCAGGTATGAAACGGGAAATTGCTGAATGTGTAGCAAGATGTTTAATATGTCAGCAAGTTAAACCAGAAAGACAAAGACCTGGTGGACTTTTAAAACCGCTACCTGTACCTTAGTGGAAATGGGAGCATATTACGATGGACTTCTTATTTGGTCTTCCTAAAACCCCAAATGGATATGATGGAATATGGGTGATAGTAGACAGATTTACTAAAACTGCACGATTCCTACCTGTTAAAGAGACTTTTACCTTGAATAAATTGGCCAAACTATATGTTGATAGAGTAGTAAGTCAGTATGGAGCTCCCGTATCTATTGTTTCTGATAGAGATCCAAGGTTTACATCTAAGTTTTGGCCAAGTCTGCAACAAGCGTTGGGAACTAAACTTAAGTTTAGTACGGCCTTCCATCCTCAAACAGATGGGCAATCAGAAAGAACGATTCAAACTTTAGAGTATATGTTACGTGCCTGTGCGTTGCAATTTAAAGGAAGCTGGGATACTCAGCTATCTTTAATGGAATTTGCCTATAATAATAGCTACCATTCTAGTATCGGAATGGCACCTTATGAGGCGTTGTATGGCAAGCGATGCAGAACTCCCATATGTTGGGGTGAAGAAGGAGAACGGAAGTTGATAGGACCAGAATTAGTCCAAACTACATATGAGAACGTGAAATTCATAAAAGAAAGATTAAAGACTGCACAAGATCGACAGAAGAATTACGCTGATGAGAGGCGTCGAGATTTCAAATTCGAAGTTGGTGACAAGGTTTTCTTGAAGCTATCACCTTGGAAAGGAATATTAAGATTTGGAAGGAAAGGAAAATTAAGTCCAAGATATATTAGACCTTATGAAATTTTGGAACGCATAGGACCTTCAACCTACCGGCTAGCATTACCTATGGAGTTGTCTAAGGTACATGATGTATTTCCTGTTTCTTTATTGAGGAAATATATTCCAGACCCCACTCATGTTTTGGAGACTCAACCTATCCAAGTAAATGAAGATGTATCTTATGAAGAAGAACCTGTGCAAATTCTTGACCGCAAGGAACACGTATTGAGATATATCTTATGAAGAAGAACCTGTGAATTATTTGAGAAACCATGCGTTATTGATTGAATCACGAAGGGTTGTGAGCTGAAACAGTCGCCGCATCAAAGAATAAGGGATCATTGTCGGAGGAAGAAATATGCTTGAACCATGCGTTGAAGTCACCATGCAACGAAGACAACCATGCGCTGAAGTCACACTGCGTCCAAGACAGAACGTCCTGACTCGATGAAGCTAGTGGTGTGAATGACTATGTTATATGCGTCGGAGGTAGGAGGCGCCGAGAACACCATGCGCTGAGAATGGTTAGTTGCTGAAGACATTAAAGGAGAACATAGACATGAGTGCCTTGCATTGAAGAAAAGACCCACGACAGCCTACGGGTGAGGGGTAAGTCGGCATTATCATCTTGGTACTTGTGAGGGATAAGTCGGCAATGTATATATAAGTGAGTCTAATAACTTTCAAACATTTCGAGAACTTAAGTCGGTTCCATCTTCCAGAGAAACCACAAGAGAAGGAAGAGGAAGGTGTTCTTTTAGTTTTTGGACGAAATTTCACTCGTTTTGGTGCTCAAATCAGAGCTGGAACAGGAGACTGATTGATCGTAGACGCACAGACTGAACAGTGGTTGATGTTTGGAGTAGAACGACTCAAGGAAGCCGAGTTTGGGGCTGAAATTTTGAGGTTAGTAAGCTAACATAATTCTTAACAAGTCTTATGAAGGATGGTTGAGCTGGAATTGAAGTTAATCACATGAATCTTTAGGTAAATGCAGCAACTACAGAACTGTTATGCAATCTGGAGCAACGTGGAGTGATTTTGGCATAACTGGAGAACGAAAAAGAGTTAAGCCTTGAAATTTTGAGGTAAGCTGTGGAACTTAATTCCTTACAAGTTTGTAGAAGAGAAGAAGTCTTAATATGGGTTGGAAATGTGTTTTTAGTAGGGATTAAGCAGAGAGATCAAGGCTGTAGCAATCAGCTTTGATAAGAAGTAGTTAAAGCTCAACGTGGGTATAACAGCAGGAGTAAACTGCACACAAGGTGTCCCTGGAATCAGGGTATAACAGAAGGGTAAGGAACAATTTGTAGTTATAGCTTTAGTGTTAAAGTTTGAGAATAAACCTATGAGAGCCTAACCGCGTGACGAATTACAAACATTATGCGTGTAATGAGTTACTGTTTATGTTTTGATGAATGGAAAAGAAGTATAACAAGGGAAAATATCTATTTCAGACCAAGAGGAAATAGGAAAGGCGTATAATCCACTCAAGGCCTAGAAAGAATTGTGAGTGACACTTCTTTTACTTTAAAACGATTTTGTTGAACATGATAGTTCGGTTTTCCAATGAAATGTGAATTTGTGATTAAATGATTTATGAAGCATATTTATGTTCTTAAATTTATTGAAAAGCATGTTTGTAAAATGTTAATTGATATAATAATTGCCCTGTATTCTTATGAACGATTTGTATATGAACGGTTTGTATAAAATGATGCTTCTAAAAAGGAAAATGTTTTAGAGGAGGCTCAATGCTAGTAAGGCATGTGAGTTTCCCCGGGACCCGGTACTTGGGCAACCCGCCTATAAAATGTTTTAGAGGAGGCTCAATGCTGAAGGACATGAGAAGGCATGTGAGTTTCCCCGGGACCCAGTACTGAAGGACATGGAGAAGGTACTTGGGCAACCCGCCATAGTCCTATGTGCACATAGAGGTTATATGCTGGTGCATTGAGTCTTGCTCTGCATCGAGCCTTATATGTTTTCGACGTGGGGAATTGAGTTTTGCTCCACTTCAACTAAGAGAAAAGTATTGTATCTAAATTGTTTTCTTATGATTTGTGAAAAAATCATGTATGAATTGATAAGGGCAATTAAGCTTGTCTTAACTAATACATATGAAGTGACTTCATGTTTTATACTTGATGTTGAACTCAGTTTTATTCTTGATGATTTCGAACTAAAATAGTTTGCTAAATTAGTCACTCACTGGGCTTTTAACTCAGTTGTTTGTATGTTAAACCTTAATTAGGTGGCATGTAGATATGTATGTATAATTACCAGGGGTTGAACTATGGGTTGTGTAGGGACATGTAAAAGAGTTGAGAAATTTCGTTTTTGGCTTGTATATACTTTTCTATATGTGATGTTTAAAATGTCTTAGAATGTGGAGATTACATTGTGAACAGTTTAGAATGTGTGTGAAGGAATGGATGGTATGCGTCACAAGAAGGGTGATGTATACTGTCCTCACGTCTCCTTTCAGGTTATGCAGGTAAACTTGGGAGGGGGTGTGACACTAGTAATCCCCAGACTCAAGCTAATATGGAGGAACAACTCTTTAACAGAATAGCCCAGATATTAATAGCTAGTATGGAGTCTGCTCAAGGAGATCCTGAGAAGAAATATGGGATAGAAAGATTCAAAGCTTTAGGTGCTTAAGTATTTGAAGGCACCACTGACCCTACAGAAGCAGAGGTCTGGTTAAACCAAGTAGAAAAGTGCTTCAGGGTTATGCATTGTCCTGAAGACAGGAAACTTGATTTTGTTTTTATGCTCCAAAGAGGAGCTGAGGACTGGTGGAGATTGATTGAACGACGGAGTTCTAACACAGGTCCTCTGTCATGGGCTGATTTTAAAAAGCTTTTCCAGGAAAAATATTATCCTAAATCGTACTGTGATGAGAAAAGAAATGAATTCTTGAGTCTGGTACAGGGACATATGTCTGTAGCTGAGTATGAAAAGAAATTTACAGAACTTGCCAGGTATGCTTTGGCAATTGTTGCAGAGGAAGCGGATAAATGCAAGCGCTTTGAAGAAGGCTTGCGTGGTGAAATTCGTACTCCAGTTACAGCAAGTACAGAATGGGTTGATTTTACTAAATTAGTTGAAGCTGCCATGAGAGTAGAAAAGAGTTTGGCAGAAGGAAGAACAGATAAAAGTGGAAGTAAAGCTGGACAGCCACTTAGTACACCTAGAGAGCAGATGCATTGAGGCGAGGGGCGACGATTCGCACCAGGAGTTTATGGCAAAGGAAAGTTCAAAGCCAGATCCAGTGGTGGATCATATCATACAGGTGGATCCCAGGGTGGAGGTATACAGAAAGGTTCAGGAAGGTCTCCTTCGATGTCAATACCAACAGATGATAACAAATACCGTCACCCTAGTGAATCAGTGGCTAGTTCAGTGAAGGAACCATTGTGTAATAACTGTGGTAGAAAGCATTGGGGTAGGTGTTTGATGGGAGCTGATGTCTGCTATAACTGTGGTCAACCGGGACATTTTGAAGAAAGATTGCCCTCAGCCTAAAGTAGGAAGGGAACTAGAACAGAGAGCTATTTCACATACCGTAAGTGAACCACGGCATGAGATGGGAAGTGGAGAAGGTAGCAGTGGTGCAGGCTGAAAACTCAAGTAGGTAGACCGGCACAACAGGGTAGAGTTTTTGCATTAACCCATCAGGAAGCAAAAGAGGCACCAGATGTAATGGGTATGCAAATTATATTCTAGAAACGCATATGTATTATTAAATTCTGGAGCTACTCACTCATTGGTATCTAGAGAGTTTGCCATGCATATAAATAGAAAGTTAGAACCTTTATCTGATACTTTGTTCATATATACTCCAGTTGGTGATTCTGTTTTAATGACTTCCTTTATTAGATTATCAAGAGTGATAGCAAATGTTGACAAAAATTTTAGGTGTTGATGAGATTGCTAGAACTAACAGGCATGCATTGGTTGAAATCAATAAAAGGTAGGTGATGAGGACTAAGAAATTTGCACTTGAGTTCTATAATTCTAAAATAATTTCAAGTAAAACAACTAGACCACTAGATTGGGAGGTGCGATCTGAGGAACAAGGAAACTTCACCAAAGAAATTGGGGAGATTAGAGTGTACACGCACTTGGATAGAGGAAACCAAAATGCATAAGCATGCTAAGAGACGCATAAGAATTCATAAACGCAAAGAGATAAGAGCGGTTGGAATCAAGTATAAAGAGAATGAGGAAGCTGGGAAGTTATATGTTCCCTTTTTCTAAAACCATTTCATGGAAGAGCTTATAAAGGAAAGAAGTAGGATAAGAGCGGTTGTGCTTAAGTGTTAGATTACATAGGCCGTAGATGAAATTTAAATTAGAAGGATTTGATAGAAAGGTTGCGTTGAGTAAATTCTGAATCTTGGAATCAAAGTAATTCTTGAAGTTGAGAATTCTACTGTGTAAAATAAATAGATTAGGAGAACGCAACCATGACCTTAAGCTTAGAAGTAAGACCTATGGAAAGAAAGGAAGGAAAGAAAGGAAACCTCATCAAGTGATGGGCAGGGTTAAAAAGAATAGCTGAGAGGTAAGTGAAGTTGGATGCCTACTTAGTGGAAAACCATGTTGGACGCATGGTAGAGATGAAGGAAACGCATGATAAAGGTAAAACGCATGATGGTACGTAATTAAGGCAGACACATGGTATTATGCGGTAAGGAACAAACACATAGAAGTATGCATTTGAGACTTTAATGCCGGATAGTATGCGGTAGAGAAACGTTGTAAGCCCCTACCTGACATTTTGGAGTTGGCAAGTTAAGAAGAAACTATGAAGTAGGGGAACGGAAGTTAATGGGACCAGAATTAGTCCAAACTACATCTTAGAACGTGAATTTCATAAGAGAAAGGTTAAAGACTGCACAGGATCGACATAAGAGTTACGCTGATAAGAGGCGTCGAGATTTAGAATTCGAAGTTGGTGATAAAGTCTTCTTAAAACTATCCCCTTGGAAAGGAATATTGAGATTTGGAAGGAAAGGAAAATTGAGTCCAAGGTATATTGGACCCTATGAAATTTTGGAACGCATAGGACCTTCAGCTTATATACTAGCATTACCTAGCATTACCTATTCATGTTTCTCTATTGAGGAAATATATTCCAGACCCCACTCATGTTTTGGAGGCTCAACCTATCCAAGTAAATGAAGATTTATCTTATGAAGAGGAATCTGTGCAAATTCTTGACCGCAAGGAATAAGTATTGAGGACAAAAACGATACCGCTTGTTAAGGTTCTATGGAGGAATCATCAGATAGAAGAAGCGACGTAGGAAAGTGAAGATCAAATGAAAGTTAAGTATCCTCACCTTTTCTTACAGTGACCTTATTTGAGTTTCGAGGATGAAATTCTTTAAAAATGGGGTAATAAATTGTAAGCACTGACTTATAATACCAAGTGTTGGGGAGAAGCAATGAGATTGAGGCCATGCATTGCTAGAGGAAAAGTAACCAAGAAGTAGCCGAGAAGGAGAGCAAAATTTTGGCTGTGTTGGCCAAGACTATGCGTTGGTGAATGAAGAGGAAAGTTGAATTATTTGAGAAACCATGCGTTACTGATTGAATCACGAAGGGTTATGAGCTGAAGTAGCTGCCCGCATCGAATGATAAGTGATCGTTGGCAGGGGAAGAAATATGTTTAAACCATGCGTTGAAGTCACTCTGCGTCGAAGACAGAGCAGTCTTGATGCGACGAAGTTAGTAGTGTGTTGCATGCGTCGAAAGTAAGAGGCGTTGAGAGCACCATGCACTGAGTGTGGTTAGTTGCTGAAGGCGTTGGAGGAGAATTTTGACATGAGTGCCTTGCGTCAAAGAGAGGACCTCGCGCCAGCCTGCGGGTGAGGGGTAAGTCGGCAACATAAATCTTGGTGCTTGTGAGGTTTAAGTCGGTAGTATATATAGGTGAATTAATTAAATGTTTAATCATTTTTAGACACTTTCGAGAGCTTAAGTTGGTTCTATTTTTTAGACAAACCACAAGAGGAAGGTGTTCTTGTAGATTTTGGGCGGAATTCTACTCGCCTTGGTGCTGACATTAGAGCTGGAACAGAGATTGATTGTAGTCGCACAGACTGAACAGTGGTTGATGTTTGGACTAGAACGCATCGATGAAGCCGAGTTTAGGGCTGAAATTTTGAGGTCAGTAAGTTGACATAATTCCTAACAAGTCTTATGAAGGATGGTAAAGCTGAAATGGAAGTTAATCATGTGAATCTTTAGGTAAAAGCAGCAATTACATAATTGTTAGGGAATCTGGAGCAATGCGGAGTAATTTTGGAATAACTAGAGAACGAAAAAGAGTTAAGCCTTGAAACTTTGAGGTAAGCTGTGGAGCTTAATTCTTTACAAGTTTGTAGAAGGGAAGAAATCTTAGTTTGGACTAGAAATGTGTTTTTAGCAGGGATGAATCAGAGACACCAAAGCTGCAGCAGTAGGCTTTGTTAAGGAGAATGTAAGGCTGAAAACGTTGGTGTAGCAGAAGAAGTGAGTTGCACGCAAATTTTTCTTGAAATTAAGGTATAACATAAGGGTAAGGAACAACTTGTAGTAATAGCTTTAGTGTTTAAGGCTTGAGAATAAACCAATGAAATCCTAACCGCATGATGAACTATAAACATTGTGCATATGATAAGTTGTTTATGTTAAAGTGAATGGAAAAGAAGTATAACAAGGGAAAGTATTTATTTCAAGCCAAGAGGAGATAGGAAAGGCGTATAATCCACTCAAGGCCTAAAAAGGAGTAGTGAGTGACTTTAAACCTTGAGATAAGCTAACTTGAATATTATTTCCTATATGCTTAATAATATCTTTGAAGCATGAGTTGAAGTGTACTTCTATGTATGAAACTAGCACATTCCTTATATGTGAGATAGAGCCTGATAATGTATTAGATAATGTTCTAAATTTTACCAAGCTAGCTGCTAGATAAATGTTCTGAGAATTCTGAGATATCATGATTTTAGTTAAATTATGATAAATGTATTGTGCATGTATCTGCACTAGAAAGATTCGAATGGGACCCACTGCTGAAGGACATGTGAAAGCATATCGGGCAGCCCTAGTATTTCGACGAAACTCTCACCAAAGGATATAAAGACTGTGATTGAGTATTTCCCTGGGACCCTAGTACCGAAGGACATGAGAAGGTACACGGGCATCCCGAGATCAGACAGACTTTTAAGCAGAATAAAAGGCATCTGACGCTGATGTGTTGAGATTATTCCACACAGTTAAGGCTTATTGACGTTGAGTGCGTTGAGTTCGCTCCACCTCAACCAAGGTTCAATAGAAAGATATCCATTACGTAATGATATTTATTTATAAATTATGGTTATTTACAAGTTATGAAGCATGATCAGGCAATTCATACAAATGATTGTAGTTATGTTTTATTGAGCTTATGCTTTAGTTAGTTACTCACTGAGCATTGTAGCTCACAAATTCTTGTTTCTCTGATGTTTTCTTTCCAAGTAGCGAGCGTGTTCGGGGTGCCTAGCCTACCATCAAGATTCGTCTGAGCCAAATTAGAATTTTGTAATTGGGAACTTGTAAACTCCATTCCCATGTAGAAATTGTACTTATTTTGAGTGGCATTTGTGAGGACCACCAGGCTTACCTGTAAACTTTAAGCAGAGTCTTTCAAATCTTACATAAGATGTTATCTTATTAGGAAAATTTTGCATAACTATTGTAAAGGCTAAACATTTTGCCAGCTGGTTATGATATAGAAATGCATATAAAACGGTGTTTAACAGAATACAGACTAGGTAATACTCACTCCTAGGTAAAGATATGGATATATATATATAGATATCTAGGATGGGGGTGTTACATGGATCCCGAGGTGGAGGTATACAGAAAGGTTCGGGAAGGTTTCCTTCGGTGTCAGTGCCAGCAGGTAGTAACCAATATAGTCATCCTATTGAATTAGTGGCAAGTTCAGTGAAGAAACCATTGTGTAATAACTGTGGTAAAAAACATTGGGGTCAGTGTTTGATGGGCGCTGATGTTTGTTATAATTGATGTCAGCTGGGACATTTTAAGAAAGATTGCCCTCAGCCAAGAGTAGGAGGAGATTCAGAACATAAATTTATTTCGCATACAGTAAGTCAACCTCGGCAGGAGATGGGAAGCGAAGAAGGTAGCAGTGGAAGTAGGGTGAAGGCTCAAGTAGGTAGACCGAGACAACAGGGCAGAGTATTTGAAGTAACTCAACAAGAAGTAGAAGAGAGACCAGATGTAGTAACGGGTATGCTAATTATATGTTCTAGAAATGCATATGTATTAATAGATTCTGGAGCCACTCACTCATTCGTATCCAGTGAGTTTGCCTTGCATATAAATAGAAAGTTAGAACCTTTGTCTGATACTTTGTTGATACATACTCCGGTTGGTGACTCTGTTATAATAAAATATGTTTATCCTGATTGTGTGTTGGAACTTGATAACGTAGCCTTGTCAGTTGATCTGTTACCTTTGCCCTTAATAGAATTTGATGTTATTCTTGGTATGGATTTCCTGTCGAAATGCCATGCTCAAGTTGATTATTTCAAGAAGGAAGTAAAATTGATGAAACCTGATGGAGTTGACGTGATTATTAAAGGAAAGAGGAGGATACTTCCTACATGTGTAATATCGGCCAATAAAAGCCAGGAAATTGCTCAGTAAAGGTTGTGAGGCATATTTAGCTTATGTGATGGATGGGAAGTCAGGAAGATTGAAGCCAGAAGATGTGCCGGTGGTACAAGAATTTCTTGATGTCTTCCCTGAGGAATTGACAGGATTACCCCCGGATAGAGAATTGGAGTTCACTATTGACCTGATACCTGGCACAACTCCTATTTCTCTATCGCATGGCACCATCGGAACTAAAAGAGTTAAAGGTGCAGTTACAAGAGTTGGTAGATAAGGGATATATTAGACCAAGTGTATCCCCATGGGGTGCACCAGTGTTGTTTGTGAAGAAAAAGGATGGTACTATAAGATTGAGCATTGATTATCGTCAATTAAATAAAGTAACAATACGCAATAAGTATCCTTTACCTCGTATTAATGACTTGTTTGATCAACTTAGAGGGGCGTCAGTATTTTCTAAAATAGACTTGAGATCAGGATATCATCAGTTGAAGGTCAGGGAGACAGATGTACCAAAAACGGCTTTTAGAACGAGGTACGGACATTATGAATTCCTCGTGATGCCTTTTGGTCTAACAAATGCCCCAGCGGTGTTTATGGACTTGATGAACAGGATTTTCCATCCTTACCTGGATCAGTTTGTGATTGTATTCATTGATGATATTCTAGTATATTATGGAGATGAAAAAGAACATACTAAACACTTTAGGACTGTTTTGCAAATTTTGAGAGAAAAGAAATTATTTGCAAAGTTTAGCAAATGCGAGTTCTGGTTAAAACAGGTTACGTTTCTGGGGCATATTGTTTCAGCTACAGGAGTTAGTGTAGATTCTCAAAAGACGAAAGCGATAGTCAAGTGGGAACGGCCTAAGATCGTAACTGAAATACGTAGTTTCCTAGGCTAAGCAAGATACTACAGAAGGTTTGTGCAAGGATTTTCTAGAATAGCCTTGCCACTCACTAACTTGACTAAGAAAAATACTGCTTTTGAGTGGAATGCAGAGTGTGAACAAAGTTTCCAGGAGTTAAAGAAAAGATTAATGACAGCACCGATTTTGGCACTTCCAGAAGCAGGAAAAGAGTTTGAAGTGTATTGTGATGCTTCTCATCAAGGGTTAGGTTGCGTGTTAATGCAAGAGGGTAGGGTTATCGCCTATGCCTTTAGACAGTTGAGACCCTATGAGATTAATTATCCTACACATGACCTGTAATTAGTCGCAGTTATACTAGCCTTAAAGATATGGCGACATTACTTATACGGAGAAAAATGCCATATCTACACAGATCATAAGAGCTTAAAGTACATCTTTGATCAGAAGGAACTAAACATGAGACAAAGGAGGTGGTTGGAGTTGATCAAAGATTATGATTGTACCATTCAGTATCATCCAGGAAAAGCAAACGTGGTAGCTGATGCTCTAAGTAGGAAGTCTCGGGGTGGAGTAAATTCTTTGACTGCAGTTAAGGCCACTTTACTCAAGGAGTTTAGGAACAATGCAGCTAGCCTAAAAGTAATTGGCACGGGAGCATTATTAGCACATTTCCAGTTAAAACCTAAGCTGGTAGATGAAGTTATAAAGAAGCAAATAACAGATCCTGTAGTTAGAAAATTGATAGAGGAAGTAAAAGCTCAACAAAGGATAGACTTTGAGCTTAGACCTGATGGTGTACTGTTGAAATAGAACAGGATTTACGTGCTAAATGATAAGGAAGTTAAGTAGGCAATACTGGAAGAAGCTCATAATTCGGTGTATGCTATGCATCCTGGTAGTACCAAGATGTACATAACACTAAGGAAATTTTATTGGTGACTAGGTATGAAAAGAGAAATAGCAGAGTTTGTAGCAAAGTGTTTAATTTTTCAACAGGTTAAGCCTGAACGGCAAAGGCCAGCAGGGTTATTAAATCCACTTCCTATTCCTGAGTGGAAATGGGAACATATTACCATGGATTTCTTGTTTGGATTACCGAGGACATCAGCAGGTGAATGGGATCTGGGTGATTGTTGATAGGTTAACTAAAACAGCACGGTTCTTGCCAGTTAAAACAACTTATACCCTAGACAGGTTGGCACAACTTTACGTGGATAAAATTGTGAGTCAGTTTGGCGTGCCAGTAACGGTGATATCAGATAGAGACCCTAGATTTACTTCTAAGTTCTGGGGAAGTTTGCAAAAGATGTTAGGAACCAAACTGCAATTCAGTACTGCTTTTCATCCTCAGACAGATGGGCAGTCGGAAAGAACTATTCAGATTTTGGAAGATATGTTAAGGGCTTGTGTTTTACAGTTCCAGGGTAGTTGGGATGTGCATTTACCTTTGATGGAATTTGCTTATAACAACAACTACCCAGCAAGTATAGGAATGGCTCCGTATGAAGCACTTTATGGTAGACCGTGCAGAACCCCAGTCTGTTGGGGAGAAGTAGGTGAAAGGAAGTTAATTGGACCAGAAATTGTGCAGACCACGACAGAGAAAGTAGAATTGATAAAAGCTAATCTTAAGGCAGCCAGAGATCGTCAGAAGAGTTATGCAGACTAAAGAAGGAAGGATCTTGAATTTGAAATTGGTGACAAGGTATTTTGAAACTATCACCATGGAAGGGAATTCTAAGATTTAGTAAGAAAGGGAAATTGAGTCCCAGATACATCGGACCCTACGAGATTCTAGAAAGAGTTGGGTCGGTGGCTTACAAGCTAGCTTTACCTGTTGAGATGTCCAGAATACATAATGTATTCCATGTTTCAGTGTTAAGGAAATATGTTTCTGATGCTGCTCCTGTATTACAAGTCCAACTAGTAGAACTTAATGAAGATTTAAGTTACAAAGAAAAGCCTGTTCGGATATTAGATGAAAAAGAACAAGTTTTAAGAAACAAGGTGATACCGATAGTTAAAGTTTTATGGAGAAATCATGAGATAGAAGAAGCAACATGGGAGCCGAAGGAGCAGATGATGAAACAGTATCCATATTTGTTTAAATAGGAATGGACTACTTAGTGATTTCGGGGACGAAATCATTATAAGGAGGTGGTAATTGTAGGCCCCTACCTGGCGTTGGGAATGGCAAGTTAAGAAGAGACTATGAGACGGACTTGAATAGAGAAAGTTGACAGCAAAAGTGGCTAAGTATTGGCCACGCGTTGGTGGAACTATGCGTTGATGTGTGTCTGAGGCTTGACAAGAAGACCATTGCTAGCTATGCGTAGAAGAAAGGAGCTCGGCATGAATGTAGATGCGAAGGCTACTATGTGTCGAAGGCCACTAGGCGTTGAAGGTCACTATGCGTTGAATGCAACTACGCGTTGAAGGTTCGAGCATAGAAGAGTGGCCGAGAGGACCATGCGTTAGTCGGCTATCCAGCAATGGGGCGTTGGGCAATTTAAACACAGAAAGTTGACTGTGTTGCTGAACCCATGCGCAGAGGTTACGTTGGCCAACCTACGTAGGAAGGCGATGGTGGTGCGGTGGTCTATACTTATATGTAAGTAAGTACATCGAATAAATACACACCTTAGACATATTTCGAACTCAGAATTGATCCCATATCGCAGACGAACAACGAGGAGAGATGGAAGAAGATGGTTATATCGAATTTAAATAGAATTCGAACCATTTTCATGGAGAAATTGAAGTTGGAACCAGGAGCTTGACTGTTAATGATAAATCTGGACATCATTCGGTATTGGAAGAAGAGTGAGCTGAGGAAGTTGAAGCTAGGGTTGAAAGTTTAAGGTTGGTAAGTTAACTTCATTCTTAGAAATTTCCATGTAGAATGTTTAAGCTGAATTTGAACGGAAATTTGTTAAATTCTAGGAGGAAATAGTCAAAGTTGAACTGTTAGATGATTCAAAGTAGCTGGAGATATTTGAGGATAACTCTCAAAGGAAGAAGAGTTATGGTTTGAAAATTTGAGGTAAGTTAGAAAGCTCACTTCTTTACAAGTTTGTAAAAGGGAGGAAGTTCTGAATTTGGCTGGAATTCAATGTTTAGCAGGTTGAAGAACAAATTGGAAGGGAAAGAAGAAAACTGTGATCGTCTGGGATTGTTAAGGTGAAGTATCGCTAAAGAGCAGGAGAGTGAGCAGGGAAACGGGTGTCGCTAGTAACGCAAAGGGGCTTTGCGTCTCACAACTCTCGCTGAAGTATTGCTGGGTGTCGCTCTTGAGGTGATCTCGCTAGTCTCGCTAAGCCTAGTCTTGTTAGTACCGCATTGTTATAAGTCAGTCTCATTATTAATATCGCTGATGTTTGCGAATAACGCTCATATGAAAGTTGCTAACAAGAGAGGGATTGGCGATGAAATACATGTTGAGATGTTAAGTACATATAGTAAATGTACAGAGGAATATTAGTAATATCTAACACGAAAATAGGTGTGTTTACAGGCCAAGAGGAGCTAGAGGAAGTGTATAACCCGCTCGGAGCTTGGAATAAGTTGTGAGTGACATTATAGTTTGTGATAAATCAGTTGATTATTATTTTCTATATACTTAGTAATATCTATGAGTCATGACTGAACTATACTCTTATGCATGAAACAAGTGCATGTCTTATATGTAAGCTGGAGCTTGAGATGTACTAGTTAATGATCCTAAGTTAGTGTTAGCTGAATGCTCTGAAAACTTTGAGGTATCATGATTTATGTTAATTTACGATTAATGTGACGCACATATCAAAACCTTAGAAAGATTGAATTGGGACCCAATGCTGAAGGACATGAGAAGGCATATGGGCAGCCCTAGTATTTCAATAAAGCTCTCACCAAAAGACATAGAGAAGGTGATCGAACATGACTTAGGACCCTAATACCAAAGGACATGAGAAGGTATATGGGCAGCCCGAGTTCAGTCAAACATATAAGCTTATTAAAAGGCATATGACGCTGATGTGTTGAGATTACTCCACACAGCCAAGGTTTATTGACGTTGGGTGCGTTGAGTTTGCTCCGCCTCAACTAAGGTTTAATGAAAAGAAACTTAGTTGTGTAATTATTATAGTTGCAAGTTTACAGTGCAAGACTAAGCAGTTTACAGTTGTGTTTGTAGTTACGCCTTATTGAGTTATAGTTTAGATAGTCACTCACTGAGCATTGTAGCTCATAGAATTCTTGTTTCTTGATGTTTTCTTTCCAGGTAGCGAGCGTGTTCGGGGTGCTTAGCCTACCATCAAGACTCATCTGAGCTTATTTAGGATTTTGTACTTGGGAACTTGTAAATCCCATCCCTATGTAGATATTGCTTTTATTTGAGTGGCATAGTGAGAATCGTCAGGTATACTTGTAGTTTCTACACATGGTCTCTTAAGTATTTCTCATGATGCTATATTATTAGTAGATCCTTGCATAACTATTGTAAAGCTAAGTCACTTTTAAGCAAGTTATGATGTATAAATGTGTTCATAACAGTTACGAGTAGAAGAAAGAATAGCTTTAACACTCACTCCTAAGTAAAAATATAGATGTATATATATATCTAGGATAGGGGTGTTACATCAGTTACTTCCTTTTTCTTCTTTTTCAAGGCACTGACACCTTGCTCCTGTAACGCATCCTCCCCTATGCGTTCCTTCCGAGTAGGCAAGTGGTGCCTACTTTTCTTTTTCTTTTTCTTCTTGCCCTCCATATCTTCTTGGGCATTTATTCGTGCAGCGAACTCTTCATCTTCTTCTATTTCCACCTCTCTCTCAAGCTCCTCAGCTGCTTTTTCTATTCTTTCTTCTTCCCTCATTTCCTCCTCTAATGCCATAGCAGCTTCGTCAATTTGAGGATCAGGAAGGCCTTGCGTTTCTCCTTCTTTCTTAGGTCGCACTACCATGCGCACCTTTTTGCTGGACAATGTGTCCTTCGCAATTTTTTTTGCTCCTTTTCTTAGGAGCCTGAGCTCTTTCCTCAACTTGGCCCTTTTCTTCTTTATCTTCTATGCCAATCTATCAAAGGATGTCGCCGCAATTGGAGACTCAGGTCCGTCTCCTTGCTCTGGTAGTTTCTTCTGATACCCTTCTTTTCTTCCTTATCAAGGGAACCTATAAGCCCCGTATTTATTATTAAAAGAAGTAAGTAAAGAGAAATTATGGGGCAAGTAAGTAAAGAAAATTTGCTAAGTTGGGGGAGAGTGAAAATGGTTAAGTGTTGGCTAGGCAATGAGTGAAAATTTGCTAAGTTGGGGGAGAGTGAAAATGGTTAAGTGTTGGCTAGGCAATGAGTGACCATGCGTTGAGGGATATTTAAGATTGACAAGAGTTGCCACTGAAAAGCATGCGTTGAAGAGGGCAGCTCGACGGGGAGAAAGATGTGAAGGGAGAAAGGTGCCATGTGCGTTAATAGAGGTACGCGTTGAAGGCTACTATGTGATAGAAGTTGGCATCGCTATGCGTTGAGATGGCCTATGCGTTGAAGAATAGTATGCGTCGGACATAGCGAAGTGACCGAGAGGACCATGTGGTAATCGGCTATCCGGCGTGAAGCAATCAATGGCATAGTAAGTGGAGACTATGTGTTGCCGAAGCGATGCGTGGAAGGTGGCACTGGCTAATTCTAGAAGGAGGATGAAGTTAGAGCTGGTAAGTCGGTGACTTATATAGACATATAAAGGAGTGCATCGAATAATTAAGCCTTTTAGATACATTTCTAAACTCATATTAACTCTATTTCGCAGACGAAAAATGAGGAGAGGTAGAAGAAAGTACTTGAATAGAATTTGAGTGGAAATCAGATCAGTTTCGTGATGATTTTGAAGCTGGAACCAGAAGCTTGATTGTTTCTGATAGATTTGAACACCAATCGGTGTTTGAAGGAGAGTGAACCGAGGGCGTCGAAACAAGAACTGAAATTTTGAGGTAAGTAAGTTGAATCAATTCTTAGCAACTTCCATGAAGGATGTGTAAGCTAAAACTGAGCGAAAATGTGTTAATCTCTAGGAAGAAGTAAGTGGAGTTGAACTGCTAAGCAAAGTAGGACAGCCGAAGTTATTTGGGAATAATTCTCAAATGAAGATGAATCATGGCCTGAAATTTTGAAGTAAGCTAGAGAACTCATTACTTTACAAGATTGTAGAAGGAAGAGAGTTCTAATTTTGGTTGTAATATGGTATTTAGCAGGATAAAGGAAGAAGTTTGAAGAGAAGGAAGGAAACTGTGATATCAAGTGTTGCTAGACAGTGATATCGCTAAGGAGCGGGAGAGTGAGCAACGGAACGGGTGTCGCTGATAAATGCAAAGGAGCTCTGCACCTCACAATTCTCGCTGAAGTCTCGCTAGGCATCGCTCCTTAAGATGATATCGCTAGTCTAATTCACTCCAGTTTCGCTAGTGCAGCACCTAGTAGTGTGAATCTCGCTAGTAGTCTCGCTAGTGACATAAAGTATCGCCAGTTATTAACATGCATACCTAATAATTTTAAAAAAGGAGTTCAAAGGAAACCTAATATGAGAAATGTGTTTTACAAGCCAAGAAGAGCTCGGAAAAACGTACAATCCGCTCGGGGCCTAAGACAACAGTGAGTGACTCTCAAATTGATTAAAGACTGTCGTATTAATGTACAAGTGGAAGATAATATATATAATAGGTGAATTCCTGTATGTGTGCTATTTAAATGCAAACCATGGCCGAAGGACCCTGTGTGAAGGCCTATGGAGATATATGATACATAGTGCTGAGGGACCAGGAGTGAAAGCACTAGTGAGATTGACTGAAATAGTTTCAATGCCGAAGGACCTCGTGAGAAGGCATATAGAAACCAGTATATGATGGCTCAGTGCTGAGGGACCATGAGTGAAGGCACTTGAGCAGTGACTTAACATTGAAATTCAGTGCTAAGGGACAATACGAAAAAGCACTTGGAAGTTGAAACGCCGAGGGACTAAATGTGAAGGAGTATGAATATATGAATACTAGCAGTCGAAGTATGAGGTTAAGAGCGTTGAGCTTTGCTCCGCCACTCATTAGATAAATGTTTATGTTTCCTTGTTAAATGTCACGAGTGGCCCAATAAATTGTATTAGTAAGCTATATAGTAGTTTTATGATCAGCATGAATTTGAGGATGAAATTGAAACTGATAATTTAGTCACTCATTGAGCATAAGCTCACGCCTTTTGTTTATTGTTGTTTGTTTCAGGTAGCGAGCGTGTTCGGGACGCCTAGCCTACAGAAGAACCTCGTCTGGGCTTACTTGGCTATAGTACTATGGGATAGTTGTAAATACCAGTCTAAGCACAAATTTTGTTGTATATGATCACTGTGGCATAACGAGTGTGGGGTTTTGTAACATATGCTGAACAAATACACCTGTATGATAAATTATTTGCTGAGAAACCTTATGTATAACTTATGATTTCCTTATAATGTTCTCATCAGTAGAGAAGTTTATACGTTTGAATAGGTTTTCAATTATGTTTCAGTATACAGGATAATGCATATACGTATAGGTTGCACCTACTCCTAGGTTAAGAGGTAATCTAGGAGGGGGTGTGACAGAACCACTTCTTCTTCTTCTTCTCTTCTTATCTAGGCCTCTATGGCCATCAAACAATTTTTTATGGGTCCTTCGTTGGAGTCTAAGGTCGTCTCCTCAAGACTGATGGACGCAGGGACTAACCCATGCATTTTAACTGGCTCGCCTACAACCTCCTTGCTATAGGAAGCGTCTCCTTCCTTATTTCCCCCAGTCTCTTCACCCTCCCGAGTCTCTTTTGGCTGACTTTGGTCCTCTTTTATCGGTGAGGGCGATTCCCTTCTTGCGTTTGAAACGCATGCTTCAAACGGATCCCTCAGGCCACTGAGAATTTGTGCTATCCATTCGTCTGGGGAACGCACAGAGTTCACTTCCCCTTCTTCCACCACCACATCCTCTTCTACTCCTCCCCCTACTTCATCAGTCCCTCTTGTGCTGGGATGTCTTGATGAAAGCAAAGGCTGGTTGACCTCCCCGTCATCCTCCCTAGCCTTTGTGTCTCTTTCCTCTTGAGCAATCCTCTCGAGGATATTGCCAAAGACATTCCGCTCATCTTTGCGGCGGATTTCACTGCTTCCGTACAGTGTGCTAGCTTCATCACCAACCGTTCCAAGACCCGGTTGCGCAGCTTCGGAGTTTTCCGTGCTTAATCGTTGATTTCTAGCATTGAAGTTGGCGGTGGAGAACTTCTTAACACTCTTCATTCTATGCTTTGGGATACAGGACTTTACCCGGTTCTTGGGTTTTGGGGTGGGTGCTGGGTCGATTCGGCTGAGGGGTTGGATGTTCAGGACTTCCACACAATCGTCTGAGTCAAGATCGACTACTGGTGGACGGACTGGGGGTCTGAAGAAGGGTCGGAAAAATGGGGTGATAAGTGGTCTTTGGGCGCTGGCCTTGTGTGACAACCCAACTTTTTGCAACCAATGGGTTGAAAAGTCCGAAGGAGAGGAATAAAAGACCATGTTGGACGCATGGTCAAGATTGAAGTAACGCATAGTGAAAGTGGACGTATAGGAAGTACTCACGCACCTAAAGGGAAAGACGTAAGACACAGAGACTTCTATTATAAGATATTTCTAAGTGATGGAAATAGAAGATGGTGAAGTAGGCATATGAACTAGAACATGTGTTGGACGCATGCTAATTTATCTAAAAGGGAATAGTAATATAAGGAAAGGTTTAAAAGAATAACCTTGGAAATAATCAAGGAATGACTAAGGATAGGTAGAAGGTCAAGGACGCAGGATGGAAGTAAACGCAATAGGACCAATGCATAAAGGTAGAGCATGAGAAGGATTTGTTGTCGTTGACGCTTAGCAGTATTGTGTAAACACTGGATTGTAATATGGCGACTATACGTTGAAGGTGATCACGAATGGTTATCATGTGCTGAAGTAGTCGCTGCGTCGACAGGAGAAGAAACGTGTTGGCTTACCATATGTAGGTGAGGTTGTCATGCACTGAGGTCCCTATGCGTTGAGACGGCTACCTCTATACGTCAAAGACGATGGTGTAGTTAGTTAAAAGTTAGACAAGTGAGTAGGGAAGCTCAAACCTTAGGGGAAACTCAACGAACGCATGAGGGCGCTGTATGGATTGAATGGCTGTCTATTTAAAAAATAATGGACGAATAAGATGAGTTATAAAGGCCAGGTGGCTCCATATAAACTTGACACCTTAAAACAAGGATGTGTTAAAAAGGCATGTTAAGTGTTGCATGAAAAGTAACACTTGGACAAATGCATGGTTAGTCAGACATGCAGAGCGACATATGGCAATCAAGTGGTAAAAGTGGAGTAGGATGGCAAGATCTCTTTAAATAGGACCCTGGAGGATGGGTAACGATTGATGATTCTGAAGTAAAAATCCTTGAGAGAAGAAGGAGAATGAAGACAGAAAGAATGAACCCCCTTGCGTTGTAAAAGGAGGTCTGCAGCCAAGAAAGAAGACATTTTTGACAACTTAATCATCTGGTGTTAAAGAAGTTATCTTGCGTTGAGGAGGGGTTGACCTTGCGTTGGAAACAAATCCAACGTTTAAGGAGAACGTGGTGTTGAAAAGAGATGATGCGTTCAAGGTGACCTTGCGTTCAAGAGAAGTTGACGCATCAGAAAAGAAATAAGAGGAGTTAGGCTGCACTTTACAGTAGCCATCAACCTTGCATTGAAGGGCAGGATTGTGACCAGCCAAACTGATAGAGGGAGGCCAATCTTGCGTTCCAGAGTTAGAACGTTGTGACCAACTAAGCTACCGAGAGTGAAAATAGCTAACTAGTGGACTAGAAGCTGAAGCCTTGCGTTAAGGGCTCGGGAAATGGAAATTTGAAAGGAAAAAGGGGGAAATTCCTTAAGAGATTTGTGAGTAACTCTTTCCTTTTTCGAAAATGAATTTTATTCAAAATATTGTTATGTGATATGGTTTTGAGATGACTGTTCTGTGAAAAGCGTAATGCTTGAATATATGGTTTAAAATGCATGATTTACTTGATTGCTTTATGGTTTAAAAGGCATGTTGCAAAATATATTTATCGAGGAAAACCCTGTTTCCTAAAAAGTCTTTGATGAACTATTTATGTAAATTGATGGAGAAAATGTTTAAGAGGAGGATCAATGCTAATAAGCATGTGAACTTCCCCGGGACCCAGCACTTGGGCAACCCGCCTATAAATGTTTAAGAGGAGGATCAATGCTAATAAGCATGTGAACTTCCCTGGGACCCAGTACTCAAGGACATGAGAAGGTACACGGGCAACCCGCCATATTCCTATGTGCACATAGAGGTTATATGCCGGTGCGTTGAGCCTTGCTCCGCATCGAGCCTTATATGTTTTCGACGTTGGGGTGTTGAGTTTTGCTCCACTTCAACTAAGGGAAAAGATTGAAATGCCAAATGATTTTTCTGAATTATTTATTTGATAACGATTCTATATGTTTTAGAATGGATTCCCAAGATTGACAAGGTTTTGCAGAAAAGCTATTTTGCTTAATCCTTGTTTTATGAATATTGTTTTGACATGCCTCTGTTAGAGCTAAAGATAGTTTTTACAAAGCCAGTCACTCACGGAGCTTGTAGCTCACGTTTTCCTATTTTATTTTATTTTCCAGGTAGCAAGCGAGTTCGGGATGCTTTACCTACACGGAAACCTCGTTTGGGCTGTTCTTGACGGAAATGGTTGGACGGTGAACCTTACAGAAGAGTCAAGATTGCTGTCTTCACACCTCTTCTCAGGTTGAGAAAGGATAATCCGGGAGGGGGTGTGACACCTTGATCCTTGACATGGAAAAATTTGGGATGAACGGAGGGCTAGGGTTTGGAAATCTATGGCGGACCGGAGAAGCAAAAGGCCTCACTGGTCGGGTGGAAGAGAAATATGGAGTTTGAGGGTTAAGAAATACCTCGGGGACTGGGCGCGGTTCCGATGAAGAATAAGATGGGGTCGAATATTGGTTGTTGTAGGAAGATATTGGGGAAACGTCGTGGGCGAAATGTTCTTGATTTTGGGAGTCGAATTGGCTAGACATAGATAGAATCGTGAAGAATACAAATCGTTGGAGGTTTTGAAGATGAAGGGTTTGAAAATGGTAAATGGAGAAACGAATCGCGTTAATAAAGGGCTAATTAAGCCGTCAGCAATAAATGAAGATATGCGATATCCAAAATCCCACTGATCTAGGTAAATTTATTGAGCCGCACACCCATTAAGTGTGATGGGCGGCTCATGACGCAAATAAGCACTCGAGTGCTTGTGGGAAAACGCAACGACTCAAAAGACGCATGCGTTACCCGATTTGCTCTTTCTAAAACGCACTCATTTAATTGACAAACGCATACTGATGAACACATGGTTCTCAGTTCAGTTATGCGTTGGCCGCAGCATAAATGGCAGAGTATGCGGTGAAATCATAGTTTAAATTAAAGCTCGACACATAATTTCATGCTCATTTAATTTACACTACTTCTAAAACTGAATTCAAAGAATGAAAAATAAATACTAAAAACAAAGTACAAAAGAAAGAACGCAAAAGGAAAAAATAAAATAATATGCAGTAAAATAAAATAAAATAAAATAAACACTAATACAAGTACAAACAGAAATAAAGAAAGCAAGGGTAAAAGAAAGCGTCCTTGGAAAAGTAGGTGTTCATCACCGCAGGGACCTTTCAACGCAAGCTCAGTTATTACACTCGCGTAAGTCAATGGAGGTTTTGTTGATTTCCAACTCTCCAATGTGGTAGGGTTTTACCCTTTGTCCATTGACCTTGAAGGAGGTAGTTCCGTTTTCATTTGTTAGCTTGACAGCACCATACGGAAACACTTCCTCGATTATGAATGGTCTAGACCAGCAAGACTTTAGCTTACCTAGAAAAAAACGCAACCTTGAGTTAAATAATAGGACCTTCTGGCCGACGTATAATGTTCTCTTATTGATATTTTTATCATGCCATTTCTTAGTCCTCTCTTTATACAGCTTTGTGTTTTCGTAAGCTGAGTGTCTCTACTCCATGAGTTCGTTTAATTGAAGCTTTCTTGATTCGCTTGTTGCGTCCTGGTCTAGATTGAGCTTCTTCATGGTCCACATGGCCTTGTACTCTAGCTCTAACGGGAGATGGCATGCTTTTCCGAACACCAATGCATAGGTGACATGCCTATGGGTGTTTTAAATGCTATTCTATATGCCCAGAGAGCTTCATCTAGTCTCTCCGTCCAATCTCTCCTTGATGTGCTCACCACTTTTTCAAGTATGGACTTAATCTCCCTATTTGTTATCTAACCTTGGTCGTTTGTCTGTGGGTGATAGGCAGTTGCTACCCTGTGCGAGACATTAAATTTCGTCAATAAGTTAGTGATTATGCGATTTATAAAATGTGTACCTTCATCACTAATTATCGCCCTTGGTGTCCTAAATCGGGAAAAAATTTGTCTGTTTAGGAACTTGTACACGGTGTTTGCGTCGTTCTTCACACAGGCCGCTGCTTCTATCCGTTTTGGTACGTAGTCGACCGCTACTTGGATGTATTGATTACCGCAAGACGGAGGGAATGGTCCCATAAAATCGGTTCCCCATAGGTCGAACAACTCAACTTCCAGGATTGAGTTCAGAGGCATCTCATTTCGGTTGGAAATATTGCCTGTCTTCTGATAACGATCGCAAGCTATCGCATATGCTCTTGGTCTTTGAATAATATAGGCCAGAAATACCCACTCTGCAATATCTTCGCAGCTGTCCTCTGTCCCCTGAAGTGTCCTCCATAAGGTGCTTCATGACAGCTTCTCAGAATGTTATGCGTTTCATATCCTGAAACGCATCAAAGCAAGATGTGGTCCGGGCCAAGTCTGTATAGATATGGCTCATCCCAGCAGTAGAACTTACTTTCGTGTCGGAGCCTCTTCCTTTGTTGAGCGTTGAAATCTTCAGGCCATTGGTTGCAGACCAAATAATTCACTATGTCTGCATACCACGGTTCGTGACTCTTTGCGTTCATGATGTGCTCGTCTGGGAACCGCTCCTCTATATCAGTCCAGCTTTCTTGGACCTCCTTATTTTCCAACCGAGATAGGTGGTCCGCAACCTGATTCTCGGTTCCCTTCCTATCTCTGATCTCCAAATCAAATTCTTGCAATAATATGATCCATCGGATGAGTCTAGGCTTTGTGTCCTTTTTCGCCATTAAATACTTGATCACAGAATGATTAGTATAGATGGTCACCTTCGATCCTACCAAATATGCTCTAAATTTGTCAATTGCAAAGACTACAACTAACATTTCCTTTTCAGTAGTAGTGTAGTTCTCTTGAGCAGTGTTCAATGTTTTACTGGCATAAAAGATCGGGTGCATGATTTTCTCCTTCTTGTGCCCCAGCACTGCTCCCACTGCATGGTTGCTTGCGTCACACATCAGCTCAAATGGGAGAGACCAGTCTGGTGCAACTAAAACTGGTGCCGTTATTAAAGCCTACCTTAAAGACTGAAACGCATGCAGACATGCGTTATCAAAGTTGAATTCCCTATTAGCTTCCAGTAGTGCGCTCAGTGGTTTTGCGATTTGCGAAAATCCTTTGATGAATCATCTATAAAAGCCCGCATGGCCTAGGAAACTTCACAAAGTCTTTACATTTGTAGGGGCTGGCAGCTTTGCTATCGCATCTATTTTTGCTTGATCAACTTCTAGTCCAACCTTAGAAATCTTATGACCCAACACAATACCTTCGGTGACCATGAAGTGGCATTTCTCCCAGTTGAGGACTAGGTTTGTGTCTTCGCATTTCTTTAATACTTGTTCCAGGTTGGCCAAGCATTCATCGTATGATTCCCCAAATACTGAGAAGTCGTCCATAAACACCTCCACTGAATGTTCCAGATATTCAGAAAATATTGTCATCATGCATCTTTGGAACGTTCCTGGTGCGTTACATAGCCCAAATGGCATGCGTCTGAACGCAAAGGTGCCATATGGGCAAGTGAACGTTGTTTTCTCTTGATCTTCCGGAGCTATCATGATTTGGTTATAGCCGGAATATCCGTAAAGGAAGTAGAAGAGTTCATTTCCTACTAGCCTATCTAGCATCTGGTCGATGAATGGCAATGGGAAGTGATCTTTCTTTGTCGCTGCGTTCAGCTTACGATAGTCCATACAGATGCGCCAACCAGTGACCGTTCTTGTTAGTATCAGCTCATTTTTACTGTTCGTAATCACTGTCATCACCCCCTTATTTGGTACACACTGAAATGGGCTTATCCAGCTGCTGTCAAAGATTGGATAAATGACCCCTACAATGAGCCATTTGATGATTTCTTTCTTCACACCTCCTTCATGGCTGGGTTAAGCCTGCGCTGTCTTTCTATTGAACCTGCCCCTCTTCCAACTGAATTTTATGCATGCAATATGAAGGGTGATAAATGCCCGAGAAGATAGGGAGGGCGAGAAGAAAAAGAAAAAGAAAAGTAGGCACCACTCGCCTACTCAGAAGGAACGTATAGGGGAGGATGCGTTAAAGGAGCAAGGTGTCAGCACCTTGAAAAAGAAGAAAAAGGAAGTAACTGACCTGGCCAAGAGCAAAAAAAAGACCGTGGACAAAATACCTGCTAAGGCCAAAGGAAAAGAGAAGGTGGCGGATGCGTCGCCAAAGAAGAAGCAGGGAAAAGGGAGACGCAGGGCGTTCCCTGATTTATAGATGGAGGTAGGATTTTTTCTGGAAGAAGCCCCGTTGCCACAATACATTACTGAAATCATCGACTACCACGGGTGGAGAAATTTCTGTTCCAGCACTCCTTGGATCCAACCCGACTTAGTCTGCAATTTTTATAACGGACGCATTGACGAAGAGGAGGACGTGGTAGTAGTCGAAGAAAATGAGGTCCCATTCAACGCAAGGGAAATAAATGCAATATATAAGTTGAGGGACAATGCGAATGCGGATGGAAACAAAATAATAGAGTCGACTCCACCAGAGTTAATGGAAGACGCAATCCGTGTATTGGCAAAGCGCGGGGCAAAGTGGGAAGTATCACCCACAGGCATAAAAACCTTGCTTGCTAACAGCCTATAGCCAGAGGCCAACCTGTGGGTATACTTGGTGAAGAAGCGGCTAATCCCGACGATGCATGATAGAACAGTATCAAGAGATTGGGTAATGGCAGCCTATTGCTTTATGCGTTGCATACTCAGTGAGTGACTAAATTATCAGTTTCAATTCAATCCTCGAATTCATGCTGACCATAAAACTACTATATAGCTTACTAGTACAATTTACTGGGCCACTCGTGACATTTAACAAGGAAACATAAACATTTATCTAATGAGTGGCGGAGCAAAGCTCAACGCTCTTAACCTCATACTTCGACTGCTAGTATTCATATATTCATACGCCTTCACATTTAGTCCCTCAGCGTTTCAACTTCCAAGTGCTTTCTCATATTGTCCCTTAGCACTGAATCTCAATATTAAGTCACTGCTCAAGTGCCTTCACTCATGGTCCTTCATCACTGAGCCACCATATACTGGTTTCTATATGCCTTCTCACGAGGTCCCTCGGCATTAGAAACTATCTCAGTAAATCTCACTAGTGCCTTCACTCATGGTCCCTCAGCACTATGTATCATATATCTCCTTAGGCCTTCACAAAGGGTCCTTCGGCCATGGTTTGCATTTAAATAGCACACATACAGGAATTCACCTATTATATATTCTCTTCCACTTGTATATTAATACGATAGTCTTTAGATAATTTAAGAGTCACTCACAGTTTGTCTTAGGCCCCGAGCAGATTGTATGCTTTTCTGAGCTTTTCTTGGCCTGTAAAACACATTTCTCAGATTAGGTTTCCTTTGGACTCCTTTTTCAAAATCATAGGTACACATATTAATAACTAGCGATACTCTATGTTACTAGCTAGACTACCAGCGAGATTCACATTACCGGGTGTTACACTAGCGAAACTGAAGTGAATTAGACTAGCGATATCATCTTAAGGAGCGATACCTAGCGAGACTTCAGTGAGAGTTGTGAGACGCAGAGATCTTTTGCGTTTATCAGCGACACCTGTTCTGCTGTTCACTCTCCCGCTCCTTAGTGATATCACTGTCTAGCGACACTTGATATCACAGTTTCCTTCCTTCCTTCAAACTTCTTCCTTTATCCTGCCAAAAACCATATTACAGCCAAAATCAGAACTTCCTTCCTTCTACAATCTTGTAAAGTAGTGAGTTCTCTAACTTACCTCAAAATTTCAGGCCATGATTCATCTTCGTTTGAGAATTATTACCAAATAACTTCGGCTGTCCTGCTTTGCTTAGCAATTCAACTCTACTTACTTCTTCCTAGAGATTAACACATTTTCGCTCGGTTTTAGCTTACACATCCCTCATGGAAGTTGCTAAGAATTGATTCAACTTACTTACCTCAAAATTTCAGTTCTTGCTTCGACGCCCTCGGTTCACTCTCCTTCAAACACCGATTGGTGTTCAAGTCTATCGACAACGATCAAGCTTCTGGTTCCAGCTTCAAAATCATCACGAAACTGATCTGATTTCTACTCAAATTCTATTCAAGTACTTTCTTCTCCCTCTCCTCATTGTTCGTCTGCGAAATAGAGTTAATCTGGGTTCGAAAATGTATCCAAAAGGCTTAATTATTCGATGCACTCCCTTATATGTCAATATAAATCACTGACTTACCAGTTCTAACTTCATCCTCCTTCTAGAATTAGCCAGCACCACCTTCCACGCATGGCTTCGGCAACGCATAGTCTCCACTTAGTATGCCACTGATTGCTTCACGCCGGATAGCTGATTACCGCATGGCCCTCTCGACCATTTTTCTATGTCCGACGCATACCGTTCTTCAACGCACAGGCTATCTCAACACATAGCGATGCCAACTTCTAGCACATAGTAGCCTTCAACACATACTTCTATTAACGCATATGGCACCCTTCTCCCTTCACATCTTTCTCCTCGCCGAGCTGCCCTCTTCAACACATGCTTATCAGCGGCTACTCTTGTAAATCTTAAATATCTCTCAACGCATGGTCACTCATCTCATGGCCAATACTTAACCATTTTCACTCTCCCCCAACTTAGCAAATTTCTTTACTTACTTGCCCTATAATTTCTTTTTACTTACTTTCTCTTAATAACAAGTACAGGGCTTACAGTTGCGTTAGCATCTAAATAAGAACCATTGTATAACTATTGGATCTTGTCAATTGTAATCTTAATCTGATGCTTATGTCCATCTAGCTAATCGATATAAGTAGTAATAATCAGACTGCTCGAGAGGGTAAGTGATTGTGGAACTCAATTGACAAGGCTAAGCAGTGTTGCCTAGACATAGGAACAACCTTGGCACTTAACACTCTCCTATGCATTATAGACATATAACACATAGCGGCTGATAACTGGGAGAAGAGTCGCAGGTATGAATAGACTATCACCATGCGTTTCTAATGTTAGATGCTCACCAACCCGAACCCTGTTTTTACCCATTCATTAAATTCACCTAGCTGACTTTGCTGTGTCGCATGCCTTTTCATCTTCCACATTTTAGTTTAGTGTACATGTTTTCGCTTTCTTTAGATTAGAAACAAACATCTCTCACGAATTATTCTTGGTTACCACTAAGATGCATATAATCCACTTAATATAGAATTAACGTAATCCCTGTGTTCGACCTCGGACTCACCGAGACAACCTAGTCCTTTGCTTATACTTGGGTAAAGGATAGGAAAACTTGACATATCACAAACGCATAACATTAAGCATAAGTAAAATGCATAGTCTGTTAAACGCATAGGAAGCTTAATTAAAATAAACGCAATAACAAGTTTGTACTTCAGCATTGCATGCGCAACAACAAGTTTTTGGGCTTATTCCTCTTATGTCCGCTAAGGTCCATCCAATGGCTTTGATATGATTTCTTAGTATCTACAGCAAAGCCTTTTCACGGTTTGTGGTCAACGCAAAGGATATGATGACGGTAGCGTGCTATCTTCTCCCAAATATGCATACTTAAGATGCGTCGGCAGTGTTTTTAGCTCAAGGGTTGGTGGCTCTTCTAGAGATGGCTTTGTTTTCTCCGTGGATCGGTTGCTCAAATTTAGGTGTTTGAAGCTTGCATTGGAGATTGCACCAATTTCCTCCTCTTTTTCCTTATCCATTTCGTCCAGCATTGTTTCATCTTCTAACCATGCGTCTATAATGCTTGCCTTTTCTTCAGTTATATCTTCAATCATCTGGCAAGAGTGAAAATCATCAGGATATTTCAACGCATTAAAAACATTAAACTTTACCTGCTGGTCGTCCATACGAGTTGTTAGTTCCCCTTCTTGGACGTCAATCAGGACGCGTCCCATAGCTAAGAAGGGTCTTCCCAGGATAATAGGCACCTCTTTGTTAGCTTCATAATCCAGGATTATGAAGTCGGTTGGGAAGATAAATTTGTCCACCTTCACAAGAACATCCTCGATTTTGCCCTTGGGGTGCTTGATGGAGCAGTCCGCAGGTTGAAGTGTGACTGTAGTGGGTCGTGCTTCCCCTATACCCAACTTCTTGAATATAGATAGTGGCATTAAATTTATACTGGCTCCTAAGTCACAAAATGCCTGACCTACGTCCATTCCTCCTATGGAGCATGGCAATGTAAAACTCCCTGGATCTTTCATTTTGGCAGGTATATTTTTTTTGAACAATGCACTGCATTCCTGCGTTAATGCTACAGTCTCAAATTCTCCGAGCCTTCTCTTTCTAGATAGTATGTCTTTCAAGAATTTGACATAACTTGGCATTTGTTCCAGGGCTTCCACCAACGGAATGTTGATGTGAAGTTGTTTGAGAACGTCAAAAAATTTACTAAATTGGCCGTCATCATTTTTCTTTTTTAGGCGTTGAGGAAAGGGCGGACGCATAGGGGGAGTGGTATCTTGATATACCGACACAGGTTCTGCCTGCGTTGCTTTTTCTTTCCTCCCTCTATTCTCCTGCTCTTGAGTAGTTGTGGTGATTAATGATGGTTGTGGATCATTGGTTGGTGCTGTTGGAGTTGGTTGTGGAGTGATATGAGGATGCAAATTTCCTTGCGTCCTCTGGTCTTGCGTCTAAGTGGGAAGAGTTTTCCCACTCCTTAATGTCACAGCTTGACATTGTTCCTTACCGTTGCCTCGTGGGGCTTCGGTATTACTTGGCAATGCTTCTTGAGGTCTATTTTTTAGCTCACCTGCGATTTGTCCCATTTGAACTTTTAAATTGCGAATTGCAGTGGCCTGACTTTGGAGCAATGCATCATTCTAACTGATATATTCTCGTAGTAGAGCTTCCATGGATGATCATGATGCATTTGATGACTGGTTTCTTTGTGGCTGATGCCCTTGAAAACCTTGGTTGTGAACATGAGGGTTGCTTCTCTGCGGCTGTTGCTCAGTTCCCTGCGTCTGTTTTTGGTTTCCTCCCCATCAAAAGTTAAGATGGTTCCTCCAACCAGGATTATATGTTTTATCGTACGGGTTATTCTGAACATAACAAACGGATTGTGGATTGTAACGACACATATCATACAGGTGGCCCTCACCGCATTGCACACAGCTTACAGATGCTGTTGCATTCATTGCGTCCATCGCAGCAACGGATCCACCTTGGTTGTTCAATGCTATTGTCTTCAGCAAGGATGTCATATTGGAATTCTGGGCTGCAAGATTAGTGGCTGCATTAGTTTCAATCATACCAGCTTGCGTTCGTCTTTTATCAACGAATCGAGATCCATATCCATCATTCACCCATTCATTAGTATTCCTTGAAATTCTATCAAGAATATCTTTGGCCTGCGTATAAGTCTTGTCCATTAATCCTCCGGCAGCGGAGGCGTTAGCCACTGATTGTGATGTTTTGTTTAATCCTCCATAGAAGATCTCCATATGCACACAATCAGGAATGCCATTGTGCGGAGGAAAATATTTCTGCATAAACTTCTCAACCATTTGTGCCCAGGTTGTAATCTCACCAAGTTCAAATGAATATGCCCATTGCCTTGCCTCATCTCTGAGAGAGAAAGGGAATAGCATCATCCTGATGCTGTCTTGCAGTACTCCAGCCATGGAGAATGTGCTACATATCTCCAAGAAGCTTTTCAAGTGTGCATGCGGGTCGTCACCCATTGCACCCCCAAATTGCCCTGCGGCTTGCAACATCTGCAGCATCACTGGCTTCATTTCAAACCTTCCATTACCTTCAAAGGTTGGTTGTAAAATTCTTGGTGAGAAATTATACAGGTTCGGTGACGCATACTCTCTCATTGGGCAATTTCTATCATGCGCCAAGAGAATTGGGTTTATCTCTTGGTCTGCATGCTCTTGTGTATCTGCGTTTCGCCTAACCCCACCTTGAGGAACCTGAGGCTAATTGTGTTGTGCATCCATATTTTCTTCTGTAGCTCGGTTGTTCCTTCTTTGTTTATTCTGTCTTATCCTTCTTCTGAAGGTTCTCTCAATCTTGGGTTAATATCAAATGTTGGGTTGTTCCTTTCACTCATATACTATTACAAGCTTCTGACAGAAGAGAAACTTACTATACTCCTTCGACTGAGGAATCCTGCAACACAATAATCCAAGAAAAATGAATCAATAAAATAATCCCCAGCAACGGCGCCAAAAACTTGTTGTAGCGCATGCAATGCTGAAGTACAAAACTTGTTACTGCGTTATTATAATTAAGCTTCCTATGCATTTAACAGACTTATGCTTAATGTTATGTGTTTGTGATATGTCAGGTTTTCCTATCCTTTACCCAAGTATAAGCAAAGGACTAGGTTGTCTCGGTGAGTCCGAGGTCGAACACAGGGATTATGTTGATTCTATATTTAAGTGGATTATATGCGTTGTAGTGGTAACCAAAAATAATTTGCGAGATGTTTGTTTCTAATCTAAAGAAAGCGATAACATGTACACGAAACTAAAATGTGGAAGATGAAAAGGCATGCGACACAGCAAAGTCAGCTAGGTGAATTTAATGAATAGGTAAAAACAAGGCTCAGGTTGGTTAACATCTAACATGAGAAACGCATGGTGATAGTTCTATTCATACTTGCGACTCTTCTCCCGGTTGTCAGCCGCTATACGTTATATGTCTATAATGCATAGGAGAGTGTTAAGTTCCAAGGTTGTTCCTATGTCTAGGCAACATTACTTAGCCTTGCCAATTGAGTTCCACAATCACTTACCCTCTCGAGTAGTCTGATTATTACTACTTATATCGATTAGCTAAATGGACATAAGCATCGGATTAAGATTACAATTGACAAGATCCAATAGTTACACTATGGTTCTTATTTAGATACTAACGCAACCCTTAACCCCTGATAGATTAGTTACTCATGGATTCAAAGTAAAAGACGGAAAGTGTAGAGAAATGAGTAGATATGGAAGAAATATAGATTGCAATGTCTTGACACAAATCTAAAATCAAACTAGAAAAACAAGATAGAAAGCAGGAAAAGGGCGTCAATGTCTTAAGTCGCCGGAATGGAAGCGTGAGGATCTGTTGTGAAGTGGCCAGGTGGAATGAAGATTCTTCTCTCTCGAGCTATTCGTCTCCGGTTGTGTTCTGGAGAGAACTCTGCTGTCACTTGGGAATTCTTCCGAGAATGAACATAACCTTCTTATCTTGCAGGACTGCCCTTTTATAGACGCTGCGGTCGCAATCAATAGCAGATCTGCTTGATTGGTGGCGAAATTGATATCATGCATCCATCTCGCCTATTTGCGTAATTTTTGGGTCAATTTAGATCCACCACTTTAGCCACAGATAATTTAGATCCGACAATCTCTCAAGATTATGATCTGATTTTCTGCGCCTTGCATCTTTTGTCATTATGCATTCAATGAGGAGTTTGGTGGATGTCAACGCGTCATAGGTTGCTAACGCACAGTCTTGCGTTAGGATGTAGTCAACTCATTGTTTGCATTCCTGCATTGAAACATGCGTTTTAGGCTCAAAAAGTAGTAAAATTATTATCTTCATAAAAATACAATAATAGAACGCGTAGAAAGATTTATTAGTAGAATTTAGCTTAAATTACCGCATGCTTTTCTATTAATCTCTATTTTTCTAAGAAAAAGGTTATAATAACTTGTATTTCTACAAGTTATCAGCGGTATAGACATATAACGCATAGCAGCTGACAACCGGGAGAAGAATTGCAAGTATGAATAGACCATCACCATGTGTTTCTGATTTTAGATGTTAACCAACCCGAACCCTGTTTTTATCCACTCATTTAATCCATTTAGCTGACTTTGCTGTGTTGCATACCTTACCATTCACCACATTTTAATCTAGTGTACATGTTATAGCTTACTTTAGTTAGACGCATCCTTCTCAAATACTTTTGGTTACCACTCCAACTCTAATAATCCAATTAATTATAAATTCAGCATAATCCCTGTGTTTAACCTCGGACTCACCGAGTAAACCTATTTCTTTATTTATACTTGGGTTAATAATAGGAAAAACTTGACAGATCGTAAACGCATAACATTAAGCATGTTCAACGCATAGTATATTAAACGCATAGGAAGCTTAATAATAATAGATAGACACAGCAGCAAGTTTTTGCACTTCAATTCTGTTCAACAACAAGTTTTTGGCGACATTGCCGGGAACTTATTTTATTTTATCTGTCAACAACAAGTTTTTGGCGCCGTTGCCAGGGATTTTTGCATTGATTTAATTTTTTTTTGATTATTTTTGTTGTAGGAATTCCTCAGTTTAAGTGACAAAAGCAGCCCAGAACTAGATATTGACCCTGAGATTGAGAGGACCTTCGAACGAAGGACCAGGCAGAATTGGAGAAAGACCAATTGTTGCTTGGACCTGATTCAGACGACTAGTGAGGAATTGCCTGCATAAGCAGGAAGATTATTGGATATGACCTACTCGCAAGCCGTAGATATTCTCGACAGAATTTCGTGGAATACTAATGAGCGGGTAGACGATAGATATGGATTTCGCTCCACCGATAGAAGGCGAACGCAAGCTGAAATGCTTGAAGCTGAGGCTGCCACCAATCTCTCAGCGCAGAGGATAACCATGACATCTCTGCTGAAGACAATAGCCTTGAATAATGAAGGTGGATCAGTTGCTGCGATGAACGAGATGAACGTAGTGAATCCGACAACATCGGTAAGTTGTAGAAATACAAGTTATTATAATCTTTTTCTTAGAAAAATAGAGATTAAAATAGAGAAGCATGCGGTAGTTGAAGCTAAATTCTACTAATAAATCTTCCTACGAATTCTATTCTTGTATTTATATGAAGATAATAATTTTACCACTTTTTGAGCCTAAAACGCATGTTTCAACGCAAGAATGCAAAAAATGAGTTGACTACCTCCTAACACAAGACTGTGCGTTAGCAACCTATGACGCGTTGACATCCACCAAACTCCTCCTTGAACGCATAATGACAAAAGACGCAAGGAGCGGAAAATCAAATCATAGTCTTGAGAGATTGTCGGAAGATTGACATGCATAATCTGTGGCTAAAGTGGTGGATCTAAATTGACCCGAGCGTTACGCAATTAGGCGAGATGGACGCATGATATCAATTTCGCCACCGATCAAGCAAATCTGCAATTGATTGCGACTGCAACATCTATAAAAGGGCAGTCCTGCAAGATGAGAAGGTTGTTGTTCATTCTCGGAAGAATTCCCAAGTGACAGTAGATGTCATACCCCCTCCCAAGTTCACCTACTTAACCTGAAAGGGGACGTGAGGATAGTATACATCACCCCTTTTGTGACGCATACCATCCATCCCTTCACACACATCCTGAACTATTCACAATAAATTTCACATTCTAAGACATTTAAATATCACATATAGGAAAGTATAAACAAGTCGAACCACTTCTTCAACTTATTCATATGTTCTATTACAATCCATGGTTCAATCTCTTACAATTATACACGTATATCTACATGCCACCTAATAGAGGTTTAACATACAACAACACTTCCACAAGTCAGGTTTTTCTGAATCTCGAAGCTTAAGTAGGGCGAGTTGGAGTAGGCAAAGCACCTGGAACGTCCTTGCTACCTGGAGGGGAAAGAAAACATTGAAAACATGAGCTAAAGGCCTAGTGAGTGACCATTTTAACAAACCATTTTGTTCGGAAATCATCAGTGGTAAAACTGAGTTCAACATCAACATAAAACATGCAATTACTTTCAAATACATTAGTTAAACAACTTAATTTCCCTTATCAATTCATACAGGATTTTCAACAAATCATGAGAAAACAGTTGAAGTGCAATACTTTCCCTTAGTTGAAGTGGAGCAAAACTCAACACTCCAACGTCGAAAACATATCAGGCTCGATGTGGAGCAAGACTCAACGCACCAACATATAACCTTTATGTGCACATAGGAACATGGCGGGTTGCCCAAGTACCTTCTCATGTCCCTCAGTACTGGGTCCCGGGGAAACTCACGTGCCTTCTCAAGTCCATCAGCACTGAGCCTCCTCTTAAACGTTTTTCTTTAAAGAAGTAACACTTTATACAACCAAATCGTATGCAATCATTTATAAGAACTCAGGGCAACTATATTACATCAATAACATTTCATAAACATACTTTTCAATAACTTTAAGAATATAAAGTATGCTTCATAAATCATTTAATCACAAAATCGTATTCCATTGGAAAACCGAACTAACATATATAACAAAGATTGCTTTAGGATAAGAAAAGTGTCACTCACAACTCTTTCTAGGCCTTGAATGGGTTATAAGCCTTTCCTATCTCCTCTTGGCCTTAAACAAACATTTTCCTTTGTTACACTTCTTTTCTATTCATCAAAATATAAACAATAACTCAACATATGCACAATGCTTATAGTTCATCGTACGGTCAGGCTCCCATTAGTTCATTCTCAAGCTTTAAGCACTAAGGCTATTACTACTAGCCACTCCTTACCCTTTTGTTAGCCTTTAATTCAATGGACACTTCGTGGGTAGCTCACTCTTGCTGATATACCGACGGTTGAGCCTTAACTTCTACTTAACAGGGCTGACTACTACAACCTTAACCTCTCTGTTTAACCCCTGTTAAAAATGCATTTCCAACCCATATTAGGACTTCTTCCCTTCTACAAACTTGTAAGGAATCAAGTCCCACAACTTACCTCAAAATCTCAAGGCTTAACTCTTTATCATTCTTCAGTTATGCCAGAATTACTTCGCGTTGCTCCAGTTTGCATAACAGTTCTGTTGCTGCTGCTTTTACCTAGATATTCATATGATTAACTTCACTTTCAGCTTAACCATCCTTCATAAGACTTGTTAGGAATTATGTTAACTTACTAACCCCAAAATTGCAGCTCTAAACTCGGCTTCCTCGAGTCGTTCTACTCCAAACATCGACCACTGTTCAATCTGCGTCTGCAAATCAATCTTCTGTTTCAGTTCTGATTTTGGCACCAAAACGAGTGGAATTTCGCCCGAAACTATAAGAACACCTTCCTCTACTTTCCTTTGTGGTTTCTCTGAAAGATGGGACCGACTTAAGTTCTTGAAATGTCTGAAAATGATTAAACTCACCTATATATACTGCCGACTTATGCATCACAAGTACCGAGATGATAATGCCAACTTACTCATTCGTAGGCTGGCGCTGATCTTCTCCTCGACGCAGGGCACTCATGTCTGAATTTTTTCTTCAGTGCCTTCAGCAATTAACCATTCTCAGCGCATGGTTTTTCTCAGCGCCTTCTACCTCCGACGCATACACATAGTTTCACACAACTAGCTTCATCGCGTCAAGATTATTCTGTCTTGGACGCAGAGTAACTTCAAAGCATGGCTGCCTTCAACGCATGCTCTAAGTGTGTTTCTTCCCCCGACAATGATCATTTATTCCTCGATGCGACGACTATTTCAACTCACAGCCCTTCGCGACTTACTCAACAACGCATGATTCTCAAGATATTTCAACTTTCACTTCATTCATCAACGCATGGTCTTAGCCAATACTTAACCGAAATTTTACCCCCTTCTTGGCTACTTCTCTGCTATTCTCCTTCTGATGACGCATAAAACCATAACCTCAAACGCATAGCTCTCCCAACACTTGGTATTGCAAGTCAGTGCTTACAGTAGAGTTCTCTCCAGAACATAACCGGAGACGAATAGCTCGAGAGAGAAGAGTCTTCCCTCCGCCTGACCACTTCACAGCAGATCCTCACGCTTCCATTCTGGCGACTCAAGACATTGACGCCCTTTTCTTGCTTTCTATCTTGTTTTTCTTGTTTGATTTTAGATTTTTGTCAAGACATTGAGCTATCTAAAGTTGTATTCCGTTCATCAATCTATATTTCTTCCATGTCTACTCATTTCTCTACACTTTCTGCTTTTTACTTTGAATCCATGAGTAACTAATCTATCAAGGGTTAAAGGTTGTGTTAGCATCTAAATAAGAACCATAGTGTAACTATTGGATCTTGTCAATTGTAATCTTAATCTGATGCTTATGTCCATCTAGCTAATCGATATAAGTAGTAATAATCAGACTGCTGGAGAGGGTAACTGATTGTGGAACTCAATTGACAAGGCTAAGCAGTGTTGCCTAGACATAGGAACAACCTTGGCACTCAACACTCTCCTATGCATTATAGACATATAACGCATAGCGGCTGACAACCGGGAGAAGAGTCGCAAGTATGAATAGAATATCACCATGCATTTCTGATGTTAGATGTTAACCAACCCGAGCCCTGTTTTTACCGATTCATTAAATTCATCTAGCTGACTTTGCTATGTCGCATGCCTGTTCATCTTCCACATTTTAGTTTAGTGTACATGTTATCGCTTTCTTTAGATTAGAAACACACATCTCGTGAATTATTCTTGGTTACCACTACAACGCATACAATCCACTTAAATATAGAATCAACATAATCCCTGTGTTCGACCTCGGACTTACTGAGACACCCTAGTCCTTTGCTTATACATGGGTAAAGGATAGGAAAACTTGACATATCACAAACGCATAACATTAAGCATAAGTAAAACGCATAGTCTGTTAAATGCACAGGAAGCTTAATTATAATAACGCAGTAACAAATTTTGTACTTCAGCATTGCATGCGCAACAATAGAGGCACTTGTATGACATGTGTTCATACAACCCCCAGTCAATGTGCGATGTTCAGAACAACCCCTACAGTAAGGCGTACAATTCGGCTTGGAGGAACCACCTTAACTTTGGATGGTGTGGAAATCAACAACAAACGCAGAGGGCTGCGTAGCAGTTGCAGAGAGGCAACTCTCCTTGTTTCAACCAAGGAACAAGGCCAGTATCATCAGTTTCAGAGGGATCCGAAAGCGAACGCATCATCCTCTTCCATGGAATCTCTTTTATGAGAATTCATTTATAAAAATGATGTGATGCTCCAGAATCAAGCCACTGCAATCAGGAATTTAGAAGTTCCATTGGGTCAAATTGCAGATGAGCTCAAGAATGAAATACAAGAAGCATTGCCAAGTACAAACGAAGTTCCAAGAGGGAACTTAGAAGAACAATGTCAATATGTGACATTGATACGCGGGAAAATTAATCCTACTGAAACGCAAAATCAGGGGACGCAAGGAAACTTGCAACCCGTAAATGCTCCAACAACGAGTCAACTGAGGAGAATACTACACATAATGTTAATCAACCATCATCTTCCACCAGATCACAAGAAGAGGAAAATATAGAGCGGAGAGAAAAAGCCACGCAGGCAGAACCTGCATCTGTTTATAAAGATACAACTCCTAGACGCATCCTGATTGACGTCCAAGAAGGAATATCAACGATTGTGTGGGTGATTGATGCGCACTTTGAGTGTTAACCGCAAGTGTACGGGTCAAGTTATAATATAAGACGGTTAAGTCCGAATATCGTTCCACTGGAGATCCAATTGTGAAGGTTTAAGTTACTTAGCTATTCTAGAGTTGAATCAATTTTATTTGAGGATTGAATTTGAAAATTATGAGTTATAAAATATAAATCAAATAAGGAAAGTATTAAAGTGAGAAACACAAGAGTCAAAGAGAGTTCTAGGGTAATGAATCCTTGTTTATTTCATCATGCAATATTATAGATTTCATGGATTTTATTGTCATTCATATGCCTAAGTCTAAAAACTTAATTCCAAGTTATTTTCTCTCAAAAACAACCCTTTCTCATGCAACTCGATTGATTATTAATCTCTTAAAACCAATACAAAATTACATGGCATTAAAAATAGTCTTTAGCAACTTTTATTGTCAACCTAACTACTCTCGTGATAGATTAACAACAATTCATTGTTATAGATCAAGTTAAACATACAATCTCTCAATCATACATCTAACCTAACATGTGAAGATGGCCAATCCACAAGAATTAAACACAATAACAATGAAAAGCATAATCATTCCAACAAAACCATGAAAGTCTACAAGATCAACATGAATTCATAAACAATTCATCAAAACCCTAAAACTGAAGAGTTTAGCCACTCATAGCTTGAAGCAACATGTTTAAGCAAAATAAACAAAGAAAGAGTGTAAAGAAAAGGAAACTCTACTGAAAAGAGGGTCTTGATTGAGGTAGCACCGTGGCGACTCCTTAGCTCTCACGTTGGAATTCGAATGGCACCACGACTATCTCGAACTCTTTTCCTCTTCCTTGCAACTAACTCACTCTTTGAACTCTCACTCAATTCTCTCCTTTTTGTACCTCTTTAGGTCTGCAACTTCCTTGATTTGATTTTGATGCCTAGGGCTGTTGGAAACCCCCAAATTTATAGAGTTTGGCTGCTCAAAAACTTACCAAAAATAACAATTTTCATTTAAGGAAAACTGGTGCCGCGGCGGTATTGAAAATTTTGGGACAGCGCCGCGACGCTGTTGGAGAGGGGCGTGGTGCTAGGGCTGCGTTAAGACAAGGTTGCTCTCGGCTTTTAGCACCGCGGCAGCGCCGTTCAGGCACCGCGACGCTGCCCCAATTTCTGCCATTTTGAGTTTTTCAACTCTTTTTCACAGTATTCTTGCTCGGTTTTGATCTTTTAGTCTTTTCTTCTAATTTTCCTCATTTTAACCTGAAAACCACTAGCAAACAAGTGAAATCTAATATGAACTCCCTTAATTTGGGAGAATAGAAAGCACTTTTCAAGTGCTTATCAGTGATTAACAGGTAAAATTTAATGTGGTTAACACATTGAAAGATCCTGATCACTTTCAATCTTGTTAGATAATCGCAGATACCAATGAAAAGACAAGACCTACAAACGCAGCGTTGAAAGATGAAGTCCTCAACGACAATGAAGATGGTGAAGAGGATGAAATTAAGTTACTCTCTGATCGTATATTTTAGCAATCAGACCGAAGCAACAGATCCACGACAAAGATCGAGTCGTCATTAGAAGAGCCTTCAACGCATGAGCTAGAAACTAGACCAACGCATCCCAAGTACGCGCACTTGAGGGAGGTCATACTGTAATTCATTGTCTCCTCTGCGTTGAACCCTGAGCGTGATAAAGGCTCCAATGACCCACGCAAGTGTAATGACTAAGCTTGCATCGAAAGGTCCCTGCGTTGCTGAACGCCTAATTTTCCAAGGACGTTTTCTTTTATTCTTGCTTATTTTCTTTTATTCGTACTTTGTTTTAATTATTTATTTCTCATTCTTTAAATTCAGTTTTAGGAGGAGTGTAAATTAATAAGCATGAAATTAAGCGTCGAGCTTCCATGCAAATCATTTGATTTCACCGCATATTCCTTCGTGCATGCGTTCATCGATAAACGATCTCTGTGTTTATCAAGATAAGATTAGGGGTGTGGTTAGAGCTGTATTTTTTTTTAAACGCATAATACTTAACGTCCAACGCATACTTTGAACTGAAACTATGCAATCATCAGTCATGCGTTAATTGTATGCATTCATCTTTTCTTCACCGCATGAATTCCTAATTACCTCTTTGCGTTGTCCCTTGTTTTAAATTCATTCTGAGTACATTTAATTATTCCCAACTTTTTATCTTTGCGTTGAAAAGTTAGTCATTATGATAATAATCATGCTTACACTCTTTGTACACTCTTAAGCTAGATTACTTTCAAAGCATCTGCATACTATTCCTTAGAAACGCAAACCTACCTTGCATGCATGCAAGATGCCAATTCAAACCTCTTTTACAAAATTTTTCAACATAATCTTTGTTTACAATTTAAGCAATGAGGACCTTGCTACTCTCAAGTTTGGGGGTGGAAGAGGTTTGAGCTGTCAAAGATAAAAATATGAGGAACCCATGTCAAAAAAAAAAAAAAAAATTCTTTTAAATGCAAAACTTCGCTGATAAGACTAATATATTTATCTTGTTAAGAATTTAGCTGAAAACGACACCTGCTCGTAGTTGGCCGCCTTCATGTGGGTAATCGTAATCAGCGATGCATAGATAAATAACAAACTCCAATATCTAGTGAGAAAATCGATCTTAGATAAGAGTTTAGTCGAGAAGGACACTTGCTCGTAGTTGGCTGCCTCCATGCACTCCATAGTTGGTATGTCAGAACGAAGGTGGGTAACCCTACTCGACGCATTGTAATCTAATATATAATAAAAATGAAAGAAAAAGGAACTTTATATCTTCATCTTTTCAGACTCAATGTTAAAAGAAGAAACAAAAATTTTGTGACTAATGAGTAAAGAATTTTGAAAAGAAAGCTTGCCGCATACAAATTAGACTCGTTCTAAAGAAAAGAATATAGAGGTAGAGAACTAAAATAACTGACGGGTAGCTGATTGAGTATAGCATTCTAATAGACTAGTCAATGCGTTGAGAAAATGTTAGGGTTGATTGAAGTTTCTTATATAGAAGTTATGCTTGAGGACAAGCATTTCTCTAAGTTTGGGGGTGTGATAACTTGTAGAAATACAAGTTATTACAACCTTTCTCTTAGAAAAATAGAGATTAAATAGAGAATCATGCGGTAGTTTATGTTGAATTTTATTAGTAAATCTTCCTATGCGTTCTACTCTTGTAAATTAATGAAGATAATTATTTTATAGCTTTTTTACCCTAAAACGCATGTTTTAACGCAGAAACGTGAGCAACCTGTAGATTCTTAATGCAGGACTATGCGTTGGCAACTTGTTACGTGTTGACATCCGCTCAATGCAAGATGATGCGTTAGAACATATGGATGCATCGACATGAGTGAACGCATGAACCTAAATTCTTCATGGACGCATAACAACTAGAAACACAAGACAGCGAAAAATCAGATCAGAATCTTGAGAGATTGTTAGAAGATTGACATGCATAATCTGTGGCTAAAGTGGTGGATCTAAATTGAATCGAGAATTATGCAATTAGGTGAGATAGACACACGACATCAATTTTCTCCAATCACGCAGATTTGCCACTTATTACGAACGCAGCTCTATAAAAGGGCAGACTTGCAAGCAAAAAGTTGTTGATTCTCAGAAGAATTCCTCAGTGACAGCAGAGTTTTCTCCAGAAGACAACCGAAACGAATAGCTTGAGAGAGAAGAGTCTTCCTGTAAGCCCCGTACTTGTCACTGAGAGAAGGTAAGTAAGAAGAAACTATGGGACAGGTATTGAGTAAAGAAAAATTGGCCGAGTTGTGTGAGAGCAAAAATGACTAAGTGTTGGCTATGTGATGGGTGATTATGCGTTGACGGTATGTCTAAAGCTTGACAAGAGTTGCCGTTGGTAGGCTTGCGTTTAAGAGGGCAGCTCAGTGTGGAAATAGATGTGAAGGAAGGAGAGTTCAATAGGCGTTAGTAGAAGTATGCGTTGAAGGCTACTATGTGCTAGAAGTTGGCATTCCTATGCGTTGAGATGGCTTATGCGTTGAAGGTTGGTATGCGTTGGTACATAGAAAAGGGGCCGAAAGGGCCATGCAATAGTTGGCTATTCGACGTTGGACAATCAGTGGCATGTTAAGTTGAGGCTATGCGTTGCCGAAGCCATGCGCGGAAGGTTGCGTGGGCTAATTCAAGAAGGAAGATGATGGTAGAGCAGGTAAGTCGGTGATTTATATTGACATATAAATGAGTGCATCGAATAATTAAACCCTTTTGGACATATTTTCGAACTCAGATTGACTCCATTTCATAGAAGAACAACGAGGAGAGGTGGAAGAAAGTGTTTATATCGAATTCAAGTAGAAACCAGATCATTTTCATGGTGACTTTGAAGCTAGAACCAGAAGCTTGATTATTGTTGATAAATCTGGACACCAATCAATATTTGAAGGAGAGTGAGCTAAGGAAGTTGAAGCTAGGACTGAAATTTTGAGGTTTGTAATCGGAGTTGAATTGCTAGACAATTCAAGGCAGCCGAAGTTATTTGAGAATAGTTCTCAAATGAAGACGAGTTATGGCCTGAAATTTTGAGGTAAGCTAGGAAACTCACTACTTTACAAGATTGTAGAAGAGAGGAAGTTCTGATTGTGGCTGTAATATGGTTTTTAGCAGGATAAAGAAAGCATTAGAAGGAAGGAAGAAAGCAGTGATATCAAGTGTCGTTAAACAGTGGTATCACTAAGGAGCTGGAGAGTGAGTAGTGGAACGAGTGTCGCTGATAACGCAAAGAGCTTTGCGTCTCACAACTCTCGCTGAAGTCTCGCTGGGTATTGCTCCTTAAGGTAAACTCGCTAGTCTAGTTCACTCCGGTATCGCTAGTGCAGTATCCAATGGTGTGATATCGCTGGTAGTCTCGCTAGTGACATAGAGTATCGCTAGTTATGAATACATTGGAAAAAGAGAGTGTCAGTGATGGAGTGAGAATGATATATGAATATGCATACTTAATGATTATGGAAAAGGAGTTCCAAGAAAACCTAATGTGAGAAATGTGTTTTCACAAGCCAAGAAGAGCTCGGAAAAGCATATAATCCGCTTGGGGCCTAAGATAAATCGTGAGTGACTTTCTAATTCATCCAAGGATTATTTCTAACATTGTGCAAGTCAAAACAAGTATGTTATATGAACTCCTGTATGCGTGTTATCTAAATGCAACCCATGGCCGAAGGACCATGTGTGAAGGCCTATGGGGATATGATATATGATACACAGTGCTGAGGGACCGTGGGTAAAGGCACTAGAGAAATTGATTGAGATGGATTCCAATGTCGAGGGACCTTGTGAGAAAGCATATGGAAAACAAGTATATGATAGCTCGATGTTGAGGGACCACGAGTGAAGGCACTTGAGCAGTGGATTGATATGGAACTCAGTGCTGAAGGACAATATGAGAAAGCACTTGAGAGTTGAAACGCCGAGGGACGAAATGTGAAGGCGTGTGAATATATGAATAATAGGAATTGAATTATGAGGTTAATAGCATTGAGCTTTCCTCCGCTACCTCTTGAAAAGATATTTATGTTATATTGTTAAATGACATGAGTGACCCAGGAATCTGTACTAATAAAATATATATAGTAGTTATTATGAGTATTAACTCAAGGATTAAATTGTAATTAGATAACTTAGTCACTCACTCGGCTTTAGGCTCATGCTTTCTTGTTTATTGTTGTTTGTTTCAGGTAGCGAGCGTGTCTGGGATGCCTAGCCTACAGAAGATCCTCGTTTGGGCTTACTCTGCATTAGTTCTCTGGGATAGTTGTAAATATTCAGTTTATGTACATGTTTTGTCATACATGATCCTTGTAGTATAACGAGAGTGGGTTTTGTACTGTGTGTTGAACAAATACCTATAATTATGAATTATGAGTTGAGAAATCAGAATTTAGAATTTATGTTTAACTCATGACGCTTCACTAGCATAAAGCTTTGTATAATTGATCTGGTATTGATTTATGGTTTAAGATATATGATGACGAGTGTGTGTGTATGTCGCACCTACTTTTAGGTTAGGAAGGAAATCTGGGAGGGGGTGTGACAATTTGGTATCAGAGCATAAGGTTTTGGGCTGTGAGATCATGCACAGTAGTTATGAACATGTAATAGTAAATTGATTATATACTATGTTATAGGAACATGCCTAGAGGAACCAGACGAGGTAGGCGGGACGGCGCCGAGACATCGCGTGCTACTGGAGAGGAGAGGCAAATGTCTGAAAGAGAATCTAGTAATCCTCAGGCGAGTATTAATATGGAAGAACAAATCTTTAGCAGAATAGCACAGAGATTAGTAGCCAGTATGGAATCAGCTCAGGGAGATCCTGAGAGAAAGTTCGGGATAGAATGGGCCCCGACGGATTTCCAGAATTCGAGTTCGACCGCAGCAGCCCCTTTTGGGGGGATCAAGTTCCCGGCCTGAGACGTGTTCGTTGACAAAACCGCCGTAAAGCCTCGGGTGCCCAAGTGTTTGAAGGCACCACAGATCCTGCAGAAGCTGAAGCATGGTTAAATCAGATAGAGAAATGTTTTAGAGTTATGCATTGTCCGGAAGACAGGAAACTTGATTTGGCCACTTTCACGCACCAGTAATATCAACCTCTATGTGAACATAGAAATGTGGCGGGTTGCCCAAGTATCTTTTCCATGTCCCTCAGTACTGGGTCCCGGGGAAACTCACATGCCTTCTCATGTCCCTCAGCATTGAGCCTCCTCTAAAACATTTTAGAAATCAACATTTCACATAAATAGTTCATATGAAACCTTTCATGAAATATAAGATATTTCTCCATAAACTACATTTCACAACATGCTTTTCAACATCTTATAGAAAACAGATATAACATGCCTTGTGAACAATATATTCAAGCATCATGCTATTCAAATAAACACTTTTTCATCAAATCACAGCTCATAATAAAATTAGAACAACATTTCCAATAAACCATTTTCAAAGAAAGAAAGGTGCCACTCACAAAAACGCTTTAAGGATAGTTCCTCCTCTTTCCCGCTATTTCCTCTTTCCCGAGCTTCTTGGACGTAGCGTTCTAACCCTAGAACGCAAGGCTTTATATTCCTCTGGCAGCTCGGTTAATCGCAACCCTACCTTGGATGCAAGGTTGATAGCTAACGCGAGGTGCAACCCAACTCTTCTTTACTTCTCTTTTTTGGATACGTCGACCTCTCTTGGACGCAAGGTCCAACTTGGACGCATCGTTCATCTTAAACGCAAGGTTGACTCCTTAGACGCAAGACAACTTCTTTAACACAAAATATAGCTAAGATGTCAAGAATATCTTCTCTCTTGGCCGCAGACTTCTACTACGGACGCAAGGATTCCTCCTTTCTGCTTTCCCTCTTCCCTTTCTCTTAAGAATTCTCACTTCAGGATCATCCGTCGCTCCTTTTCCTTTAAGATTCTATTTATAGCTTTGGAGTAGAGGGCTGGTCATACTACTTCTCCTCCCTTTTTGCCATTTGCTTGCCACATGTCACGCTGCATGCTTAACCAATCATGCATTTATCCAAGTGTCACCTTGCATGAAATACTTAACATACTTTCTAACACCTCCCGCTTATAAGGTGTCAAGTTTATATAAAGCCACCTAGCCTTTATAAGCTTATCTTATATGTCCAACATATTCCAATATACAAACTATTCATTCAATCATACTGCCCCTATGCGTCCATTTAATTTCCTTTAAGGTTTTAGTTTCATTACTTACTTTCTTTACTCTTCACCATAATACCTTTGAACCCGTTTCTCCACCGCATACTACTAGGTGTCAATGTCCCAAACGCACACTACTATGCGTTTGTACCTTACCGCATCGTACCATGCGTCCAACTTTCTTCCCTTATGTCAAGTCTTAACTCCAAATCCTTTTCTTGTGTGATCACACATCCGACGATGTGATTTACCCTTGTTAACCAAATCCAACTCAAGATGACACTTTATACGTTTGTACCCAGTTCGTTAAAGTATTCCTTCCCCGGTTCCTCCTTATGCATTTAACCTTCCTTTCCGAGACTTGAATCTCTTTCCAATACTCTACGACCTAACTTCACTCCTTTTGCTTATGCATCTTACCTTTGCCAATGCTTATAACTTCTTCGTAATTACCACCTATGCATTTCACTTCTTTCTCTTTAAGCTCTTGGGTTACAACCTATGCGTTTACCCGAAATCAAAGTTATATTTCCATTTACCATGGAATTAAGCTCATCAACGTATAGCTGGTAGCCACCTCCTTAACGCATAGCAACCCTTTGATCATAGCTACCTTCAACCCTAAATGTCCTTATCTACGCTTGTTATGATACACTCCAAGACTCCTTTATCAATACCAAAATCCTTACTAACGCATAATAAACCTTCAACGCATGTTGTTCACGCTTTAAGGTTCCTCGGCTTCTCTTTTTTTTTCTAGCTTAACACCCTCCAAAGCTAATCCCATAACTTGTTAATTTTCAAAACTAAGTGCGAGCCATGCGTTTCCTTTGCTTCCTAATTCTCGTTTTCCTTTTCAAAATTCAATATCAAATTCCTTCCAAATTAAAGTACCACGTGTTAACGCTTTATCACTTATGCATCAACCGGACTATGCTCCAAAGGTACATCTCATTTTTAACTAACTCCCAAACTATGCCTTCAATCCTTCATTCTCGCTCCTAGTGGAATATTCATTCTTTTCCTAATGTTATGCGTTCAACTAATCTTACTTCTTTTCTTACTAACCATCTTAAGTACCTAGGTCCTAAGATAGGGTCTTACAGACTACGCTGATTTTATAATTCGTTGGATTATTAGAGTTGGAGTGGTAACTAAAAATAGTTGATAAGGATGCGTCTAACTAAAGAAAGCGATAACATGTACACTAGATTAAAATGGGGTAAATGGTAACGTATGCGACACAGCAAAGTCAGCTAAATAGATTAAATGAATGGATAAAAACAGGGTTGGGTTGGTTAACATCTAAAATCAGAAACACATAGTGATAGTCTATTCATACTTGCGACTCTTCTCCCGGTTGTCAGCCGCTATGCGTTATATGTCTATACCGCATAGGAGAGTGTTAAGTACCAAAGTTATTCCTATAGACAGGTAACACTACTTGGCCTTGTCAACTGAGTTCCACAATCACTTACCCTCTCAAGTAGTCTGATTATTACTACTTATATCGATTAGCTAGATGGACATAAGCATCAGATTAAGATTACAATTGACAAGATGCAATAGTTACACTGTGGTTCTTATTTAGATGCTAACGCAACTCATGACCCTTGAAAGATTAACTACTCATGGATTCAAAGTAATAAGCGGAAAGTGTAGAGAAATGGATAATCATGGAAGAATTTTAGATTAATGAACGGAATACAATTTTAGACAGCTCAATGTCTTGACACAAATCTAAAATCAAAGCTAGAAAAAGAGATAGAAAGCAGGAAAGGCGTCAATGTCATGAGTCGCCGGAATGGAAGCGCGAGGTTCTGCTGTGAAGAGGTCAGGCGGAGGGAAGACTCTTCTCTCTTGAGCTATTCGTCTCCGGTTGTGTTCTGGAGAGAACTCTGCTGTCACTTAGGAATTCTTCGGAGAATCAACCCCTTTTCAGCTTGCAGGTCTGCCTTTTTATAGAGGTTGCGTTTGTAATCAGTGGCAAATCTGCGTGATTGGAGGAAATTGATGTCGTGCGTCTTTCTCGCCTAATTAAGTAATTCTCGGTTCAATTTAGATCCACCACTTTAGTCACAGATCATGCATGTCAATCTTCCAACAATCTCTCAAGATTCTGATCTGATTTTCCCTTGCCTTGCGTTTCTGGTCGTTATGCATCCATGAAGAATTATCATGCGTCGATGCATCCATATGTTCTAACGCATCATCCTGCGTTGAGCGGATGTCAACACATCACAGGTTGCCAACGCATAGTCATGCGTTAAAAATCTATAGGTTGTTCGCGTTCTTGCGTTAAAACATACGTTTTAGGCTCAAAAGCTGTAAAATAATTATCTTCATCAATTTACAAAAGTAGAACGCATAGGAAGATTTGTCAATAGAATTTAACATCAACTGCCGCATGATTCTCTATTTAATCTCTATTTCTCTAAGAAAAAGGTTGTAATAACTCGTATTTCTACAAGTTATCACCTTGTCAAAAATAGGAAGGCCGAGAGGAAGAAAAAGAATAAAGAAGGAGGTGTCGGGTACTAAGTTGTATGCGTGGTTCATATCTCGGAACAAGTCAAACGCATAAGATAAGTTTATAAAGGTTATGTGGTTTCATTTAAACTTAACACTTTATAAGGAGGAGGTGTCGGGTTGCATGTTAGATGTGCCATGCAGTGTGACCGATGGCAAACAAGTGGCAAAAAGAGAGAAGAAGATGGATAACAAGCCCTCTATCCCAAAGCTATAAATAGGACCTTGAGGGGAAAGGAGTAGGGATGATCCTTAAGTCTGAACTCTTGAGAGAAAAGAGAGACAGAAGGCTGAAAAGAGTAATCATTGCATTCGTAGAGGGAGTCTGCGGTCAGGAGAGGAGGTATTTCTAGCTACCTTGCATTCAACATGTTGTTGGTACTTAGGGAAACTAAAGCGGCTTTACGTCCAACAGTGCTATCAGAAGGGGAATCTATTAGCTTTACGTTCAAGGTGAACCTTGCGTTCAAGATAGACTGTGTTCAAGTAGATCTGCGCGTCCAAGGAGTGAAGCCAGAAGAGTTGGTTGGAAGGCTGCACCTTGCGTTCAAGTTACCAACTTTGTGTTCAAGGTGCAGGGTTGCGTCCAACCGAGTTGACAGAAGGAAAAATCAGTTGCCTTGCTTTTTAGACTTGCAAACCCTGCGTCCAAGAAGCTCGGGAAATAGAATTTGAAGGAAGAAAAGGAAACTTCCCTTAAGTAACTATTAAGTGAGTGACACTTTTTTTTTTCTAAATGATTTTAGTTAAAATGTTTAGCCAGGATTTCGTATAAAATATAGTTTTATGATGATTTGAAAAGCGTGATGTTTTGCTTATACTTGATTTAATGGCATGAAGGCATGTTTATCTGTTTTCCAAGAGTTATTGAAAAACATGTTCATAAGATGCTATTTATTGAAAAACGCTCTGTTTTTCATGAAAGGTGTTTACAATGAACTGTTTATGCGAAACTTAGCCATTTCTAAAATGTTTTCTAAGGGACCTGTTGTTGGTTTTGATTTGATTTGATTTCTTTTCTCATTTTACATTCGAGTTTCATAGCGTGTTGCACAAAAATAAATGTTATCGTTTTCTGTACAAGGATGCGTTGAGAATTACTCACGTATGATAATGATTAAGCAAGTTTTCCTATAAGAAGCCCAAGTATAAGCTCTTATAGGTTTCCTGGTGAGTCCAGGGTCGAACACAGGGATTTGTAATAACTAGGCGTTGAGAATAGATGCTTGACTATGCGGTGGACTATACAACTAATATGTGCAAGATTTATATGTATCTATAACTATACATAAAGAATAAATAAGATTTCCTACAACTAACAATGAGGTGGACACGGCGATGGTTTGTCAAATGTCATTTAGTATTAGATAGCATGCGTTGAGAATGAATGGAACCATGCGATAAAGGTAGAGTTAATGCAGGAGCTAGTTGTTACTTAAGCCTATTAAGTATTACATACCTACAAACTGAGTTTGTAAATCGATCTTTCGATGTTTCGACACCACATTAATCTTATCTCTAAGACGCATGGTAAGTTTGCATTGGCAAAAGATGAACTACATCTCTACACTTCATCTAGTCTTGATAAATGCTAAAGATTAACCATCTACTCTCTCAAGCTAGACAGTTGTGCTTACTACATTTGTTTGTCAGACAATGCTATGCAAGCTAATGATATGCATTCATCAGGATGTAACATACTTCATATTGCTTAAGAAAAACTAACTCTAACATCTAACCCATTTAGCATTCAAATAACATGGTGTAAGATATTTAATATGGAAATAAATGGAAGATAGTTGTCAATCAAACTTATATTAAGAAAATAATCCATTCTCTCGAATGTCATTCACAAAACATAAGTAAAAAAGAGGGAAATGGAAAATAAACAGAAATGGAAGACGTCAAGCCGCCACTGGCAACTTCTTGCTTCATGGAGGCTTGAGATGGTTGCTATTTGATGCATAAAATCCATAGGGTGAAGGTTCTCACTCACTGGGAGATGATCCTGAAAGTTCTCAGAATCCTTCTCTCAGATGAGCTCAAAATGGAGGCTGGTTATGGTGGAGGAGTTGTGTTGAGCTTTCGCCTCCTGAACTAGTTTTTCTCTTCCCCTTTTTCCTTTGAAGCTTTGGGCTTTTCATAGGCGTTGAAAAGTTGAAGCTCATGATGGCCTGACACCTTTGCATTAAATTCCCTGCCCTGCTGCGTTGACTTTTTACATTGTAGGTACATTGGTTCTGCCATGATCTGATAACGTGTTGTCCTTTTTCATAATGACTTAACAGCTTTTGCCCAAGCGTCCGTATTTACTCTTCTCAACGCATGGTCTTGGACGCATAGTTTCGACGCATGGGTTTCCATTTGTTCTCCCAGCAGCTTCGTCTCTAGTCGGGTTATTTGGGCTTCTTTTCTTCTTAATCCTGCGTTAAGAACAGAAAAGCTCATAATTTTTCAAGTATTCTGTTTTGTAAATAGTACCAACGCATGGTTATACATTTTACATAATTCAACTACCAAAATCATGCGTTTAGCTCTAAAGTTACTCTAATTAATTCAAATAGTGACTATAATAACTTGGATTTCTACAAGTTATCAGGACCCAATGCTGAGGGGAGATTTTATTTTGTTATCCTTTATTTATATGATGCGCACTTTGAGTGTTAACCGCAAGTGTACGGGTCAAGTTATAATATAAGACGGTGAAGTCCGAATATCGTTCCACTGGAGATCCAATTGTGAAGGTTTATGTTACTCAGCTATTCTAAAATCGAATCAATTTTATTTGAGGATTGGAATGGAAGTTGTTAATTATGGAAAATATAAACCAAATAAGGAAAGTAATAAAGTGAGAAACACAAGAGTCAAAGAGAGTTCTAGGGTAATGAATCCTTGTTTATTTCATCATGCAATATTATAGATTTCATGGATTTTATTGTAATTCATATGCCTAAGTCTAGAAACTTAATTCCAAGTTATTTTCTCTCAAAAACAATCCTTTTTCATGCAACTCGATTGATTACTAATCTCTTGAAACCAATATAAATTACATGGCATTAAGAATAGTCTTTAGCAACTTTTGTCATCAACCTAACTACTCTCATGATAGATTAACAACAATTCATTGTTATAGATCAAGTTAAACATACAATCTCTCAATCATACATCTAACCTAACATGTGAAGATGGCCAATCCACAAGAATTAAACACAATAACAATGAAAAGCATAATCATTCCAACAAAACCATGAAAGTCTACAAGATCAACATGAATTCATAAACAATTCATCAAAACCCTAAAACTGAAGAGTTTAGCCACTCATAGCTTGAAGCAACATGTTTAAGCAAAATAAACAACGAAAGAGTGTAAAGAAAAGGAAACTCTACTGAAAAGAGGGTCTTGATTGAGGTAGCACCGTGGCGACTCCTTAGCTCTCACGTTGGAATTCGAATGGCACCACGACTATCTTGAACTCTTTTCCTCTTCCTTGCAACTAACTCACCCTTTGAACTCCTTTATGAACTCTCACTCAATTCTCCCCTTTTCGGACCTCTTTAGGTCTGTAAATTGATGGTTGATTTCCTCCTTTTTTCGATGATTTGAGCTGCTGGAAACCCCCAAATTTATAGAGTTTGGCCGCCCAAAAACTTACCAAAAACAACACATTTTCATTTAAGGAAAACTGATAACTTGTAGAAATACAAGTTATTATAACCTTTTTCTTAGATAAATAGAGAATAAATAAAGAAGCATTCGGTAGTTTAAACTAAATTCTACTAATAAATCTTCCTACGCGTTATACTCCCATATTTTTATGAAGATAATAATTTTACTACTTTTGTGAGCCTAAAACGCATGTTTCAACGCAGAAATGCAAATAATGAGTTGACTACCTCCTAACGCAAGACTGTGCGTTAGAAACCTATGACGCGTTGACATCCACCAAACTTCTCCTTGAACGGATAAAGACAAAGGAAGCAAGGTGCCGAAAATTAGATCATAATCTTGAGAGATTGTCGGAAGATTGACATGCATAATCTGTGGCTAAAGTGGTGGATCTAAATTGACCCGCGAATTACGCAATTAGGCGAGATGGACGCATGATATCAATTTCGCCACCAATCAAGCAGATTTGCCATTGATTGCGACACAACATCTATAAAAAGGCAGTCCTGCAAGATAAGAAAGGGTTGTTCATTCTCGGAAGAATTCAAAAGTGACAGCCGAGTTCTCTCCAGAACACAACCGAATACGAATAGCTCGAGAGAGAAGAGTCTTCCCTCCGCCTGACCACTTCACAGCAGATCCTCACGCTTCCATTTCGGCGACTCAAGACATTGACGCCCTTTTCTTGCTTTCTATCTTGTTTTCTAGTTTGATTTTAGATTTGTGTCAAGACATTGAGCTATCTAAAGTTGTAATCCGTTCATCAATCTATATTTCTTCCATGTTTACTCATTTCTCTACAATTTTAGCTTTTTACTTTGAATCCATGAGTAACTAATCTATCAAGGGTTAATGTTGCGTTAGCATCTAAATAAGAACCATAGTGTAACTATTGGATCTTGTCAATTGTAATCTTAATCCAATGCTTATGTCCATTTAGCTAATCAATATAAGTAGTAATAATCAGACTGCTCGAGAGGGTAAGTGATATTGGAAATCAATTGACAAGGCTAAGTAATGTTGCTTAGACATAGGAACAACCTTGGCACTTAACACTGTCCTATGCATTATTGACATATAACCAATAGCGGCTGACAACCGGGAGAAGAGTCGCAAGTATAAGTAGATTATCACCATGCGTTTCTGATGTTAGATGTTAACCAACCTGAACCCTGTTTTTACCCATTCATTAAATTCACCTAGCTGCCTTTGCTGTGTCGCATGCTTTTTCATCTTCCACATTTTAGTCTAGTGTACATGTTATTGCTTTCTTTAGATTAGAAACAAACATCTCTCACAAATTATTCTTGGTTACCCTTACACCGCAGATAATCCACTTAAACCTAGAATCAACATAGTCCCTGTGTTTGACCTCGGACTCACCGAGAAAACCTAGTCCTTTGCTTATACTTGGGTAAAGGATAGGAAAACTTGACAGATAACAAACGCATAATATTAAGCATAAGAAAGACGCATAGAATGTTAAACGCATAGGAAGCTTAATTATAATCAATAAACGCAATAACAAGTTTTGTACTTCAGCATTGCATGCGCAACAACAAGTTTTTGGCACCGTTGTCGAGGATTATTTTATTGATTCAATTTTTTATTTGGATTATTGTGTTGCAGGATTCCTCAGTTAAAGGAGTATTGTGAGTTTCTCCTCTGCCAGAAGCTCCAAACAGTATTTGAGTGACAGGAGCATTCCTTAGCTCAATATTGACCCTAAGATTGAGAGGGCCTTTAAACAAAGGACAAGGCAGAATCGAAGAAGGACCAATCGTAGCTTGGACCTAATTCAAAAGGCTAGTGGGGAATTGCCTACATAAGCAGGAGGATTACTGGATATGACCTACTCACAAGCCATAGATATTCTTGACAGAATTTCGTGGAATACTAATGAGTGGGTGGACGACGGATATGGATTTTGCTCCACCGCTAGAAGCCAAACGCAAGCTGGATTGTTTGAAGCTGATGTTGCCACTAATCTCTCAGCTCAAATTGCCAATATGACATATTTGCTGAAGATGATAGCCTTGAATAATCAAGGTAGATCAGTTGCTGCGATGAACGCAGTGAATCCTACAGCGTTTGTAAGTTGCATGCAGTATGGTGCAGAGCACTTGTATGACATGTGTCCCTACAACGCCTAGTCAATCTGCGATTCAAAACAACCTCTATGGTGAGACGTACAATTAGAGTTGGAGGAACCACCTTAACTTTGGATGGGGTGGAAATCAACAACAAACCAGAGAGTTGAGCAGCAGCCGCATAGAGGCAACCCTCCTGGTTTCAACCAATGGGATCAAGGCCAGAATCATCAGTATTAGAGAGATCCGCAAGGGGACGCATCATCCTTACTATCTTCCATGGAATCTCTTTTACAAGAAGTCATTTATAAAAATGAAGCGAGGCTCCAGAATCAAGCCACTGCAATCAAAAATTTAGAAGCTCAATTGAGTCACATTTGTTACACCCTTTTTCTAAGACTTTCGTGAAAGAGTCTATGAAAAGGAGAAATGGGACAAGAGCAGTTGTGCACAAGGGTTGGATTACTTAGGCTGTAAAAGAAACTTGAAGAAAAAGGATTTCATAGAAAGGTTGCGTTGAGTAAATTTTGAATCTTGGAATCAGAGTAAGTTTTAAAGTTAAGAATTCTAATGTAGGATAAACGGATTAAGAGAACGCAACCATGATTTTAAGCTTAGAAGTAAGCGAAGTTGGATGTATACTAAGCTGGAAATACCATGTTGGACGCATGGTAGAGACGAAGGAACAAACGCATAGAAGTAAACATTTGAGACTATAATGCCGAGTAGTATGTGGTAGAGAAATGCTGTAAGCTTCTACCCAACATTTGGGAGTTGGCAAGTTAAGAATGAAATATGAAATGTGCAGTGATTAAGTTGGCTGAGTATTATGGGAGCAAAAGTGGCTAAGTGCTAACCATGCGTTAGTAGGATTACGCGTTGAGAATATGTTGGAAGCCACGAGGCGCTGGGAGCCACCCTGCGTCGTAGATAGCCATGCGCTGAAGTTACCTTGCGTCCAAGACAGAATGGTCTTGACATGAAGTAAGTGGCGGGAGACTATGTTGTATGCGTTGATAGTTGAAGGCGCTAAGAGCATCATGTGTTAAGCGTGGTTGGTTGCTGAAGGCGCTGAAGGGAATTCGGACATAAGTACCCTGCGTCGAGGAGAAGATCAGCACCAGCCTACAGATGAGTAAGTTAACATTATCATCTCGGTACTTGTGAGGGATAAGTCGACAGTATATATATAGGTGAGTTTGATTATTTTCAGACATTTCGAGAACTTAATTCGGTTCCATCTTTCAGAGAAACCATAAGAGAAGACAGAAGAAGGTGTTCTTATAGTTTTCGGGTGAAATTCCACTCATTTTGGTGCCAAAATCGGAACTGAAACAGAAGATTGATATGCAAACGCACGATTGAGCAGTGGTCGATGTTTAGAGTAGAACGACTCGAGGAAGCCGAGTTTAGGACTGAAATTCTGAGGTTAGTAAGTTAACATAATGTCTAACAAGTCTTATGAAGGATGGTTAAGCTAAAAATGAAGCTAATCATATAAATCTTTAGGCAAAAGCAGCAGCTACAGAACTACTATGCAAGCTGGAGCAATGCGAAGTAATTTTGGCATAACTGGAGAACGATAAAGAGTTAAGCTTTGAAACTTTAAGGTAAGCTGAAGAACCTAATTCTTTACAAATTTGTAGAAGGGAAGAAGTCTTAGTTTAGGCTAGAAATGTGTTTTTAGCAGAGACTAAGCAGAGACATCAAAGCTGTAGCAGTCAGCTTTGTTAAGGAAAAATTAAGGCTCCAACGTGAGTATAGCAGCAGAAACAAGTTACACACAAAGTATCCTTAAGATTAAGGTACAACAGAAGGATAGGGAACACCTAGTAGTTAGAGCTTTAGTGTTAAGACTTGAGAGTAAACCGATGAAAGCTTAACTGCATGATGAAAAATTAACATTAAGCATGTGATGAGTTGTTGCTTCTGTTTTAGTGAATGAAAAAGGAAGCATAACAAGAGAAGGTGTCTGTTTCAGGTCAAGAGGAGCTAAGGAAAGCATATAACCCGCTTGGCGTCTAAAAGAAGTTGTGAGTGACTTTATGGTTTAGTATAAGTTAACTTGAATGTTAATATCTCCTATATGCTTAATGATACCTCTGAATTATGAGATGAGATGCGTTACTATGTATGAAACTAGCATATTTCTTAAACGTGAGATAGAGATTGATAATGTATTAAATAATATGCTAAATCTCATCAAGCTAGTTACTACATAATGTTCTGGGAAGCTAAGATATCATGATTATAGTTAATGCGGAGAAACGTATTATGTATGTTAGTGTACTAGAATTATTTGAATGGGACCCAATGCTGAAGGACATAAGAAGGCATATGGGCAGCCCTAGCATCTCTTTTAAGCTCTCACCTAAGGATATAAAGACGGTGATTGAGTACTTTCCCTGGGACCTAGTACCAAAGGACATGAGAAGGTATACGGGCAGCTCGAGAACAAATAGATTTATAAGCAGAATAAAAGAGCATTTGACGCTGTTGTGTTGAGATTACTCCACACAGCTAAGGCTTATTGACGTTAGGTGCGTTGAGTTTGCTCCGCCCTAACAAAGGTTCAATAGGAAGATATCTATTTATGTAATGCTAATACCTTTCAATCATGGATAATTAGAAGTTTATGAATGGAATGTAAAGCATGGTTAAACAGGTTATAAAAATGATTGTAGTTATATGTTATTGAGTTATTTCTTAGTTAGTCACTCACTGAGCATTGTAGCATATAATGTTTTTCTGTTGTTTTCCTTCCAGGTAGCAAGCGTGATCGCGGTACCTAGCTTACCCTCCAGATTTGTCTGAGCTAAACTAGAATTTTGTTTTAAGTGAACTTTGTAAACTCCACTCCCATGTAAAAGTTGTTCATACTTGAAAGGCAATTAGGTAGATTACCTGGTATATATGTAAACCTTATACAAAGTCCTTTAACTCTTACTTTTGATGCCACCTCATTAGGAACATTTGCATAACTATTGTAAAGGTTAACCATTTTGTTGGCTAGTTATGATTTAAAATGTATATATAACCATGTTTAGCAGAATACAGATTAAATAGCACTCACTCCTAGATAAAGATATAGATATGAATAATATCTAGGTTTAGGGTGTTACAACATTGCAGAGGAGCTCAAGAATGAAACGCAAGGAGACTTGCAACCCGTAAATGCTCCAACTATAAGTCAACAGATGGAGAGTGCCGCGCATATTATCCAACATCCATCATCTTTATCCAAATTAGAAGAAAAGGAAAATGGAGAGGGGAGAGAAAAAGCAACGTAGGCAGAACCTACGTTTGTAAATGAAGATACCACTTCTGGACGCGCCCTGATTGACGTCCAAGAAGAATTATCGACGCCTCGCGTAGGTGATAAGGTAAAATTTAATGTAGTTAACTCATTAAAAGATCCTGATCATTTCCAATCTTGTCAGGTAATCGCAGACTGTTGTTGTTGGATTTTGTATGTGTGTAAATTGTCCTAATGCAAAGTGTTAAATGATGTCTTTATGCGTTCAACATGTCATGCTTTGAGCATGCTATGCGTCTTACTACTATGCATTGGTGATCTGTCAAGTTTCCCTATCCTTTACCCAAGTATAAGCAAAGGAGTAGGTTTTCTCGGTGAGTCCGAGGTCGAACACAGGGATTATGTTGATTCAATATTTATGTGAATTACATGCGTTGTAGTGGTAACCAAGAAATAATGGGGAGAGTGTTTGTTTCTGATCTAAAGAAAGCGATAATATGTACACTAGACTAAATGTGGAAGATGGAAAGGCATGCGACACAGCAAGTTCAGCTAGAGATGTGTGTGAATGGATAAAGAATCGGGTTGATTAACATCTAACATCGAAAACGCACAGTAGTATTCTATTCATACTTGCGACTCTTCTCCCGGTTGTCAGCCGCTATGCGTTATATGCCTATAACGCATAGGAGAGTGTTAAGAACCAAGGTTATCCCCATAGACAGGCAATACTACTTGGCCATTGTCAATTGAGTTCCACAATCGCTTACACTCTCAAGCAGTTCGATTATTACTATTTATATCGATTTGTCAGATGGACATAAGCATCGGATTAAGCTCGCAATTGACAAGATAAAATAGTTACACTGTGGTTCCTAGTTAGATGCTAACGCAACCCTAGATCCTAGAGTGATTAGTTACTCATGGTTTGAAAGTAAAAAGCGGAAAGTTTAGAGAAATGAGTAGACATGGAAGATAATTATATTGATGAAACGAAATACAACTTTAGATGAGCTCAATGTCTTGACACAAATCTAAAATCAAGATAGAACAATAAGAAAGAAAGTAGGGAAAGGCGTCAATGTCTTGAGTCGCCCGGATGGAAGCGTGAGGCTATGCTGTGAAGTGGTCCGGCAGAGGGAAGACTCTTCTCTCTCGAGCTATTCGTCTCCGGTTGAAGTTTGGAGAGGATTCTACTATCACTTAGGGAGTTCTTCCGAGAATCAACAACCCTTTCTCATCTCGCGGAGCTGCCCTTTTATAGATGATGCGTTTGCAATTAATGGCAAATCTGCTTGATTGGCAGCGAGATTGATACTATGCGTCCATCTCGCCTGATTGCGTGATTCTCGAGTCAATTAAGATCCACTACTTTGGCCACAAATCATGTTCGTCAATCATTCGTCAATCTCTCAAGATTCTGCTTTGATTCTCAGCGCCTTGCATTAATGGTCGTCTATGCGTCCATGAATAGTTTGGCCGATGTCAACGCGGCGTAGGTTGCTAATGCGTAGTCTTGCGTTGAGAAGTCATCAGCGCATCGTTTGCATTTCTGCGTTAAAACATGTGTTTTAGGCTCAAAAAGTGGTAAAATCATTTATCTTCATAAAATACAAGAGTATAACGCAAAGGAAGATTTATTAGTAAAAATCACATGCACTGCCGCATGCTTCTCTATTTAATCTTTATTTATCTAAGAAAAAGGCTATTATAACTTGTATTTCTACAAGTTATCACAGACACCAATGAAAAGACAAGACTTGTGAACGCGGTGTTAAAAGATGAAATCCTCAAGAACGGTGAAGATGGTGAAGAGAACGAAATTAAACTACTCTCCAATCGTATAATAGAACAATCAAACCAGAGCAACAGACTCACGGCAAAGATCGAGCCATATTTAGAAGAGCCTTCAACGCATGAGCTAGAAGCCAGACCAACGCATCCCAAGTACGCTCACTTGAGGGAGGTCGTACTGCAATTCATTGTCTCCTCTGCGTTGAACCCTGAACGCGATAAAGGCTCCAATGACCCGTGCAAACATAACTGAGCTTGCGTTGAAGAGTCCCTGCGATGCTGAATGTCTATTTTTCCAGGGACGCTTTCTTTTACTCTTGCTTTCTTTCTTTTTGTTCGTACTTGTATTAATGTTATTTTGTTTTAGTTTATTTTAGTTTATTTTCTTTTTGTTCTTATAGCATCCAATATTCGACCCCATCTTCCTCTTCATCTGAACCACGCCCAGTCCCCGAGGTATTTCTTAACCCTCGAACTCCATTTTTCTCTTCCATCAGACTTGTGAGGCCTTTTGCTTTTCCGGACCGCCCAAGACCTCCAATACTAGTCCACCATTTATCCCAACTTTCTCGGCGTCGCGAGTCAGGGCTACTGCCCAAAGACCGCCTATAAACCCATTTTTCCGACCATTCTTCAGACCCTCAATCCGTCCACTAGTAGTCGACCTTGACTCAGACGACTGTGTGGAAGTCATAAATATCCTCCCCTTGAGCTGAATCGACCCGGTACCTACTCTAAAACCCAAAAGCAGAGTCAAATCTTGTATCTTTAGGCCCAGAATGAAGAATGTGAGGGAATTTTCCCCCCACGAACTTCAATGCCGGAAACCAAAGGTTAAGCACGAAAAACTCCGAGGCCGAGCAACTGGGTCCTGGAACAGTTCGCGATGAAGCCAGCACACTGTACGGAAGCAGCGAAGTATGCCGAAGAGAATAGAGAAAGGTATTCGGCGACATTCTGGAGAGAATCGCTCAAGAGGAAAGAGACGCAAAGGCTAAGAAGGATGACAGGGAGATCAACCAGTCTTTGCCTTCATCAAGACACCCTAGCACAAGAGGGACTGATGAAGTAGGGGGAGGAGTAGCAGAGGATGTAGTGGTGGAAGAAGGGGAAGTGAACTCTGCGCGTTCCCTAGACGAATGGATAGCACAAATTCTCAGTGGCCTGCGGGATCCGTTTGAAGCATGCGTTTCAAATGCAAGAAGAGAATCACCCTCACCGATAAAAGAGGATCAGAGTCAGCCAAAAGAGACTCGGGAGGGTGAAGAGACTGGGGGCAATAAGGAGGGAGACGCCGCCTGCAGCAAGGAGGTCATAGGCCAGCCAATTGAAACGCATGGGTTAGTCCCTGCATCCATCAGTCCTGAGGAGACGACCCTAGACTCCAATAAAGGACCCATAAAAAAAGTTGTGATGGCCACAGAGGCCAAAAGAAGAAGAAAAGAAGAAGAAGTGGTACCCCTGATAAGGAAGAAAAGAAAGGTATCAAAAGAAACTGCAAAGGATGAAGAGCTGACAAACGCAGAGCAAGGAAACGAACCTGAGTCCCCGATTGCAGCGACATCCTTTGATAGATTGGCAGAGAAGATGAAGAGGAAAAGGACCAAGTTGAGGAAAGAGCTCAGGGCCCTAAGAAAAGAAGTAGAGAAAATTGCAAAGGACGCATTGTCCAGCAAAAAGGTGCGCAGGGTGGTGCGACCTGAGAAAGAAAGAGAAACGCAAGGCCTTCCTGATCCTCAAATTGACGAAGCTGCTATGGCATTAAAGGAGGAAATGAGGGAAGAAGAAAGAATAGAAAAAGCAACTGAGGAGCTTGAGAGAGAGCTGCAGATAGAAGAAGATGAGAAGTTGACTGCACAAATAAACGCCCAAGAAGATAGGGAGGGCAAGAAGAAAAAGAAAAATAAAAGTAGGCACCACTCGCCTACACGGAAGGAACGCATAAGGGAGGGTGCGTTAGAGGAGCAAGGTGTCAGCGCCTTCAAAAAGAAGAAAAAAGAAATAACTGACCTGGCCAAGAGCAAGAAAAAGACCGTGGATAAAATACCTGCTAAGGCCAAAGGAAAAGAGAAGGTGGCAGATGCGTCGCCAAATAAGAAGGAGGGAAAAGGGAGACGTAGGGCATTCCCTGATTTACTGATGGAGCTGGGATTTTTCCCAGAAGAAGCCCCGTTGCCGTCATACATTACCGAAATCATCGACTACCATGGGTGGAGAAATTTCTGTTCCAGCACTCCTTGGATCCAACCCGACTTAGTCCGCAATTTTTATAACGGAAGCATCGACGAAGAGGAGGACGTGGTAGTAGTCGAAGAAAATAAGGTCTCATTCAACGCAAGAGAAATAAATGCAATATATAAGTTGAGGGACAACGCGGATGCGGAAGGAAACAAAATAATAGAGTCAACTCCACCGGAGTTAATGGAAGACACAATCCGCATATTCCCAAAGCCCGGGGCAAAGTGGGACGTATCACCCACAGGCATTAAAACCTTGCCTGCCAACAGCCTACAGCCAAAGGCCAACCTGTGGGTATACTTGGTGAAGAAGCGGCTAATCCCAACGACGCATGACAGAATAGTATCAAGAGATCGGGTCATGGCAGCCTATTGCATTATGCGTCGCATTACCCTTGATGTAGGACGCATAATTGCGGTGCAAATAAGAGGGGTCTTCAACAAACCAAGAGGTCAGCTCTTTTTTTCCACTCTTATCATGAACTTGAGCGCCAATGCTGCCATTGGAGGACCGACAGTGGTGTGAGACGCAGACAAGATGATCAAAGTCAATGGGGTAATCGCCCATAAGACTCTGCGTCGATTAATGAGAGGATCGCAACATCTGCCAGAGCCTGCTAAGACCACCAAAAAACCTCATCAACCCACTTAATCAACTAGAGTGTCGCCTCCAAAGCCGAAAATGAAGAAGAAAGGGAAGTCATCTAAACAGAAACGCAAGATTGTGGCAAGTCCTGATGCCACCATTAGACCATCCCCTTCCTCAAGTCCTTCACCCCCACTCCCAACAACTAGAAGAGAACCAACTCCACCTCCTCCTAAGATGCATCGCCTAGAACCCTCTCAACCTTAACCTTCCACAAAAGCTATCTCCCCAACCTCCTCAATAAGAGTTGATGACTCACACTACGGAGATTTTGGCGCAAATTTTAGGTGTCCATCATCCCCTGCGTTTGATGAAACTCCATCCACTTCTCGCCCTCAACCAATCCGTCCTCAACCACAAACACAACCTCAACCTCAAGAAGCCCAACTCGACCTTGACTGGGAGACAGTGCAAACATATCTGCAGCAATCAATATTGCCTCCAATGATGCATTCAATGAATATGTTAGCACGCCGGCAGACGGAGCAGTTTCACTTCACACTGAATTACATTCATCAACTATTCTCGATTCGACCGGAAGTCCCGCCCCCTAACATTCCTGAACGCCTACAACATCCGCTTGTCTTCCCAATGCCGCAACATCCTACACCTGAGCAGAAACGCAACACTGATGAAGACAAGTCGGATAGTTAAAATTTAGGGGTGTAATCAGAGTTGTATCTTCTTGACTGCTGTCCTTGTATTCATCTTCTATAGAATGTATGTGGTTGTGGAAAATAATTAATAGAATGAAAATTTCTCTATCGCATTGAGTTTCTAATTACCTCTTTGCATTGTCCCTTGTTGTAAATTCATTCTAAGTACATATATAATTATTCCCAACTTTTATCCTTGTATTGAAAAGTTAGTCACTATGATGAACATCATGCTTACACCTTTTGCACACTCTTAAGTTAGATTACTTTCAATGCGTCCACATACTATTCCTTAGAAACGCAAACCTACTTTGCATGTATGCAAGCAGCCAATTCAAACCTCTGTTACAAAATTTTGCAACATCATCTTTGTTTACAATTTAAGCAATGAGGACCTTGCTGCTCTCAAGTTTGGGGGTGGAAGAGGTTTGAACTGTCAAATATAAAAATATGAGGAACTTATTTCTCAATGTCTAAAAAAAAATAATAATAAATAAATAATTAAAAAAAATTCTTTTAAATGCAAAACTCCGCTAACAAAACTAATATATTCATCTTGTTAAGAGTTTAGCTGAAAACGACACCTGCCCGTAGTGGCCACCTTCATGTGGGTAATCGTAATTAGCAACGCATAGATAAAATAACAAACTCCAATGCCTAGTGAGGAAACCGAACTTAGATAAGAGTTTAGTCGAGAAAGGCACTTGCTCGTAGTTGGCTGCCTCCATGCACCCCATAGTTGGTATGTCAGAACAAAGGTGGGTAACCCTACTTGACGCATGGTTATGTATAAACAATAAAACAAATGAAAGAAAAGGAACTTTATATCTTCCTCTTTTCAGACTCAATGTTAAAAGAAGAAACAAAAATTTTGTGAATAATGAGTAAAGAATTTTGAAAAGAAAGCTTGCCGCATACAAACTAGACTCGTTCTAAAGAAAAGAATACAGAGGTAGAGAAGTACTATAAATGACGGGTAGCTGATTGAGTATAGTATTCTGAGAGACTAGGCAATCCATTGATAAAACTCTGGGGATGATTGAAGTGTCTTAGATAGAAGTTATGCTTGAGGACAAGCATTTATCTAAGTTTGGGGGTGTGATAACTTGTAGAAATACAAGTTATTATAACCTTTTTCTTAGATAAATAGAAAATAAATAGAGAAGCATGCGGTAGTTTAAGCTAAATTCTACTAATAAATCTTCCTACGCGTTATACTCTCTTATTTTTATGAAGATAATAATTTTACTACTTTTGTGAGCCTAAAACGCATGTTTCAATGCAGGAATGCAAACAATGAGTTGACTACCTCCTAACACAAGACTGTGCGTTAGTAACCTATGACGCGTTGACATCTGCCAAACTCCTCCATGAACGCATAAAGACAAAGGACGCAAGGCGCGAAAAATCAGATCATAATCTTGAGAGATTGTGGGAAGATTGACATGCATAATATATGGCTGAAGTGGTGGATCTAAATTGACCCGCGAATTACGCAATTAGGCGAGATGGACGCATGATATCAATTTCGCCACCAATCAAGCAGATCTGCCATTGATTGCGACTGCAACATCTATAAAAGGGCAGTCCTGCAAGATGAGAAAGGGTTGTTCATTCTCGAAAGAATTCCTAAGTGACAGCAGAGTTCTCTCCAGAACACAACCGGAGACTAATAACTCGAGAGAGAAGAGTCTTCCCTCTGCCTGACCACTTCACAGCACATCCTCACGCTGATGCCCTTTTCTTGCTTTCTATCTTGTTTTCTAGTTTGATTTTAGATTTGTGTCAAGACATTGAGCTATCTAAAGTTGTAATACGTTCATCAATCTATATTTCTTCCATGTTTACTCATTTCTCTACAATTTCCGCTTTTTACTTTGAATCCATAAGTGTCATACCCTCTTTCTAAGATTTTCGTAAAGTCTATCAATGGAAGAAGTAAGATCTGTAGAGAGAGAGGAAACCTTATCAAATGATGGGCAGGGTTAAGAAGAATAGCTGAGAAGTAAGCGAAGTTGGACGTATACTAAGTAGGAAAACCATGTTGGACGCATGGTAGAGACGCAGGGACAAACGCATAGAAGTAAGCATTTGAGACTTTAATGCTGGGTAGTATGAGGTAGGGAAATACTGTAAGCTCCTATCCGACATTGGGAGTTGACAAGTTAAGGATAAAATATGATATGTGTAGTGAATAAGTCGGCTGAATATTATGGGAGCAGAAGTGGCTAAGAGTTGACCATGCGTTAATGGGGTTACGTGTTGAGAATATGTTGGAAGCCACGATGCATTGGAAGTCACCATGCGTAGAAGGCAACCATGCGCTGAAGTTACACTGCGTCCAAGACAAAACGGTCTTGACGCGATGAAGGTAATGGTGTGAAAGATTATGTTGTATGGGTCGAAATAAGAGGCGCCGAAGACACCATGCGCTGAAAGGGGTTAGTTGATGAAGGCGCTGAAGGAGAATTTAGATAGGAGTGCCTTGCGTTGAAGAGAAGACCCGCACCAGCCTACGGGTGAGGGGATAAGTCAGTATTATCATCTCGGTACTTGTGATGCTTAAGTCGGTAGTATATATAGGTGAGTTTAATCACTTTCTGACATTTTCGAGAGCTTAAGTCGGTTCCATCTTTCAGAGGAAACACAAGAGAAGATAGAGGAAGGAGTTCTTATAGTTTTTAGACAAAATTTCACTCGTTTTGGTGCTGAAATCAGAGCTGGAACAGAAGATTGATTTGCAGACGCACAGATTGAACAGTGGTTGATGTTTGGAATAGAACGACTCGAGGAAGCTGAGTGTAAAGCTGAAATTTGGAGGTTAGTAAGTTAACACAATTTCTAACAAGTCTTATGAAGGATGGTTAAGCTGAAAGTGAAGTTAATCATATGAATCTTTAGGTAAAAGCAGCAGCTACAGAACTGCTATGCAATTTGGAGCAACGCGGAGTGATTTTGGCATAACCAGAGAACGATAAAGAGTTAGGCCTTGAAATTTTGAGGTAAGCTGAGGAACCTAATTCTTTACAAGTTTGTAGAAGGGAAGAAATCTTAGTTTGGGATGGAAATGTGTGTTTAGCAGGGACTAAGCAGAGATATCAAAGCTGTAGCAGTCAGCTTTGTTAAGGAGAAGTTAAGACTCAAATGTTGGTATAACAACAGAAGCAAGTTATACACAAAGTATCCTTAAAATCAAGGTACAACAGAAGGATAAGGAACATCTAATAATTGTAGCTTTAGTGTTAGGACTTGAGAGTAAACCGATGAAAGCCTAACTGCATGATGACAATAAACATTAAGCATGAATGAGTTGTTGCTTCTGTTTTAATGAATGAAAAAGAAGCATAATAAGGGAAAGTATCTATTTCAGGTCAAGAGGAGCTAAGGAAAGCATATAACCCGCTTGGCGTCTGAAAGAAGTTGTGAGTGACTTTATGGTTTGAAATAAGTTAATTTGAATGTTATTCTCTCCTATATGCTTAATGATATCTTTGAAGTATGAGATGCAATGTACTTTTATGTATAAAACTAGCACATTTCTTTTATGTGAGATAGAGATTGATAATGTATTAGATAATGTTCAAAGTCTCATCAAGCTAGTTGCTAGTTCTAAGAATGTTGAGTAATCATGTTTATGGCTAAATTATGATAAATGTATTGTCTGTGCATAAGAATCATTCAAATGGGACCCAATGCTGAAGGACATGAGAAGGCATATGGGCAGCCCTAGTATCTCTTCAAAGCTCTCACCTAAGGATATAAAGATGGTGATTGAGTATTTCCCGGTACCCTAGTACCAAAGGACATGAGAAGGTACATGGGCAGCCCAAGAACAGATGGATTTACAAGCAGAATTAAACAGGCAATTGATGCTGATGTGTTGAGATTACTCCACACAGCTAAGGCTTATTGACGTTAAGTGCGTTGAGGTTGCTCCGCCTTAACAAAGGTTCGATGGAAAGATATCCATTTATGTAATAATAATTAACTACAAATGTGGTTATTTACAAGTTTATGAAGCATGATCTAGCAGTTCCTATAGATGACTGTAGTTATGTTTATTGAGTTGTTTCTTAGTTAGTCACTCACTGAGCATTGTAGCTCATAGTTTTTCTGTTGTTTTCCTTCCAAGTAGCAAGCGTGATCGCGGTACCTAGCTTACCCTCCAGATTTGTTTGAGCTAAACTAGAATTTTGTTTTAAGTGAACTTTGTAAACTCCACTCCCAAGTAAAAGTTGTTCATACTTGAAAGGCAATTAGGTAGATTACCTGGTATATATGTAAACCTTATACAAAGTCCTTTAACTCTTACTTTTGATGCTACCTCATTAGGAACATCTGCATAACTATTGTAAAGGTTAACCATTTTGTTGGCTAGTTATGATATAAAATGTATATATAACGATGTTTAGCAGAATACAGATTAAATAGCACTCACTCCTAGATAAAGATATAGATATAAATAAATATCTAGGTTGAGGGAGTTACAATAAGTAACTAATCTATCAGGGGTTAAGGGTTGCGTTAGCATCTAAATAAGAACCATAGTGTAACTATGGGATCTTGTCAATTGTAATCTTAATCCGATGCTTGTGTCCATTTAGCTAATCGATATAAGTAGTACTAATCAGACTGCTCGAGAGGGTAAGTGATTGTGGAAATCAATTGACAAGGCTAAGTAGTGTTGCCTAGTCATAGGAACAACCTTGGCACTTAACACTGTCCTATGCATTATAGACATATAACGCATAGTGGCTGACAACCGGGAGAAGAGTCGCAAGTATCAGTAGACTATCACCATGCATTTCTGATGTTAGATGTTAACCAACCCGAACCCTGTTTTTACCTATTCATTAAATTCACCTAGCTAACTTTGCTGTGTCGCATGCTTTTTCATCTTCCACATTTTAGTCTAGTGTACATGTTATTGCTTTCTTTAGATTAGAAACAAACATCTCTCGCAAATTATTCTTGGTTACCCTTACACCGCATATAATCCACTTAAACCTAGAATCAACATAATCCCTGTGTTCGACCTTGGACTCACCGAGAAAACCTAGTCCTTTGCTTGTACTTGGGTAAAGGATAGGAAAACTTGACAGATAACAAACGCATAATATTAAGCATAAGAAAGACGCATAGAGTGTTAAAAGCATAGGAAGCTTAATTATAATCAATAAACGCAGTAACAAGCTTTGTACTTTAGCATTGCATGCGCAACAACAAAAACTGGCGCCGCGGCGCTTGTCTATAACCTCGACGTTATTGAAGATTTTGGAACGGCGCCGCGACGCTGTTGGAGAGCGCCACGGTGCTAGGGCTACGATCAGAAAAGTTTGCTCTCGGGTTTTAGTGCCACAACAGCGCCGTCCAGGCACCACGGCGCTGCCCCAATTTTTTCCATTTTGTGTTTTTCATCTCTTTTTCACCGTATTCTTGCTCGGTTTTGATCTTTTAGTCTTTTCTTCTAATTTTCCTCATTTTAACCCGAAAACCACTAGCAAACAAGTGAAATCTAATATAAACTCCCTTAATTTGAGAGGATAGAAAGCACCTTTCAAGTGCTTTCATTATCCCATTTTTTTCCCAAGATAAATTATCTCCTGCCAAATTCCAAAAATTCCCTTAAATCCACCCAAACCTCACCAATCATTACAATTTACCAAATTTTACAACTTAACCCCTTAATTTAAATTAAATTCCTGACTTTCCACAAATTACAAATGATGCCAGATGACCTACATTAACTTCTTAGGGGACTTTACCTTAACGATTTGGGTTGTCACCATTTGAGAAGGCATGTGGGCAACCCTGTGACTAGGGACCCAGTACTGATGGACTCGGAGAAGGTACTTGGGCATCCCGAGATATTCCTATGTACACATAGAGGTTTTTGATGTTAAGTGCATTGAGTTTTGCTCCGCCTCGACTAAGGAAAATATTCGTTTTCGACGTTGGGTGAGTTGAGTTTTTCTCTGGCTCGACTAAGGAAAATATTCGTTTTCAACATTGAGTGCGTCGAGTCTTACTCCGCCCTGACTAAGGAAATTTTAAAACAAAAGAAGATTTGATGCATTGTAAACTGTTTTATTTAAAAGCCCTGGCTTATGTTTTATCTCAAAGGCTTAACAGGAGTTGTATACAAATGCTATGCTTGAGCATAATTTGATTTCTTGAGTTATCTTTTCTAAAATGAACATATATGATTTGACAAGGGGGGAGTATGTTTTTCTAATAGTTATGATTTGAATCCATATTTTATACGTATTGCGATAACGGTTTTACCATGTTTGTTTCCGAGCCAGGATAGTTTTTACAAAACTAGTCACTCACTGGGCAATCCAGCTCATTCTTTCCTATCTTTTCTATTTTTTTCCAGGTAGCGAGTGAGTTCGGGATGCTTAGCTTACACAAGAATCTCATCTAGGCTGTCTTTAGTGTTTAGCAGATAGATAATGAACCTCACAAAAGGAGTGAAGGTTGCTGGCCTCACACCTCCTCTCTGGTTATGGAGGATAATATGGAAGGGGGTGTGATATGCAAAGTTGGAAAGTAGCAAGGGCATTGTGATAACTTGTAGAAATGCAAGTTATAATAGCCTTTTTCTTGGATAAATAGAGATTAAATAGAGAAGCATGCGACAGTTTATGTGATTTTTATTAATAAATCTTCCTTTGTGTTATACTCTTGTATTTCTATGAAGATAAATGATTTTACAACTTTTTTAGCCTAAAACGCATGTTTTAACGCAGGAATGCAAACGATGCGTTGATGACGTCTCAACGCAGGACGACGCGTTAGCAATCTGTTTTTCATGGACGCATGATCTGAACGGAACGCAAACAACCTGAAGATGCGTTAACAACTACTCAACGCAAGACTACGCGTTAGCAACCTACGCCGCGTTGACATTGGCCAAACTATTCATGGACGCATAGATGACCATTAATGCAAGGCGCTGAGAATCAAAGCAGACTCTTGAGAGATTGACGGATGATCGACGAACATAATTTGTGGCCAAAGTGGTGGATCTTAATTGACCCGAGAATCACGCAATCAGGCGAGATGGACACATAGTATCAATCTTGCCGCCAATCAAGCAGATTTGCCATTAATTGTGAACACATCATCTATAAAAGGGCAGCTCCGCGAGATGAGAAAGGGTTGTTGATTCTTGGAAGAACTTCATAAGTGACAACAGAGTTCTCTCCAGACTTCAACCAGAGACGAATAGCTCGAGAGAGAAGAGTCTTCCCTCCGCCGGACCACTTCACAGCATAGCCTCACGCTTCCATCCGGGCGACTCAAGACATTGACGCCTTTCCCTGCTTTCTTTCTTGTTGTTCTATCTTGATTTTAGATTTGTGTCAAGACATTGAGCTCATCCAAAGTTGTATTTCATTTCATCAATATAATTATCTTCCATGTCTACTCATTTCTCTAAACTTTCCGCTTTTTACTTTCAAACCATGAGTAACTAATCACTCAAGGGTCTAGGGTTGCGTTAGCATCTAACTAGGAACCACAGTGTAACTATTTTATCTTGTCAACTGCGAGCTTAATCCGATGCTTATGACCATCTGACAAATCGATATAAGTAGTAATAATCAAACTGCTCGAGAGGGTAAGTGATTTTGGAACTCAATTGACAAGGGCCAAGTAGTATTGCCTGTCTATGGGGATAACCTTGGTTCTTAACACTCTCCTATGCGTTATAGACATATAACGCATAGCGGCTGACAACCAGGAGAAGAGTCGCAAGTATAAATAGAATACTACTGTGCATTTTCGATGTTAGATGTTAATCAACCCGAACCCTTTCTTTATCCATTCACACACATCTTTAGCTGAACTTGCTGTGTCGCATGCTTTCCATATTCCACATCTTTCTTTAGATTAAAATCAACTCTCTGAACTATTTATTGGTTACCACTGCAACGCATGAAATTCAATTAAAAACTTGATCAATATAATCCTTGTGTTCGACCTCGGACTCACCGAGAATACCTAGTCATTTGCTTATACTTGGTTAAAGGATAGGAAAACTTGACAAGACCAGCAACGCATAGTAGTAAGACGCATAGCATGCTCAAAGCATGACATGTTGAACGCATAAACGCATCATTTAACACTTTGTGTTAGGAAAATTTACACATACAAAATAAAATAACAACAAGTTTTTGGCACCGTTGCCGGGGAATATTTCATTGATTTAATTATTTTCTTTGGGTTATTGTGTTGCAGGATTCCTCAGTCGACATAGTATAGCAAACTTCTCTTCTGTCAGAGGTTTCTAACAGTATATGAGTGAAAGGGACAACCCAACATTGATATTGACTCAGAGATTGAGAGGACCTTCAGAAGAAGGATAAGACAGAATAAACAAAGAAGGAGCAATCAAACTACAGAAAATATGGATGCTCAAAATAATCAACCTCATGCTGGGGTTAGGCAGAACGCAAATGCGCAAGAGCACGCAAACAATGATACAAACCCAATCCTCTTGGCGCATGATAGAAATCGCCCAATGAGGGAGTATGCGTCGCCAAATCTATACAATTTCGCACCGGGAATTTTACAACCAACCTTCGAGGGGAATGGAAGGTTTGAAATGAAACCAGTAATGTTGCAGATGCTGCAAGCCACAGGGCAGTTTGGGGGTGCAACGGGTGAAGACCCACATGCACATGTGAAATGTTTCTTGGAAATTTGTAGCGCATTCCCTATGGTTGGAGTACCGCAAGATAGCATCAGACTGATGCTATTCCCATTTTCTCTTAGAGATGAGGCAAGACAATGGGCATATTCATTTGAACCTGGTGAGATTACAACTTGGGGCCAAATGGTTGAAAAATTCATGCAGAAATACTTTCCTCCGATGGTGAGTGCAAAGAGGCGACGAGACATTGTCACCTTCGAGCAAAAGGACTCGGAGACACTTAGTGAAGCATGGGCCCGGTTTAAAAGGCTTGTAAGGAATTGTCCTCATAATGGTATCCCTGATTGTGTGTAGATGGAGATTTTCTACGGAGGATTAAATAAAACATCACAATCAGTGGCTGACGCCTCTGCAGCAGGAGGATTGATGGACAAGACTTATACGCAAGCCAAGGAGATCCTCGACAGAATTTCGAGGAACACTAATGAATGGGTAGATGATGGGTATGGATCCCGGTACATAGATAAAAGACGAACGCAAGCTAGAATGATTGAAACTGACGCGAATAATAATCTTTCAGCTCAGATCCCCAATATGACATCCTTGCTGCAAACAATAGCATTGAACAACCAAGGTGGAACAGTTGCGTCAATGGACGCAATGAACACGATGAATGCAACAGCATTTGTAAGCTGTGTACAATGCGGTGATGGTCACTTGTACGATATGTGTCCCTACAACCCACAATCCGTCTGTTATGTTCAGAACAACCCGTACTCCAAGACTTATAATCCGGGTTGGAGGAACCATCCTAACAGCCGTAAAGAAGCAACAACCCCGTGTACAACCAAGGTGTTCAAGGGCATCAAGCACAAAGAAACCAGTCAGCAAACTCATCATCATCATCCCTTGAAGCACTTATGCGACAAACGATCACTCAAAATGAAGAAACGCGTAAGTCGTTGGAAGCAATGCTCCAAAACCAAATGGGTGAAATAAAAAGCCATGCCATTGCAATTCGAAATTTAGAAATTCAAGTGGGACAAATGGCAAGTGAGCGCAATATCAGACCCCAAGGAGCATTGCCTAGTAATACCGAAGCCCCACGTGACAATGGTAAGGAACAATGTCAAGCTGTGATATTGAGGAGTGGGAAGATTCTTCCCACTGAAATGCAAGATCAGAGGAAGCAAGGAAATCTGCAGCCTCACATCACTCCACAACTAACTCCAATAACACCCACTAATGAACCGCAATCTTCATCCACCACCACAGCCTCTCAAGAACAAGATAATGGAAAGGGGAGAGAAAAAGCAACGCAGGCAAACCCTGCGTCGGTATCTTAGAATATCACTCCCCCTATGCGTCCACCCTTTCCTCAGCGCCTAAAGAAGAAAAATGATGAGGGCCAATTTAGAAAATTCCTGGATGTTCTCAAACAACTTCACATTAACATTTCGTTGGTGGAAACCTTGGAACAAATGCCAAGCTACGTCAAATTTTTGAAAGACATACTATCTAAGAAAAGAAGGCTTGGAAAGTTTGAGACAGTCGCATTAATGCGGGAATGCAGTGCATTGTTCAAAAGCAATATACCCGCCAAAATGAAAGATCCAGGAAGTTTCACATTGCCATGTTCTATAGGAGGAATGGACGTAGGTCAGGCATTATGCGACTTAGGGGCCAGCATAAATTTAATGCCACTGTCTATATTCAAAAAGTTGGGTATAGGGGAAGCACGGCCAACCACAGTCACACTTTAGTTCGCTGACCGTTCCATTAAGCATCCCGAAGGGAAAATTGAGGATGTTCTTGTGAACGTAGATAAATTCATCTTCCCAACCGACTTCATAATTCTAGATTATGAAGCTGACAGAGAGGTGCCCATCATCCTGGGAAGACCTTTCTTAGCTACTGGATGCGCCCTGATTGACGTCCAGGAAGGGGAGTTAACCATTCGAGTGGAAGACCAGCAGGTAAAGTTTAATGTTTTTAATGCATTGAAATATCCTGATGATTTTCATCCTTGCCAGATGATCGAAGATATAATTGAAAAAAAGGCAAGTATCATAGACGCATGTGCTGAAGACGAAACAATGCTGGACGAAATGGATGAGGGAAGAGAAGCGGAAATATGTGTAATCTCCAATGCAAGTTTTGAACGCTTAGACTTAAGCAACCGATCCACGGAGAAAACAAAACTGTCCCTAGAAGAACCGCCAACCCTTGAGCTAAAAACACTGCTGACGCATCTAAAGTATGCATATTTGGGGGCAGAGAGCACGCTACCGGTCATCATATCCACTGCATGAACCACAGACTGTGAAAAGGCTTTGCTGGAGATATTGAAAAATCATATCAAAGCCATTGGATGGACCTTAGCGGACATTAGAGGAATAAGCCCTTCATACTGCATGCACAAAATTCGGTTGGAAGAGGGTAAAGATGGCTCGGTTGAAAGGCAACGCAGGCTTAACCCTGCGATGAAGGAGGTTGTAAAGAAAGAGATCATCAAATGGCTCGACGCAGGAGTCATTTATCCCATCTCCGACAGCAGCTGGGTAATCCCAGTTCAATGTGTACTTAAAAAAGGGGGAATGACAGTGATCATGAACAGTAAGAATGAGTTGATACCAACAAGAACGGTCACTGGCTAGCGCATCTGTATGGACTACCGCAAGCTGAATGCGGCAACAAAGAAGGACCATTTTCCACTGCCATTCATCGACCAGATGTTAGATAGGCTGGCAGGAAATGAATTTTTCTGCTTCCTTGACGGGTATTCCGGCTATAACCAGATCATGATAGCTCTGGAAGATCAAGAGAAGACAACGTTCACTTGTCCATATGGCACCTTTGCGTTCAGACGCATGCCATTCGGACTATGCAACGCACTAGGGACGTTCCAAAGATGCATGATGGCAATATTTTCCGACTTTTGGAACAGTCAGTAGAGGTGTTTATGGACGACTTCTCAGTATTTGGGAAATCATACAATGAGTGCTTGACCAACTTGGAAAGAGTGTTAAAACGATGCGAAGACACAAATCTAGTCCTCAACTGGGCAAAATGCCATTTTATGGTCACTGAGGGTATTGTGTTGGGACATAAGATCTCAAAGGTTGGATTGGAAGTGGATCAAGCAAAGATAGATGCGATAGCAAAACTCCCAGCCCCCACAAATGTAAAGACTTTGCTAAGTTTCCTAGGCCATGCAGGCTTCTATAGAAGATTCATCAAAGGATTCTCGCAAGTAGCAAAACCACTGAATGAGCTGCTGGAAGCCAATAAGGAATTCAGCTTTGACGGTAAATGCCTAAACGCATTCAAGTCTCTAAGGCAAGCTCTGATTTCAGCACCAATTTTAGTTGCACCTGACTGGTCTCTCCCATTTGAATTAATGTGCGACGCAAGCAACCATGCTGTGGGAGTAGTATTGGGGCAAAGAAAAGAGAAAATAATGCACCTCATCTATTATGCTAGTAAAACGTTGAATGCGTCTCAGGAGAACTACACGACTACTGAAAAGGAAATGTTAGCCATAGTCTTTGCGGTTGACAAATTCAGAGCATATTTGATAGGGTCAAAGGTGACCATCTATAGTGATCATTCTGCGATCAAATATTTGATGGCGAAAAAGGAAGCAAAGCCTAGACTCATCCAATGGGTACTGCTGCTACAAGAATTTGATTTGGAGATTAAAGACAGAAAGGGAACCGAGAATCAGGTTGCGGACCACCTATCTTGGTTGGAAAATAAAGAGGTCCAGGAAAGCTGGAGTGATATAGAGGAACGATTCCCAGACGAGCATGTCATGAACGCAGAGAGTCAGGAACCATGGTATTCAGACATAGTAAATTACCTGGTCTGCAACCAATGGCCTGAAGAATTCAATGCTCAACAAAAGAAAAAGCTCCAACATGAAAGTAAGTTCTACTGCTGGAATGAGCCATATCTATATAGACTTGGCCCTGACCATATCCTGCGTCGATGCGTTCCAGAACATGAAACGCATAGCATTTTGAGAAGCTTTCATGAAGCACCTTACGGAGGACACTTTGGAGGGCAGAGAACAGCTGCAAAGGTGTTGCAAAGTGGGTATTTCTGGCCCACATTATTCAAAGACGCAAGGGCATATGCGGTAGCTTGCGATCGTTGTCAGAGAACAGGCAACATTTCCAACCGAAATGAGATGCCTCTGAATTCAATGCTGGAAGTTGAGTTATTTGACGTTTGGGGAATCGATTTCATGGGACCATTTCCTCCTTCTTGCGGCAATCAATATATTTTAGTAGCGGTCGACTACGTATCAAAATGGGTAGAAGTATCACCCTGTGCAAAGAATGACGCAAACACAGTGTCCAAGTTTTTAAAGAAACAAATCTTCTCTCGATTTGGGACACCAAGGGCGATAATTAGTGATGAAGGTACACACTTTATAAATCGTATAGTCACTAATTTACTGACTAAATTTAATGTCTCGCACAGGGTAGCAACTGCTTATCACCCACAGACAAACAGCCAAGATGAAATAACAAACCAAGAGATCAAGTCCATACTTGAAAAGGTCGTGAGCACATCAAGGAAAGATTGGACAGAGAGATTAGATGAAGCTCTATGGGCATACAGAACGACATTCAAAACACCTATAGACATGTCACCCTATGCGTTGGTGTTTGGGAAAGCATGCCATCTCCCACTTGAGCTGGAACACAAGGCCATCTGGGCCATGAAGAAGCTCAATTTAGACCAAGACGCAAGCGGCGAAGCCAGAAAGCTTCAATTAAATGAACTCTTGGAGTGGAGACATTCAGCTTACGAAAACGCAAAGCTGTATAAAGAAAGGACGAAGAAATGGCATGACAAAAACATTAGTAAGAAAACTCTATACATCGACCAGAAGGTCCTGTTATTTAATTCAAGGTTGTGTTTGTTTCCTGGTAAGCTGAAGTCTCACTGGTCGAGTCCATTCATAATCAAGGAAGTGTTCCCGCATGGTGCAGTCATGCTGACAAACGAAGACGGAACCATTTCCTTCAAGGTCAATGGACAGAGGGTAAAACCCTACCACATTGGAGAGTTCGAAATTGACAAAACCTCCATTGACCTATGCGAGTGTAATAACTGAGCTTGCGTCGAAAGGTCCCTACGGTTCTGAACGCCTACTTGTCCAGGGATGCTTTCTGTTACTCTTACCTTGCATCCTTTTTATTCACACTTGTTCTATTGATTTCTTTATCTTATTTTATTTTACTTTCTTTCTTTTATTCGCAATTTGTTTTTAGTATTTACTTTTTTTTCTCTCTTGAATTTCAGTTTTAGGAGTAGTGTTAACGAGAGAAGCATGAAATTAGGCGTTGAGTTTTTAATATAAACAATTTGATTTCACCACATACTCTATTATTTCTGCATGCGTCCAACGCATAAGTAAACTATGCGTTCATTGATAAACGATTTCTATGTTTGTTGAGTTAAGGTTAGGGGTAAGGTTAGAGTCGTACATATTTCTTCAGACGCATAATACTTAACTTACAACGCACAATCTAACCTGAGAACCATGCGTTCATCAGCTATGCGTTTATCATTAGTTCATTGCGTTTTAGATAGAGCAATAGGTGAACGCACATGCCTTCTCAGCCTATGCATTTTTCTAGAAAAACACTCAAGTGCTCTATGTGCGTTAAGTAGCCGCCCATCACACTTGATGGGTGTGCGGTTCAAGAAAATCTGCCTAAATCAGTGGGATTTCGGATATTGCGTATCTGCATTTATTACCGACAGCCCAATCAGCCCTTTATCAATGCGATTCGAATTCCCATTTTCCATTTTCGAAACCCTTCCCTCTAAAACCTCCAGCGATTTATATTCTTCACAGGTTTGTCTATGTCGAGCCAAGATTCCCAAAATCAAGAACACTCTACCGGCGACGTTTCCCCAATATCCTCATACAATACCCAGTATTCGACTCCATCCTCTTCATCATCACCTGAGGTATTTCGATCTCCATTTTTCTCTCCACCATTATTCCGACCTACTCGACCTGTGAGGCCTTTTGCTTCTCCGGTCCGCCCAAGATCTCCAAACCCCAGTCCCCCATTTATCCCAACTTTCTCGGCGTCGCGAACCAGGGCTACTGCCCAAAGACCGCTTATAAACCCATCTTTCCGACCATTCTTTAGACCCCAAATCCGTCCACCAGTAGTTGACCTTGACTCAGACGACTGTGTGGAAGTCTTGAATATCCGCCCCTTGAGCCGAATCGACCCGGTACCTACGCCAAAACCCAAAAGCCGAGTCAAATCTTGTATCTCTAGACCCATGAAGGAGTTTTCTGCCGCAAACTTCAATGCCGGAAACCAAAGGCTAAGCACAAAAAACTCTGAGGCCGAGCAACCGGGTCTTGGAATGGTTCGCGATGAAGCCAGCACACTGTACAGAAGCAGCGAAGTTCGCCGAAGAGAAGAGAGAGAGGTATTTGGCGACATTCTGGAGAGAATCGCTCAAGAGGAGAGGCAAACAAAGGATCGGGAGGATGACGAGAAGGTCAACTAGCCTTTACCCTCACCTCATCCGCCCAGCACAAGAGGAACAGAAGAGATGGGAAGAGAAGTAGAAGACAAGGTGGCTGTCAAAGAGGGGGAAGTAAACTCCGCACGTTCCCCGGACGCATGGATAGCGGAGATCCTGAGCGGATTGCTTGACCCAATGGACGCAACCGTTTCAACCGCAAGACGGGAATCACCCTCGCCGATAAAAGAAGCCGAGAGTCAGTTGAAAGAGACTTGAGAGGGTGAAAAGAATGAGGGAGATAAGGAAGGAGAAGCCGCCTACAACAAGGAGGTCGTAGGCGAGCCACGTGAAACACAAGGGTCTGTCCCTGCGTCTATCGGTCTTGAGGAGATGACCCTGGACTCCAATGAAGGACCAATCAGAAAAGTTGTGATGGTCGCAGAGGCCAAAAGAAGAAGAGAAGAGGAAGAGGAAGTGGTACACCTGTTGAGGAAGAAGCGAAGGGTATCACAAGAATCTGCCAAGGATGAAGAGCCGAAAACCACAGAGCAAGGAGACGGTCCTAAGCAAGATTAATCGTAATCAGCAACGCATAGATAAAATAAAAAACTCCAATGTCTAGTCAGGAAACCAAACTTAGATAAGAGTTTAGTCGAAAAGGACACCTGCTCGTAGTTGGCTGCCTCCATGCACCCCATAGTTGGTATGTCAAAACGAAGGTGGGTAACCCTACTCGACGCGTGCTTAATATATACATAAGAAAACAAGAAAGAAAAAGGAACTTCATATCTTCATCTTTTCAGACTTAGTGTTCAAAAGAAAAAACAAAAATTGTGTGAATAATGAGTTAAAGAATTTTGAAAAGAAAGCTTGCCGCATACAAACTAGACTCGTCCTAAAGAAGAGAATATGGAGGTAGAGAAGTACCATAATTGACGGGTAGCTGATTGAGTATAGCATTCTGAGAGACTAGTCAATGCGTTGAGAAAATGTTTAGGATGATTGTAAGTTACTTAGATAGAAGTTATGCTTGAGGACAAGCATTTATCTAAGTTTGCGGGTGTGATAACTTGTAGAAATACAAGTTATAATAGCCTTTCTCTTAGATAAATAGAGATTAAATAGAGAAGCATGCGGCAGTTTATGTGATTTTTATTAATAAATCTTCATTTGCGTTATACTCTTGTATTTCTATGAAGATAAATGATTTTACCACTTTTTGAGCCTAAAACGCATGTTTTAACGCAAGAATGCAAACGATGCGTTGATGATGTCTTAACACAGGACGACGCGTTAGCAATCTGTTCTTCACGGACGCATGATCTGAATGGAACGCAAACAACCTGAAGATGCGTTAACAACTACTCAACGCAAGACTACACGTTAGCAACCTACGCCGCGTTGACATCGGCCAAACTATTCATGGACGCATAGACGACCATTAATGCAAGGCGCTGAGAATCAAAGCAGACTCTTGAGAGATTGACGGATGATTGACGAACATGATTTGTGGCCAAAGTGGTGGATTTTAATTGACCCGAGAATCATGCAATCAGGCGAGATGGACGCATAGTATTAATCTCGCCGTCAATCAAGCAGATTTGCCATTAATTGCCAATGCATCATCTATAAAAGGGCAGCTCCGCGAGATGAGAAAGGGTTGTTGATTCTCGGAAGAACTTCATAAGTGACAGCAGAGTTCTCTTCAGACTTCAACCGGAGATGAATAGCTCGAGAGAGAAGAGTCTTCCCTCCGCCGGACCACTTCACAGCATAGCCTCACGCTTCCATCCGGGCGACTCAAGACATTGACGCCTTTCCCTGCTTTCTTTCTTATTGTTCTATCTTGATTTTAGATTTGTGTCAAGACATTGAGCTCATCTAAAGTTGTATTTCATTTCATCAATATAATTATCTTCCATTTCTACTCATTTCTCTAAACTTTCCGCTTTTTACTTTCAAACCATGAGTAACTAATCACTCAATGGTCTAGGGTTGCGTTAGCATCTAACTAGGAACCACAGTGTAACTATTTTATCTTGTCAACTGCGAGCTTAATTCGATGCTTATGTCCATCTGACAAATCGATATAAGTAGTAATAATCAAACTGCTCGAGAGGGTAAGTGATTGTGGAACTCAATTGACAAGGGCCAAGTAGTATTGCCTGTCTATGGGGATAACCTTGGTTCTTAACACTCTCCTATGCGTTATAGATGTATAACGCATGCTGGCTGACAACCGGGAGAAGAGTCGCAAGTATAAATAGAATACTACTGTGCATTTCTGATGTTAGATGTTAATCAACCCGAACCCTTTCTTTATCCATTCACACACATTTTTAGCTGAACTTGTTGTGTCACATGCTTTTCATATTCCACAATTCTTAGTCTAGTGTACAAACAGTCGCTTTCTTTAGATTAAAATCAACTCTCTGAACTATTTATTAGTTACCACTGCAACGCATGAAATTCAATTAAAAACTTAATCAATATAATCCCTGTGTTCGACCTCGGACTCACCGAGAATACCTAGTCCTTTGCTTATACTTGGGTAAAGGATAGGAAAACTTGACAAGACCACCATCGCATAGTAGTAAGAAGCATAGCATGCTCAAAGCATGACATGTTGAACGCATAAACACATCATTTAACACTTTGCGTTAGGACAATTTACACATACAAAATAAAATAACAACACATTGCACAAACCAAAAGACATTCTTCTAAAAGTAAATGTCCCATAGGGACAAGTAAATGTGATCTTTTCTTGATCCTCAAGAGCAATGACAATTTGATTGTACCCAAAATATCCATCTAGAAAGCAATAGTGAGAATAACTTGCAAGTCTATCAAGCATTTGATCTACAAAAGGAGAAGGAAAATGATCTTTTCTAGTAGCCTTATTCAGCTTCCTGTAGTCAATACACACATGCAATCCTATCACTGTTCTAGTGGCAATCATCTCATATTTTTCATTTTTCACAACTAGCATACCAGCTTTCTTGGGTACTACTTGAACAAGACTTATCGATGAACTGTCAGAGATGGCATAAATGATACCTACATTCAAAAGCTTAAGCACTTCTTTCTTGACTACCTCCTTCATGGCAGGATTAAGTCTCCTTTGGTGTTCCACTGAAGGACTGAAGGCATCTTCCATCAAAATTCTATGCATACAGACTGATGGACTAATATCTTTAAGATCCTCAGTAGATCAACCAATAGCCGACTTATGCTTCCTTAACACTCTCACCAACTTTTGTTCTTCCATAGAATTTAAATAAGAGGATATAATAACAAGAAACGAAAAGAAATCATCTAAGAATGCATATTTCAAATGAGGAGGTAGTACTTTTAATTCTAAAGCAGGCTTCTCAACATTGACATTATTTATAACATGTAAAGGAGCTAAAGGCATTGGTTTATACATTTTAGTGCGTACCGGCATGTTACCTAACCACTTAACATAAAAAGCAATTTCATCAAATATGGTGTCCACATTATTATCAAAATCAAAATCTACTATGCTTTGTTCTAAATGATTAGTAGCAAGCACAACCTCAATATGCTCAGAGATAGTTTGATCAATTATATCAATTGCATGTCGAGTACTACCCTCATCATCTTGACTCAAGGACTTATAAACATTAAAAACAACATTCTCATCATTCACCCTTAGAGTCAACTTCCCTTGTTTGACATCAATGATAACCTTCCCATTTGCTAGGAATGGGCGCCCAAGGATAATAGGAATCTCAAAGTCCTTCTCCATGTCCAAGACTACAAAATCCACTGGAAAAATAGACTTGTCCACTTTATCTAACACATCTTCAACAATACCTCTAGGATAGGCCAAGGATTTATCAGCTAACTGCAACGTGATAATGGTAGGTTGCACTTCTCCAGTGTTAAGCTTCCTGTAAACGAATAAAGGCATCAAGTTAATAGAAGCACCAAGATTACAAAGAGCTCTAGTAACATTTAAAGACCCAATAGTGCGCAAGGTATCGTAAAACTCCCTAGATCTTTAAGTTTTTGTTGTAGCTTCTTTTGTAGCATAGCACTGCACTCTTTTGTCATACTAATAATCTCATATTGCCCAAATTTCTTTTTTTTAGACAAAAAATCTTTCATAAATTTAGCATAGTTGAGCATTTGCTCTAAAGCCTCAATAATGAGATATTAATATGAAGCTTCTTGAATAATTCTAAGAATTTGAAAAATTGGGAGTCTACTTCTTTCTTTCTAAAGCGTTGAGGATAAGGCAAAGTGTTAGATATAAAAGGTAGAGGGTTAGATGACTTACTTGAAGATGCCGACTCCTTTACCTTTTTCTCCTTTTCTATGACCTCCTTGGGTTCATCTTCTATGATAGGCTCATGGATGGTCTCATTTACCTCTTGCTCCTCATCCTCGTCACCAATCAAAGGAGTGAACAACTTTTTTCCACTCCTCAAAGTCAAGGCTTTGCACTCCTCCTTTGGATTCTTTTTGGGGCAACTAGGAAACTCGCCCTTTTGCATTGTTTGAAGAGAAGTGGCTATTTGACTAATTTGTACCTCAATATTATGAATAGCCTTGCCATGACTTTGCACCGTGTTCTCTAATACGGTGCTTCTTCCTCTAGACTCTTTGTGAACTCTACCATTAAATCTACTAGGTTGGACTTCTTCTCGATGTGGGATGGTCGAACATTAGAAAAACCGGGAGGACCTTGCAAAACATTCCTATTGTTAGCATCAGAAAAGTTTTCATGGTTCTTCAAATTAGGATGATAATGAGTTGGAAGTTGTTGGTGGTGGTGGTGGCCTCTATAGTGTCCTCAATCAACATAATTGGTCATCTCATTGTCTCCTTGTTCCAACTCCTTTTGCATAGACATCTCTGAAGCTATGGTGGCGAGAGATGGTATAAATGGTGGACTTACTTGAGCTTCGCCCCTTGTAGTCAATTTAGATAAAATATTAGTAAGGGAAGAAATTTGTGCTTTAATGGAATTTAGCTCATCCACCTCATACAATCCGACTACTTTTGGAATAGTTGTAGAAGATCTTTTGTCACACCCCCTCCCAAGTTTACCTACATATCCTGAAAGGAGATGTGAAGACAGTATACATCACCCCTTTTGTGACGCATACTATCCGTCCCTTCACACACATTCTGAAACATATTAAACATCACATATGGAAAAGTATATATAAGCCAAAATGAAATTCTCTCGACTCTTTTACATGTCCTTACACAACCCATAGTTCAATCCTTAGTAGTTGTACATACATATCTACATGCCACCTAATAAAGGTTTAACATACAACTGACACTTCAACAAGTCGAATTATTCAGAGTCTCGAAGCTTAAGCAGGGCGAGTGGGAGAAGGCAAAGCACCATAAACGTCCTTGCTACCTAGAGGGGAAAGAAAACATTGAAAACATGAGCTAAAGGCCCAGTGAGTGACAATTTTAACAAAACCATTTTAGTTCGGAAATCATCAGTAGTAAAACTATGCTCAACATTAAACATAAAACATGTAATCACTTCAAATACATTAGTTATAATAAACTTAATTGCCCTTATCACCTCATACATGATTTTTAGCAAATCATAAGAAAACAATTTAAGTACAGTACTTTTCCCTTAGTTGAAGTGGAGCAAAACTCAACACCCCAACGTCAAAAGCATATAAGACTCGATGCGGAGCAAGACTCAACGCACCAACATATAACCTCTATGTGCACATAGGAATATGGCGGGTTGCCCAAGTACCTTCTCATGTCCTTGAGTACTGGGTCCCGAGGAAACTCACATGCATTACTAGCATTGAGCCTCCTCTAAAACATTTTATAGGCGGGTTGCCCAAGTACTGGGTCCCGGGGAAACTCACATGCCTTACTAGCATTGAGCCTCCTCTAAAATATTTGCCTTTTTAGAAACAACATTTCATACAAACCGTTCGTATACAAATCGTTCATAAGAATACAGGGAAATTATTATATCAATAACATCTCATAAACATGCTTTTCAATAGCTTTAAGAACATAACGTATGCCTCATAAAGCATTTAATCACAAATTCACATTTCATTGGAAAATCGAACTATCATGTTCAACAAAATCGTTTTCAAGTAAAAGAAGTGTCACTCACAACTCTTTCTATGCCTTGAATGGATTATAAGCCTTTCCTATCTCTTCTTGGCCTGAAACAAAGATTTTCCCTTGTTATACTTCTTTTCCATTCATAAGAACATAAACAACAATTTATCATATGTTCAATGTTTATAGCACATCATGCGGTTAAGCTTTCATTAGTTTATTCTCAAGCCTTAACTCTAAATCTATAACTACAAGTTATCCCTTACCCTTCTACTATACCTTGATTTCCAAGAACACCTTACGTGCAACTCACTTGCTGTTATATCAACACTTGAGCCTTAGTTTCTCTTTAACAAAGCTGACTGTTTCAGCTTGATGTCTCTACTTAATCCCTGCTAAAAACGCATTTCCAGCCCATATTAAGACTTCTTCTCTTCTAAGAACTTGTAAAGAATTAAGCTCTACAGCTTGCCTCAAAATTTCAGGGCTTAACTCTTTTTCGTTCTCCAGTTATGCCAAAATTACTCTGCGTTGCTCCGGATTGCATAGCAGTTCTGTAGTTACGGCTTTTACCTAAAGATTCATGTGATAAACTTCGGTTTCAGCTTAACCATCCTTCATAAGACTTGTTAGGAATTATGTTAACTTACTAACCTCAAACTTTCAGCCCCAACTCGGCTTTCTTGTGTCGTTCTACTCCAAACAACAACCACTGTTCAGTCTGTGCGTCTTTGATCAGTCCTCTGTTCTAGCTCGGATTTGAGCACAAGAACAGGTAGAATTTCGCCCAAAAACTATAAGAACACCTTCCTCTTCCTTCTCTAGTGGTTTCTCTGAAAGATGGAATTGACTTAAGTTCTCGAAATGTCTGAAAATAATTAAATTCACCTATATATATACTGCCGACTTATCTCTCACAAGTACCAAGATGATAATGCCGACTTACCCCTCACCGTAGGTTGGCGCTGGTCTTTCCTTCGACGCAAGGCACTCATGTTTATGTTCTCCTCCAGCGTCTTCAGCAACTAACCATTCCCAACGCATGGTGTTCTCGGCGCCTCTTACTTCCGACGCATACAACATAGTCACTCACATCACTAGCTTCATCGCGTCAAGACCATTCTGTCTTGGACGCAATGTGACTTCAGCGCATGGCTATCTTCGACGCATGGTAACCTCAACACATGGCTGTCTTCGACGCATGGTGGCTTCAACGCATGGTTCAATCATATTTCTTTCCCCGCCAATGATCACGTTTCCTTCGATGTGCCGACTACCTCATCTCACAACCCTTCTTGATTCAATCAACAACGCATGGTTCCTCAAATAATTCAGCTTCCCGCTACTTTCACCAACGCATGGTCTTGGCCACCACTTAATTAAAATTTTACTCTATTTCTTGGCTACTTCTCCACTAGCAACGCATGGCCTCAATCGCATTGCTCTCCCTAACACTTGGTTTTACAAATCGGTGCTTACATCTTTCATGTCACACCCCTTCCCGGATTTTCCTCCTTTAACCTGAGAAGAGATGTGAAGACAGTAACCTTGACTCCTCGGTAAGGTTCACTGTCCAACCGTTTCCGCCAAAAACAGCCCAGACGAGGTTTCTGTGTTGGCAAAGCATCCCGAATTCGCTTGCTACCTAGAAAATAAAATAAAATAGGAAAGCGTGAGCTAAAAGCTCCGTGAGTGACTGATTTTGTAAAAACTATCTTTAGTTCGAACAGAGGCTTGCCAAGACAATACATATAAAACAAGGATTTAACATGAGAGTTCAACTAAAACAGTTCTTTCGCAAAACCTTGCCAATCTCGTGAATCCGTTCTAAAACATATAAAATCGTTATCAACTCGTACATGATTTTCAACAGATCGTAAGAAAACAGTTTAGTTGCAATATTTTTCCCTTAGTTGAAGTGGAGCAAAACTCAACACTCCAACGTCGAAAACAAACAAGGCTCAATGTGGAGCAAGACTCAACGCACGAGAATATAACCTCTATGTGCACATAGGAATATGGTGGGTTGCCCAAGTACCTTCTCATGTCCTTGAGTACTGGGTCCCGGGGAAACTCACATGCCTTATTAGCATTGAGCCTCCTCTAAAACATTTTATAGGCGGGTTGCCCAAGTACTGGGTCTCGGGGAAACTCACATGCCTTACTAGCATTGAGCCTCCTCTAAAACATTTTATTGGCGGGCTGCCCAAGTACTGGGTCCCGGGGAAACTCACATGCCATACTAGCATTGAGCCTCCTCTAAAACATTTTATCTATCAATTTACATAAATAGTTTATCTAAATCTTTTGCAAAAAACAGGATGTTCCTTGATAAACAATATTTTGCAACATGCCTTTCGTTATCATAAAGCAATCCAATAAAACATGCCTTTTGAACAATATATTCAAACATTATGCTTTTCACAAAAACAGTCATCTCAAGGCCGTATCACATAGCAACATTTTTAATAAAATTCATTTTCGAAGAAAGAAAAGAGTCACTCACAAATCTCTTAAGGAATTTTTTCCTTTTTCTTTCAAATCCCTGTTTTCCCGAGCTTCTTAAACGCAAGGCTTCAGCTTCTAACCCACAAGGTAGCTGCTTACACCCTTTGGTAGCTCAGTTGAACGCAGCATTCTAACTTTGGAACGCAAGATTGATGTTCTTCTGTCAGTTTGATTGGACGCAACCCTGCCTTTAAAACGCAAGGTTGATGATTAACTCAAGGTGTTTCCTAACTCTTTCCTTTTTCCGGATGTGTTGACCTCTCTTGGACGTAAAGCCTAACTTGAACGCATCATCCAATTTTGGACGCGGCGTTCACCTTGAACATAATGTTGTTCTCAATGCAAGGCCGACCCCGAGGCAAGACATCTTCCTTTATTATCGGATGATCAAATTTATCAAGAATACCTTCTTCCTTCCATTTTCTCAAGATTTCTTACTCCAAAGTCATTAGTCCTTACTTTCCCCCTCAGAGTCCTATTTATAGCGGCACGCCATTCATCTTTCCTTCTCCTTTTACCACTTGGTTGCTACAGGTTGTTCTGCATGTCTGACTAATCATGCATTAGTCCAAGTGTCGCCTTGCATGAAACACTTAACATACCTTATTAACACATCCTTATTTTAAGATGTCAAGTTTATATGAAGCCACCTGGCCTTTATAACTTATCTTATTTGTCCAATATTTCAAGTAGACAGCCATTCAATCCATACGACGTCCTCATGCGTTTATTGAGTTTCCTCTAAGGTTTGAGCTTCCTTACTCACTTGTCTAGCTCTTAAACAACTACACTACCGTCTTTGACACGTAGAGATAACTGTCTCAACACATAGGGATTTCAACACATTACAACCTTACCAACGCGCTAAATATGTTTCTTCTCTCGTCGACGCGGCGGCTACTTCAGCTCATTACAACTATTCGTGATCACCCTCCACGTATAGCTGCGCTATTACAGTCCAATGCCTACACAATACCACTAAGTATCAACGACAACAAATCCTTCTCAAGCTCTTCCTCTAGGCGTTGATCCTGTTGCGTTTACTTCCATCCCGTGTCCATGACCATCTTCCTATCCTTAGTCATTCGTTGATTATTTCCAAGGTTATTCTTTTAACATTTGTCTTATATTTAACTATTTATCTTTAGATGAATTAGCATGCGTTCACCATGGTTTTTATGTCTACTTCACAACCTTCTACTTTCTAACACTTGAAAATATCCTATAATAGAAGTCTATACGTCTTACTTTTTTCCTTTAAGTGCTTGAGTACTTCCTATACGTCCGCTTTTACTATGCGTTACTTCAGTCTTGACCATGCATCCAACATGGTCTTTTATTCCTTTCCTTCAGACTTTTCAACGCATTGGTTGCTAAAAGTTGGGTTGTCACATTTCACATGGCCAATTGTATGATGTAGTGCGAAGACTTTTAGTATTACTACAACAAATACGAGTTTCCATGACACATGAGTGAAGCCAAATTGGGTTTTAAGGTTGAAAAAAGTGTCATAAATGGAAAAAATGCGCATCTTTGGCTGGAAAAAAATGCAATTTTTGGATTCTAGTTTTTTCATGACAATTTTTATGTGTCATAAAATTATGAAATTTATTAATTGTCATTAAATATAAGTGGTTCCAATTTAAGGGTATTTAAGTAAATAAAGATAATGGTATTTTTGTAAATAAAAATGATCTTCTCATATGTAGGTTTCCAATTTGATTCAAGTCGCTGGCTACACACTTGTGAGAGAGAGAGAGATAGAAAGAGAGAGATAGGGAGAGTTCGTCGCCGGTTGGTGTAGGAGTTTTGGACAATAGTGGGTATTCGTCGTTGGTGGCCACGATTCAAACGAGTATTTCGGTGATTGAGCTTTCAAGTCGTCAAGGCCGTTTTTTGGCGTGTGTCTTGGTTTCAGAGTGTTTTTAGACGTGTGGTTCTCAATTTCAAAGGCTATATTTAGCACGTGGGTCTTGGTTTCAGCAACATTTTTTTGCTTGGAGGTAAGCTTTCAACTATTACCTACAATTTGATTGGCTTCAAATTAGTGTACCTATAACGTTTAAGGTCTAGATTTGCAAGTTTGGACCTTTTTGGACACCAACCAGCAAGGTTCAGAGCCTTTTCGATAAGATTCGACAATCCACTTCAAATTAGTGTACCTATAACGTTTGAGGTCTAGATTTGCAAGTTTGGACCTTTTTGGACACCAACCAGCAAGGTTCAGAGCCTTTTCGATAAAATTCAGCAAGGATTGTTACTTCAAATCTTCTTCGAATTTGATTTAAGTGGTTGTATTAGTTTAGAATTCTTCTATTGTTATGTTTGTGTAAATTTATATGGGTTTAATTAAGGTTTGGTAAGTTTGATCTCATTTCAAGCTATTTCGAACTCAAATAAAGTGTGTTAAATCGCTTTCTTACCTGAGGAAAGCTTGTTGTTTGTAGTTTTGACCAGCTCAAATTAATCGACTAAGGTTTATTGTTTGTTTTTGGTAATATTATCTCTCTCAATCATTCTCTCAATGTTGGTTAAGGTTTTCAAACTATGTTGTAACACCTAAACATTGTTTTTGTTGTTTACACCTCTAGGAAGTTAGCATTTGTTCAAAGAAGTGGATTTTCAGATTGGAAACTGTGGGTTTTGATCTATAAAGTAATTTTCACATTCCTACCAAAATATGAATTTAACTATTGTGGTTGAAAGTATATTTTATACCATTCAAAAAATTAAATTGTTTTGGATGCTTTAAATGTTTGGCACTTTGTAGTTCATTTTCAGAGTAAAAGTGTCACTAGCTTAGGCATTTTTTGTTTGTTTTGAAGTGAAAGTGTCATTTGGAAACTTTTTAAGGATTTTATGTAGATTTCACAGTCAAACTATCACTTAGATACTTTTTAAGAACATTTTAACTGATTTATCCAAAATCTTAACATTATATGATTGTAGTTACTTCTTGACACAATAATATCATGTCATTGTGAGAAGTCATATTTACTTTCTTTGTGAGATAGAATTATTGCTTCTGCTTGTGCACTAGAGTTAAACTTACTTAATGGAAATTTGTGTACTTTTAAATTTATGTATATCTTTCTTATCCAAAAAAAATATTGATGTATATCTTCAAGCTCACCAACTTTTGATGAATTTCAAGGAACCTTGAAAGTTCATTGTTTGTACAGTGCAATCTATTGAGGAAATTTCCCCCACTCCCTTTGAGTTGATATTGAAATGAACTTGTCTAACTTTCAAGTTGTGTGGTGTTAGTTTCACAATCTTTGTACTTATTTTTATAAGTTTAATTGGACTTGGTTACCATAAGTAACGATATATAGGTTTGTTTCTTTTCACTACTGTTTTGATGGGATTCTATATAGGATAGGTTCCTTGGTCTTTGGAAATGGAATATTATGTTCATTGGATCTATTTCTTTTCACTAACAGCATGATCGGATTTTGGTTTTGCTAAAAGTTTTTATTTATTCTTTATAAAAGTTCACACAATTTCTCTGACCTTTAAAACAAATTATTAAAATATAATCTCTTTTAAATTGGTGCAAAATGGACAATCTTTTAGGGAATGTGCATTTACGAAAATATTGACCTATGATTCCTTTTGGTAATAGCTTTAGCTTCTCAGGGGAAGTGCATTTACTAAAAAAATTTTAATAGGTTACCCACATACTTATTGAAGGGAGAGCTTAATCATAGAATCCAAAGATATGAAAGGTCAGGACTTTATTGTTTGTTTTGAGAATGAGAGTGTCACTTAGACAGTTCTTAGAAACTTTTTGCATGTTTTTCATAAGACAAAATATGGCTTTAGGTGGTTTTAAGGGCCAAAATGAGACTTATGTATTTTTTAGTTTGTTTCGAGATTGAAAGTGTCACTTAGACACTTCTTAAAAACTTTTTACGTGGTTTATTCATAGATAAAGTATAACTTAGCTACCTTTAGTTAACTATTTTGGTGAGTAATTTGCACTATCTTTATGAATTGGTGTATATAGTTGCAATAAATCTTTTTATGAACTAGTATATGTATAGTTTGTGTTAGCTCTTTGGAAATGAGTTTATGTTTGTTGCTTCCAGTTTTATGGGCCTTTCAATCACATATTGTATAGATAAAAAAAAAAATATGACAAATGACTTGATTTACATTTTCATCCATTAGATTATGACTTAGATATTTTATTTCTTTATTTTCATGAATGTAATTAAACCCTCACTAATTCAAATCTTTATTCGCATGTGCTTATATATTGCATTATTTTATTTGATAGATTTTATGCCTCTATGGTCTCCCATAAAAGAGTTCATAAAGTGAAAGGTAATATTCATAAGACGTTCTTTTTGAAACTTCTGTCTTAAAGTGCTGGATTCGATTAAGTGTTGAAGTATTATGGCTATCCTGCAGTTATGGTAGTCACAAATTAGTTGTATTGATAAATTATTTAGTTGTTTATGGTGCTTTTTGCTTGTCCAAAACATAAACTTGTTGAGTTTGTCCTTTTAGGTGTAGTTAAGTTGTTTGTAGTCTAAGAACACAAAACATGAGAGTTCTCATCTATTTTAAGTACTTGAACTACTTGCTCCACTCAAACAATAATAGGTAACATATAGCTTAAGTCACTTTACTAGATGGATTGTATTACTTTCTTTAATATCTTATTTGGACACATTTCGAGCTATTTCAAACCAAGTGTTGAAGTACTTTGAATATCCTATAGTTATGGTAGTATTAGTTGTATTGATATATTGTTTAATTGATTGTGTGTTTGATAAATCATGTTGGAATGTCAATAAGAAGTTGTTATTAGTCTTTTCCCTTCCTTTTGACAACTTTGGTTGCTTAGGTTGATAAATTATTGTCTATGGTGCTTCTTGGGTGTCAAAGTGAGACCTTAATCATTTTTTAGTTTGGTTCAAGATTGAAATTGCACTTACATACATCTTAGGAGCATTTTACGTGTCTATGATATAGTTACTTCAATATTTGGTTTTGTTGAAATGGATAATTTGTTAATCTTGTTTGTCACACCCCCTCCCGGATTATTCCCCCCATAACTCGAGAGGAGATGTGACGACAGCAACCTGAACTCCTCTGTAAGGTTCACTGTCTAACCATTAACATTAAAGACGACCCAGATGAGGTTCTTGCATAGGCAAAGCATCCCGAACTTGCTTGCTACCTGGAAAAAAATAGAAAAACATGGGAAAGCATGAGCTAGAGCCCCATGATTGACTAATTTTATAAAACTAACTTTTATTCGGAAACAGGCATATTAAATCTATTACGCATACATCAATTCAACAGAAGCATATTTTCCGATAACTCTATCAAATCACATAAATCCATTCCAAATCATATAAAATCGTTTTAGAAAAATTATACAGAAAACCCGTTTAGTTTCTCAATTACTTTTATCTTAGTTGAGGTGGAGCAAAACTCAACGCTCTCAAAGTCGAAAACAACCTTAGTTGGGGTGGAGCAAGACTCAACACACCTAATGTCGAATTCAACCTTGGCTCGATGCGGAGCAAAACTCGACGCACCAGCAATATCAACCTCTATGTCCACATAGGAATATGGCGGGTTGCCCAAGTCCCTTCTCCATCCTTCAGTACTGGGTCCCGGGGAAACTCACATGCCTTTAAGCATTGAGCCTCCTCTAAAACACTTTAGAAACCAGTTTTCTCATAATCAATTCATAGAGAAATCTTTCTTAAATAATATCTCACAAATATGTATAACGAGTATTTCAACCTTTTAATGAAAACAGATAACATGCCTCATAAATAATATAAACATTCAACATGCTTTTCGAATAAACACTTTATCATCAAATCATAGCTCATAAGAAAACCAGAACAACATTTCTAATAAACCATTTTCAAAGAAAAGAAAGTGTCACTCACAAAAATGCTTAAGGAATTTCCTTTTTTTCCTTCGAATTCTGCTTTCCCGAGCTCCTTGAAAGCAAAGGCTTGAGACTCTAAACCGCAAGGTAGCTGCTTCCTCTTTTTCTGGCAGCTCAATTGGGCGCAACCTTGCTCCTTAAACGCAAGTTTTGACAGCTGATGCAGAGTGCAGCCTAACTAATAACTCTTTTGGCTTCCCTTTTTGATGCGTCGACCTCTCTTGGATGCAAGGTCCAACTTGAACGAAAGGAGATAGTTTTCTCCTGTTTTCTCTCCAAAGATCCGACTTTTGGATCCTTCCTCTTGCTCCTCTTCCCTCAAGGTCCTACTTATAGCTTTGGAATAAAGTGCTTTCCTTCTCACTTCTCTTCTCTTTTTGCTACTTACTGCCACCTGTCACGCTGCATGACTTATCCAACATGCAATCTTGACACCTCCTCCTTATGAGGTGTTAAGTCCAGATGAACCCATGCAACATTTACCAATTCATCTGAACCCATGCAACCTTTACCAATCATCTTATGCGTCCAACTTATTCCATTATACTAACTATTCATCCAACATAGTGTTCCCTATGCGTTCAAATAATCCTCTTCCAGGTTTTAGCTTCTTAACTCCTTTTCCTTACTCTCGACCTTACTACTTTTGACCCTGTTTCTTCACCGCATACTACTAGGCATCCATGTATCAAACGCATGCTACTATGCGTTTATACCTTACAGCATAATACCATGCGTCCAACTCTCCTCCCTTATGTCCAATCTTAGCTACAAGTCCTTCTCTTGTGTGAACACACATCCAAAGATGTGGTTTATCCTTGATAACCAAATCGAACTCAAGAACTTCCTCTATGCGTTTGCTTTCTTTGCGTTTACCTTTACTTCGTTATGCGTCCATGACCTTCCTCCTATCCTTGAGGATTTCTTGATTATCCCTCTATGCGTCCTTGAGTTATATTACAAGGTTATTCTTTTAACCTTTTTCTTGTACTTAACTATTTCTCTTATGATAAATTAGTCTGCGTCCACCTCTTGCTCTCAGTCCTTAAGCTTACTTCTCAACCTTCTAATTTATTCAACACTCAAGGACATCTTTTGATAGAAATCTATGCATTACTCAGTTTGCGATAGTATTCTTCCCCCAGTTTCTCCTTATGCGTTTATCCTTCCTTTCCGAGACTTAGATTTCTTTCCAACACTCCATGACTTAACTTTATTCCTTTTTGCTTATACGTCCTCCCTTCGCCAAAGTTACATTTCCTTCCTTAACTACTTCCTATGCGTTTACCCGAAATCAAGGTTATATTTCCATTTTATCATGGAGTTAAGCTCCTCAACGCATAGCTTTGACAACCCATGATAGCCACCTTCAACGCATAGCAACCCTTCAATCATAGCTACCTTGAACTCTTGATGACCTTATCTATGTTTGCGCTGTCGGATTCATCGTGTTCATCGCAGAAACTGATCTACCTTGATTATTCAAGGCTATCGTCTTCAACAAAAATGTCATATTGGCAATTTGAGCTGAGAGATTAGTGGCAGCCTTAGCTTCAAGCAATCTAGCTTGCGTTTGCCTTCTATCGGTGGAGCGAAATCCATATCTGTCGTCCACTCACTCATTAGAATTCCACGAAATTCTGTCGAGAATATCTATGGCTTGTGAGTAAGTCATATCCAATAATCCTCCTGTTTATGCAGGCAATTCCTCACTAGCCGTTTGAATCAGGTCCAAGCTACGATTGGTCCTTCTTCTATTCTGCCTTGTCCTTCGTTTGACGGCTCTTTCAATCTTAGGGTCAATATTGAGCTAAGGAATGCTCTTGTCACTCAAATACTGTTTGGAGCTTCTGGCAAAGAAAAAACTCACAATACTCCTTTAACTGAGGAATCCTAAATGAATCAATAAAATAATCCCCAGCAACGGCGCCAAAAACTTGTTGTTGAAAATGATAATTTGTGAAATGGAATTATACTAATGCAATGTGCAAGTTAAGCTACAATGATGCGTTTAACATACTATACGTTGAACATACCATATGTCTTACTTATGCTTAATGCTATGCGTTGGTGATCTGTCAAGTTTTCCTATCCCTTACCAAGTATAAGCAAAGGAGTAGGTTTTCTCAGTGAGTCCGAGGTCGAACACAGGGATTATGTTGATTCTATATTTAAGTTATTATATGCGTTGTAGTGGTAACCAAGAATAATTTGCAAGATGTTTGTTTCTAATCTAAAGAAAGCGATGACATGTACACTAAACTAAAATGTGGAAGATGAAAAGGCATGCGACACAGCAAAGTCAGCTAGGTGAATTTAATGAATAGGTAAAAACAGGGCTCGGGTTGGTTAACATCTAATATTAGAAATGCATGGTGATAGTCTATTCATACTTGCGACTCTTCTCCTTGTCGTCAACCGCTATGCGTTATATGTCTATAATGCATAGGAGAGTGTTAAGTGCCAAGGTTGTTCCTATGTCTAGGCAACACTACTTAGCCTTGTCAATTGAGTTCCACAATCACTTACCCTCTCAAGCAGTCTGATTATTACTACTTATATCGATTAGCTAGGTGGACATAAGCATCAGATTAAAATTACAATTGACAAGATCCAATAGTTACACTATGGTTCTTATTTAGATGCTAACGCAACCCTTAACCTGTGATAGATTAGTTACTCATGGAATCAAAGTAAAAAGCAGAAAGTGTAGAGAAATGAGTAGACATGGAAGAAATATAGATTGATGAATGGAATACAACTATAGATAGCTCAATGTCCTGACACAAATCTAAAATTAAACTAGAAAAACAAGATAGAAAGCAGGAAAAGGGCGTCAATGTCTTGAGTCGCCGAGATGGAAGCATGAGGTTCTGTTGTGAAGTGGTCAGGCAGAGGGAAGACTCTTATCTCTCGAGCTATTTGTCTCCAGTTGTGTTCTGGTGAGAACTCTGTTGTCACTTAGGAATTCTTTTGAGAATGAACAACCCTTTCTCATCTTATAGGACTGCCCTTTTATAGATGTTGCGTTCGCAATCAATGGCAGATATGCTTGATTGGCGGCAAAATTGATATCATGCATCCATCTCGCCTAATTGCGTAATTCTCGGGTCAATTTAGATCCACCACTTTAGCCACCGATTATGTATGTCAATCTTTCGACAATCTCTCAAGATTCTGATCTGATTTTTCGCGCCTTGCGTCTTTTGTCATTATGCCTTCAAGGAGAGTTGGGTTGATGTTAACGTGTCATAGGTTGCTAACGCATATTCTTGCGTTGAGTAGTTGTTAACGCATCTTCAGGTTGTTCGCGTTTCGTTCAGATCATGCATCCATGAAGAACATATTGCCAACGCATAGTTCTGCGTTAAGAGGTATTTAATGCATCGTTTGCATTCCTGCGTTAAAACATGCGTTTTGGGCTCAAAAAGTGGTAAAATTATTATCTTCGTAAAAATGCAAGAGTAGAACGCATAGGAAGATTTATTAGTAGAATTTATCATCAACTACCGCATGCTTCTCTATTTAATCTCTATTTTTCTAAGAAAAAGGTTATAATAACCTGTATTTCTACAAGTTATCAAAGAGCTCAATTCCATAGTAAATGGAAATATAACTTTGATTTCGAGTAAACGCATAGGATGTAACCTAAGAGCTTAAAGGGAAAGAAGTGAAACGCATAGGTGGCACTTATGAAGAAATTATAAGCATTGACGAAGGTAGGACGCATAAGCAAAAGGAGTGAAGTTATGTCGTGGAGTATTGGAAAGAGATTCAAGTCTCGTAAAGGAGGGTTAAATGCATAAAGAGGAATCGGGGAAGGAATACTTTAGCAAACTAAGTACAAACATTTAAAGTGTGGTCTTGAGTTGGATTTGGTTAACAAGGGTAAATCACATCGTTGGATGTGTGATCACAAAAGAAAAGGATTTGGAGTTAAAGACTTGACATAAGGGAAGAAAGTTGGACGCATGGTATGATGCGGTAAGGTGCAAACGCGTAGTAGTGCGCGTTTGGGATATTGATGCCTAGTAGTATGCGGTGGAGAAACGGGTTCAAAGGTATTATGGCGGAAAGTAAAGGAAGTAAGTAATGAAGCTAAAACCTCAAAGGAAATTCAATGGATGCATAGGGACAATATAATTGAATGAATAGTTTGCATATTGGAATATGTTGAATGCATAAATAAGCTTATAAAGGCTAGGCGGCTTCATATAAACTTGACACCTTATAAATGGGAGGTGTTAGAAAGTATGTTAAGTATTTCATGCAAGGTGACGCTTGGATAAATGAATGATTGGTTAAGCATGCAGCCTGACATGTGGCAAGCAAATGGCAAAAAGGGAGGAGAAGTAGTATGACCAGCTCTCTACTCCAAAGCTATAAATAGGATCTTGAAGGAAAAGGAGCGACAGATGATGCTGAAGTAGAATTCTTAAGAGAAAAGGGAGAGGGAAGGCAGAAAGGAGGAATCCTTGCGTCCGTAGTAGAAGTCTGTGGCCAAGAGAGAATATATTTTAACATCTTAGCTATATCTTGTGTTAAAAAGGTTATCTTGCGTATAAGGGGTCAATCTTGAGTTTAAGACAAACGATGCGTTCAAGGTGAACGATGTGTCCAAGTTGGACCTTGCGTCCAAGAGAGGTCAACGCATCCAAAAAAGAGAAGTAAGGAAGAGTTGGGCTGCACCTTGCGATAGCTATCAACCTTGTCACCCCTCCCAGATTGCCTACATAACCTGAAAGAAGATGTGAGGACAGCATATATCACCCCTCTTATGACGCATACCATCCATTTCTACAAACTAATCCTGTGAGTTCACAACATACATATTGCTTCTTCATACATCCAAAACCATAACATATAGGAAGTTATATACATGTCGATAATTCAAATTACAACTCATCCATAGGGCATTTATACAAACCATATTTCAACTCCCCGTAAATGTACAACTAGGTCTACATGCCACCTATATAAGGTTTTACATACATACAACTCTTTAAAACAGGACAAATTTCGGGAAACTCGAAGCTTAAGCAGGGCGAGTTGGAGTAAGCAAAGCATCAGGAACGTCCTTGCTACCTGGAGTGGAAAGAAAACTTGAAAACATAAGCTAACAACCTAGTGAGTGCCTAATTTTTAACAAACTAATTTTAGTTCGAAAATCATTAGGATTTAAACAAAATCTGACAGCATGAGTAAAACATAGAATCATCTCATATTCATTGATTAAATCACCTTTAAATGCCTTTATCAAATCATACATGGTTTTCCAGCAAATTCATAAATAAAACAGTATAGTTATGATACTTCTCCTTAATTGAGGCGGAGCAAAACTCAACACCCCAACATCGAAAACAAATAAGGCTCGATGCAGAGTAGAACTCAATGCACCAGCATGTAACCTCTATGTGCACATAGGAACATGGCGGGTTGCCCAAGTACCTTCTCCATGTCCTTCAGTACTGGGTCTCGGGGAAACTCACTTGCCTTCTCCATGTTCATCAGCACTGAGTCTCCTCTAAAACATTTTCCTTTAAGGAAAGCAATACTTTATACAAAACAGTTTATATACAAATCTTTCATGAGAAAACAGGGCAATTCATATATCAACAACATTTCATAAACATACTTTTCAATACCGTTTAACAAAACACAAACTATGCTTTGTAAATTGATTGATCGCAAAATTGTAAATAAATTAGAAAACCAAACTAACATGTACAACGAAATTATGAAAGAAGAAAAGTGTCACTCGCAGCTCTTTCTAGGCCTTGAGTGGATTATACGTCTTCATTATCTCCTTTTGGCCTGAAATAAACATTTTCCTTACATTACGCTTTTTTTATTTGATCGTTTAGTTTGCATAATAAACTCAAATCATGATTCATCATCGAGCCTCCCTTTTTTTCCAAAGTAAACTTAATAAGTTATAAGCACTTAAAAAGTGCTTTCTATTCTCTCAAATTAAGGGAGTTTTATATTAGATTTCACTTGTTTGCTAGTGGTTTTCAGGTTAAAATGAGGAAAATTAGAAGAAAAGACTAAAAGATCAAAACCGAGCAAGAATACCGCGAAAAAGAGCTGAAAAACTCAAAATGGCATAAATTGGGGCAGCGCCGCGGCGCTCTCCAATAGCATTGCGGCGCTGTCCCAAAATTTTCAATAGCGCCGCGGCGCCAGTTTTCCTTAAATGAAAATTTTTATTTTTGGTAAGTTTTTGGGCGGCCAAACTCTCTAAATTTGGGGGTTTCCAACAGCCCTAGGCATAAAAATCAAATCAAGGAAGTTACAGACCTAAAGAGGCACAAAAAGGAGAGAATTGAGTGATAGTTCAAGAGTGAGTTAGTTGCAAGGAAGAGGAAAAGAGTTTGAGATAGTCGTGGTGCCCTTCGAATTCCGACGTGAGAACCAAGGAGATCGTGATGGTGCTACCTCAATCAAGAACCTCTTTTCAGTAGAGTTTCCCTTTCTTTACACTCTTTCTTTGTTTATTTTGTTTAAACATGTTGCTTCAAGCTATGAGTGGCTAAACTCTTTAGTTTTAGGGTTTTGATGATTTGTTTATGAATTTATGTTGAACTTGTAGACTTTCATGGTTTTGTTGGAATGATTATGCTTTTCATTGTTATTGTGTTTAATTCTTGTGGATTGGCCATCTTCACATGTTAGGTTAGATGTATGATTGAGAGATTGTATGTTTAACTTGATCTATAACAATGAATTGTTGTTGATCTATCACGAGAGTAGTTAGGTTTGATAATAAAAGTTGCTAAAGACTATTTTTAATGCCATGTAATTTTGTATTGGTTTTAAGAGATTACTAATCAATCGAGTTGCATGAGAAATGGTTGTTTTTGAGAGAAAATAACTTGGAATTAAGTTTCTAGACTTAGGCATATGAATGACAATAAAATCCATGAAATCGATAATATTGCATTATGAAATAAACAAGGATTCATTACCCTAGAACTCTCTTTGACTCTTGTGTTTTTCACTTTAATATTTTCCTTATTTGATTTATATTTTCCATAACTCATAATTTTCAATTTCAATCCTCAAATAAAATTGATTCAACTCTAGAATAGCTAAGTAACTTAAACATTCAACATTTGGATCTCCAGTGGAACGATATTCGCACTTAACCGTCTTATATTATAACTTGACCTGTACACTTGCGGTTAACACTAAAAGTGCGCATCAATAAGCAAGACTACTAACGAAACTCCCACATTCCAGCGAGATTACTAGTGGAACTACCAACAGAACACGATACTAGTGACACCAGGATAAGCGAGACTAGCGTGATTTACCTGACGAGTGATACCTAGCGAGAGTCAGAGAGATTTGTGAGACAAAAAGCTCCTCTGTACCCCCAGCGAGATTTGTCTCGCTACTCACTCTCCAGTTCTCCGGGATATCAGCTTCCTAACGACACCCGACAATAAAGTTTCCTCCTTTCCTTTTGTTCTCACTTCTGTCGATTAAAAGTCATATCTCCAGGCAAATTTAGAACTTCTTTCCTTCTACAAACTTGTAGAAAAATATGTTTTCTAGCTTACCTCAAATTTCCGTGGCTTAACTTGTCCCTATTCGTCAGATATTGCAACATTTCTCCGCATTACTACAGATTGCACAGAAATTCCTTATCAGTAATGTGACACCCCCTCCCAGATTTGCCTACATAACCTGAAAGGCGATGTGAGGACAGCATACATCACCCCTTTCTGTGACGCATGCCATCCATTTCTACACACTTATCCTATACTGTTCACAACATACATATCACTCCTTAATACATTTCAACCATAACATATAGGAAATTATATACATATCGATAATTCAGAATACAACTCTTCCATAAAGCCCTTATACAAAACCATATTTCAACTCCCCGTAAATGTACAACTAGGTCTACATGCCACCTATATAAGGTTTTACATACATACAACTCTTCAAAACAGGACAATTTTCTGAAAACTCGAAGCTTAAGCAGGGCGAGTTCGAGTAGGCAAAGCACCAGGAACGTCCTTGCTACCTGGAGGGGAAAGAAAAACTCGAAAACATAAGCTAACAGCCCAGTGAGTGACTAATTTTAAACAAATTAATTTAGTTCAAAAATCATCAGGTTTTAAACAAATTCTGACAGCATGAGTAAAACATAGAATCATCTCATTTTCATTGATTAAATCACGTTTAAATGACCTTATCAAATCATACATGGTTTTTTCAACAATTCGTAAATTAAACAGTACGGTTACAATACTTTTCCTTAGTTGGGGCTGAGCAAAACTCAACGCCCCAACGTCGAAAACAAATAAGGCTCGATGCAGAGCAAAACTCAACGCACCAGCATATAACCTCTATGTGCACATAGGAACATGGCAAGTTGCCTAAGTACCTTCTCCATGTCTTTCCGTACTCGGTCCCGGGGAAACTCACGTGCCTTCTCCATATCCATCAGCACTGAGTCTCCTCTAAAACATTTTTCTTTTAAATTAATGCATTACTTTATACAAAACAGTTCATAGTCAAATCTTTCAAAAGAAAATAGGGCACTTCATAAATCAATAACATTCCATAAACATACTTTTCAATATCGTTTAGCAAAACATAAAGAAATAAGAAAACCAATCTTACATGTACAATGGAATCGTTGAAACAACAAAAGAAGTGTCACTCACAGCTCTTTTCTAGGCCTTGAGTGGATTATATGCCTTTCCTATCTCCTATTGGCCTGAAATAAACATTTTTCCTTACATTACGCTTCTTTTACTTGATCATTTAGTTTGCATAACTAAACTCAAATCATGATTCATCACCAAACCTCCCATTTATCCAAAGTGAACTTAATAAGCAAGACTACTAACGAAATTCCCACACTCCAGCGAGATTACTAGCTATACTACCAACAGGACACGATACTAGTGACACTAGGATAAGCAAGACTAGCGTGATTTACCTGATGAGCGATACCTAGCGAGAGTCGGCGAGATTTGAGAGACAAAAAGCTCTGTAATACCACCAGCGAGATTTGTCTCGCTACTCACTCTCCAATTCTCCGGGATATCAGCTTCCTAGCGACACCCGACAGTAGAGTTTCCTCCTTTCCTTTTGTTCTTCACTTCTGTCGATTAAAAGTCATATTTCCATCCAAAATTAGAACTTCTTTTCTTCTACAAACTTGTAGAGAAATATGTTTTCTAGCTTACCTCAAATTTTCGTAGCTTAACTTGTCCTTGTCCGTCAGATATTGAAGGATTTCTCCGCACCACTACAGATTGCATAGAAATTCCTTATCAGTCACTTCTAGCAAAAAGTTTACATGTTTCTATTCCATTTCAACTCAAACATCCTTCATAAAAGTTGTTCAGAATTGAGTTAACTTACTAACCTTAAAATTTTAGCCTTAGACTCGATCTCCTCGATTCGTTTCACTCCAAACATCCGACACTGTCCAGTTTGTGCATCCACAAATAACATTCTGTTATCTTAGATTTCGATACCAAAACGAGTAGACTTCTATCCGAAATCCACAAGAACACCTTCTTCTTCTTTTCTTGTAGTTTGTCTGAAAAATGGAACCGACTTAAGCTCTCGAAAATGTCTAAAAATGATAAAATATTCAATCTACTCACCTATATATATATATTGCCGACTTAACTCTCTTTTGCAGGCTGGCGCGCGGGGTTTTCCCTTCTCAATTCAAAGTAAGGCATTCAACACAGCCTACTATCAACATCCTCAGCAGACAGCCACCCTCAACGCATGGTGCCCTCAACGCCTCCTACCTTTAACACATACAACTCAATTAGTTGAGACCTTAACGCATGCAACCTCACCAACGCATGGTTGTTCAAAAACATTTCCTTCCCCGCCAATGATCAATTTCTCTTCCAACACAAGTGACTGCTTCAGCTCATAACTCTTCGTGATTTTCACCTTCAACGCATGGCCACCCAAAAGAAAAATGTTCTCTTCTCTGCTTTCATCGACGCGTAGTCTTGGCCAATGCTTAGCTCTTCCACTCTCGGCTACTTTTCTCTAACAACGCATGGCAACATTTCACTTGCCTTGTCCCAACACTTAGTATTATAAGCTAGTGCTTACAAGTAACTTCCAGCTAAAGGTTTACATGTTTCTATTCCATTTCAACTCAAACATCCTTCATAAAAGTTGTTCAGAATTTAGTTAACTTACTAACTTTAAAATATTTAGCCTTAGACTCGATCTCCTCGATTCGTTTCACTCCAAATATCCAATACTGTCCAGTTTGTGCGTCTACAAATAATGTTCTGTTCCAGTTTAGATTTCAATACCAAAACGAGTAGGCTTCTATCCATAATCCACAAGAACACCTTCTTCTTCTTTTCTTGTAGTTCGTCTGAAAAATGGAACTGACTTAAGCTCTTGAAAATGTCTAAAAATGATAAATTATTCAATTTACTAACCTATATATATTGTCGACTTAAATCTCTTAGGCAGGCTGGCGCGCGGGGTTTCCTTTCTCAATTCAAGGTAAGGCATTCAAAGCAGTCTACTATCAACACCCTCGACAGATAGCCACCCTCAACGCATGGTGCCCTCAACACCTTCTACCTTCAACGCATACAACTCAATCAACTATACCCGTCTTCAATGCATGGGGACTTAACGCATGGTAGGTCAAACATTTTTTTCCCCACCAATGATCAACTTCTCTTCCAACGCAAGTGACTGCTTCAGCTCATAACTTTTCGTGATTTTCACCTCCAACGCATGGCCACCCAAAAGAAAAATGTTCTCTTCTCTGCTTTCATCGACGCGTAGTCTTGGCCAATGCTTAGCTCTTCCACTCTCGGCTACTTTTCTCTAACAACGCATGGCAACATTTCACTTGCCTTGTCCCAACACTTAGTATTATAAGCTAGTGCTTACAAGTAACTTCCAGCTAAAGGTTTACATGTTTCTATTCCATTTCAACTCAAACATCCTTCATAAAAGTTGTTCAGAATTTAGTTAACTTACTAACTTTAAAATTTCAGCCTTAGACTCGATCTCCTCGATTCGTTTCATTCCAAATATCCGATACTGTCCAGTTTGTGCGTCCACAAATAATGTTCTGTTCCAGTTTAGATTTCAATACCAAAACGAGTAGGCTTCTATCCATAATCCACAAGAACACCTTCTTCTTCTTTTCTTGTAGTTCGTCTGAAAAATGGAACTGACTTAAGCTCTCGAAAATGTCTAAAAATGATAAATTATTCAATTTACTAACCTATATATATTGCCGACTTAAATCTCTTAGGCAGGCTGGCGCGCGGGGTTTCCTTTCTCAATTCAAGGTAAGGCATTCAACGCAGTCTACTATCAACACCCTCGACAGATAGCCACCCTCAACGCATGGTGCCCTCAACACCTTCTACCTTCAACGCATACAACTCAATCAACTATACCCGTCTTCAATGCATGGGGACTTAACGCATGGTAACCTTACAAACGCATGGTAGGTCAAACATTTTTTTCCCCACCAATGATCAACTTCTCTTCCAATGCAAGTGACTGCTTCAGCTCATAACTTTTCGTGATTTTCACCTCCAACGCATGGCCACCCAAAAAAAAATGTTCTCTTCTCTGCTTTCATCGACGCGTAGTCTTGGCCAATGCTTAGCTCTTCCACTCTCAGCTACTTTTCCTCTAGCAACGCATAGCCACCATTTCACTTGCCTTCTCCCAACACTTAGTATTACAAGCCAGTGCTTACAATTTACTACCTCCTTTTAAAGAATTTCATCCTCGAAATTCAAGTAAGTTCACTATAAGAAAAGGTGGGGATATTTAACCTTCATTTGATCTTCACTTTCCCATGTCGCTTCTTCTACTTTAACAAGCGTTATCGTTTTTGTTCTCAATACTTGTTCCTTTCGATCCATAATTTGCACAGGTTCCTCTTCATAAGATAAATCTTCGTTTACCTGAATAGGTTGAACCTACAAAACATGTGTAGGATCTGAAATGTACTTCCTCATTAGAGAAACATGAAATACATCATGTATTTTGGACAACTCCATAGGTAATGCTAATCGATAAGCTGAAGGTCCTATGCATTCTAAAATTTCATAAGGTCCAATGTATCTCGGACTCAGTTTTCCCTTCTTTCCAAATCTCAAAATTTATTTCCAGGGAGATAACTTCAGGAAGACTTTATCACCAACTTCAAATTCTAAATCTCGATGCCTTTTATCAGCATAGCTTTTCTGCCGATCCTGTGCAGTCTTCAACCTTTCTCTTATGAATTTTACTTTTTCTGACGTAGTTTGGACTAATTTTGGTCCCATTAACTTCCGTTCTCCTACTTCACCCCAACATATAGGAGTTCTGCAACGTCTGCCATACAATGCCTCATAAGGTGCCATTCCAATACTAGAATGGTAACTATTATTATACGCAAACTCCATCAAAAACAGATGAGTATCCCAACTTCCTTTAAATTGCAGTACACAAGCACGCAACATATCCTCTAGAGTCTGAATCGTTTGAGGATGAAAAGTCGTACTAAACTTAAGTTTAGTTCCCAATGCTTGTTGTAAACTTGGCCAAAACTTAGATGTAAACCTCGGATCTCTATCAGAGATAATAGATACGGGAGCTCCATATTGACTTACTATCCTGTCAACATACAGTTTGGCCAGTTTATCTAGAGTAAAAGTCACTTTAACTGGTAGGAATCGTGCAGTTTTAGTAAATCTATCAACTATCACCCATATTCCATCATAACCATTTGGAGTTTTAGGAAGACCAAATAAGAAGTCCATAGTGATATGCTCCCACTTCCACTCAGGTACAAAAAGTGGTTTTAGAAGTCCACCAAGTCTTTGTCTTTCTGGCTTAACCTGCTGACAAATCAAACATCTTGCCGCACATTCTGCAATTTCCCATTTCATTCCTGGCCACCCATAATATTCTCTCAAAGTCCTGTACATCTTTGTACTACCTGGATGCATCGCATATGCAAAACTATGAGCTTCCTCTAAATTAGCATTTTTCAATGTCAAGTCATTAAGGACACATAATCTTCCTTGTTTTATTAAAGCTCCATCGTTTCTTATATCAAAATCTGTTCTTTGCTTGAGATTCACCTCTTCTACTATCTTTTTTAGTACAGAGTCTTCCATTTGTTTATTAACAATCTCACCCATCAAAGTGGGTCTCACCTGGAAGTGTGCAAACAACCCTCCTAATTGGTCTACTGATAAGGATGCATTTGAACTCTTTAACTCCTTTGTCAATTCCGCACTAGTAATATTCAATGAAGTCTTGGCTTGTCTCGACTTCCTACTCAACGCGTCAGCTACAACATTTTCTTTCCCTCGATGATAATTTATTGTACAATCATAATCCTTGATCAGCTCCAACCATCTCCTTTGTCTCATGTTGAGTTCTTTCTGATCAAAGATGTATTTCAAACATTTGTGATCCGTATAGATATGGCACTTCTCTCCAAACAAATAATGCCGCCACATCTTTAGTGCCAACACCATCGCTGCCAGTTCCAAGTCATGGGTAGGGTAATTAACTTCTTGTGGCCTCAACTACCTAGAGGCATAAGCTATAACTTTACCTTCTAGCATTAGTACACAACCTAACCCCTGACTAGAGGTATCACAATACACCTCGAACTCATTCCCTATCTCTGGAAGTGCTAAAATAGATGCTGTCACCAGTCTCTTCTTTAACTCTTGGAAGCTTTGTTCACATTCTTCATTCCATTCAAATTTAGTTCCCTTCTTAGTTAAATGGGTCAAAGGTAATGCTATCTTGGAGAAACCCTGTACAAAACGCTGATAATAACCTGCGAGTCCCAGAAAACTACAGACCTCCGTTACTGTCCTTGCTGTTCCCATCTAGTAATTGCCTCGGTCTTTTGAGGATCTGCTCCAACTCCTACAGCAGTAACAATATGACCCAAAAACATCACCCGTTTCAGCCAAAACTCGCATTTGCTGAATTTTGCATACAATCTCTTTTCTCTCAAAGTTTGAAATACAGTTCTAAGATGTTCTGCATGTTCTTCCTTGTTTCTAGAATATACTAGAATATCATCAATAAATACAATTACAAACTGATCCAAGTAAGGATGGAAAATCTTATTCATCAAGTCCATAAACATTGTTGGGGCATTTGTCAGACCAAAAGGCATCACGAGGAATTCATAATGTCCATACCTCGTTCTAAAAGTCGTCTTCGGTACATCTGTTTCTCTGACCTTTAATTGATGATATCCTGATCTTAGGTCTATCTTTGAGAACACTGATGCCCCTCTAAGCTGATCCAACAAATCATCAATACAAGGCAAGAGATATTTGTTGCATATGGTGACCTTATTTAACTAGCGATAGTCAATGCACAGTCTCATAGTACAGTCCTTTTTCTTCACAAATTACACCGGTGCACCCCACGGAGACACACTCGATCTAATGTACCCCTTATCTATTAGCTCCTGTAGCTGCACCTTCAACTCCTTCAGTTTTGATGGTGCCATATGGTATGGTGCCTGCGAAATGGGCGTTGTTCCAGGAACCAGATCAATAATAAACTCCACCTCTCTATCAGGTGGTAACCCTAGCAGCTCCTCAGGGAACACATCAAGAAATTCATTCACCATAGGAATATCCTTTGGTCTTAACTTACCGGCCTGTGTATCAATCACGTAAGCAAGGTATGCTGAACAACCCTTGCCTAACAACTTTCTAGCTTTAACCGCAGATATTACACAGGTAGGAAGGAATTTCCTGTCCCCCCTGAAAATAACTTCATTTCCTTCGAATCCTCTAAACACGACTTCCTTCTAGAAACAATCCACAATGGCTCGATATTTGGATAAGAAATTCATTCCCAATATCACATCAAACTCCTGAATATCTAAGGGTATCAAGTTGGCTGTCATAGTCACACCATCAATTTCAATCACACAATCTTTATACACCTTACTAGCAACATGCACATCACCAACAGGAGTATAAACAAACAGTTCCTCAGGAAAAGATTCTAATACTATTTATATTCACAGCAAACATTCTAGCAATAAAAGAATGGGTAGCACCAGGGTCTATTAAAACATCGGCAGAAGTATAACATATAGAAAGTGTACCAGTAACCACATTAGGATCATCATCAGCCTCTTGAGTCATAGCAAAGACTTTTCCTTGCTGTCTTGGTCTCCCTGTAGCTCCCTTCTGTCTTGATCCACTAATTCCCTCATCAGCAATTCCTACAGGTCTTTGTGGTTAACTAGCTGTAAAAGAACCAGTTCTCTGTTCAGCTTTAAATTCTTGCATCAACTGAGGACATTCTTGTTTATAGTGACCCGCTTGTCCATAATGATAACATACGTTGCCCTTACACTGCCCCCAATGATACTTCCTGCAGGTGCGACATAACAGTTTCCTCGTGGAACTAGTTGTGGACTCTCCATGTTGTCCACTTCGAGAACCTTCCACTGACTGAGCTGGACCAGTAGAACTCCTTGGTTCTTGCTTTCGTGTACCCCCTCCAGTACCTCCCTTGGAAGTACACTGTCCACTCGATCTGGTTTGAAATTTCCTCCACTAAATGCACCTGGTACAAATCTCCTACCTGACTATCCCTGAGTAGTATTAGAGGTGTGGATTGCCCGTCTACCTCCAACTGAATCACGTTCCATCCTCTTTTCCATCAAACTTCTTTCAACTCGCATAGCTGACTCTACTAATTTGGAGAAGTCTGCCCATTCAGCACTAGCAGTCACAGGGGTACGTATTTCCTCTCGTCAACCTTCTTCAAATCTCTTACACCTGTCAACCTCATCTGCAACAAAAGCCGTGGCATATTTGGACAATTCAGTATATTTCTTTTTGTATTCTCCCACTGACACCAAGGGCGATAATTGGTGATGAAGGTACACATTTTATAAATCGCATAATCACTAACTTATTGACAAAATTTAATGTCTCGCATAGGGTAGCAACTGCCTATCACCCACAAACAAACGGCCAAGCTGAGATAACAAATAGGGAGATTAAGTCCATACTTGAAAAAGTTGTGGGCACATCAAGGAAAGATTGGACGGAGAGATTAGATGAAGCTCTCTAGGCATATAGAACGGCATTTAAAACACCCATAGGCATGTCACCCTATGCGTTGGTGTTTCGAAAAGTGTGCCATCTCCCACTAGAGCTGGAACACAAGGCCATGTGGGCCATGAAGAAGCTCAATCTAGACCAGGATGCAATTGGAAAACCAAGAAAGCTTCAATTAAATGAACTAAGCTTACGAAAACGCAAAGTTGTATAAAGAAAGGACCACAAAATGGCACAACAAAATAAGAAAACGTTATACGTCGGCCAGAAGGTCCTATTATTTAACTCAAGGTTACGTTTATTTCCAGGTAAGCTGAAGTCTCGCTGGTTTGGACCATTCATAATCAAGGAAGTGTTTTCGCATGGTGCTGTCAAGCTAACAAATGAAGACAGAACCACCTCCTTCAAGGTCAAAGGACAAAGGGTAAAACCCTACCACATTGGAGAGCTGGAAATCGACAAAACCTCCATTGACCTACGCGAGTGTAATGACTGAGCTTGCATTGAAAGGTCCCTACATTGCTGAAGCCTAAATTTTTAGAGACGCTTTCTTTTACTCTTGCTTACTTTCTTCTATTCGTACTTTGTTTTCAGTATTTATTCCTCAATCTTTGAATTCAGTTTTAAGAGTAGTGCAAATTAAATAAGCATGAAATTATGCGTCGAGCTTCAATGCAAACTTTGATTTCACCGCATACTCTGCCATTCATGCTGCATCTAACGCATAAGTGAATTGAGAACCATGCGTCCATCAGTTATGAGTTTATCAATTGAATGTATGCGTTTTAAAAAGAGAAAACCGGGAAACGCATGCATCTTTTGAGTCGATGCGTTTTCCCAAAAGCACTCGAGTGCTTATTTGCATTATTAGCCGCCTATCACACTTGATGGGTGTGCGACTCAATAAATTTGCCTAGATCAGTGGGATTTCGGATATCGCATATCTGCATTTATTATCGACGGCTTAATTAGCCCTTCATCAACGCGATTCCATTTTCCATTTATTCCATTTTCAAAACCCTTCATCTCTCAAACCTCCGGCTATTTGAGTTCTTCGCACCCTTGTTTATGTCTAGCCAATCAGACTCCCAAAACCAAGAACACTTCGCCGGAGATGTCACACCCTTTCCCGAACTACCCTCCTGTAGCCGAAATGGAGCTTGAGGACAGCAGTCATCGACCCTATTATCGACTTCTACTGTCAAACTTACTTTAAGCCCGTTTGACCACACCTCCTAGGACGACAATACCTTTGACTTTTGACAAACCTCGACTTTGATCGGCAACGAGAACTGTCAAGCTACCTGGAAAATGGAAAACATATAAAAACATGAGCTGAAAGCCCAGTGAGTGACTGGTTTTGTAAAACTATCTTTAGTTCAATAGCAGACATGTTATCATCATTATATCACAAAACTTAATTCAAATCATTGTTTCAATAAAATCATACTCTGCAACTGCTTAATCAAATCATATGATTACATACTTGAGTAATTGTACATGAAATCAGTTTGTCCTCAAAGCTTTCCCTTAGTTAGAGCAGAGCCAGACTCAATGCACCCGACGTTGAAAACATCCTTAGTTGAGGCGGAGTAAAACTTAACTCACTCAACGTCGATAATAACCTTAGTTGGGGTGGAGCAAGACTCATGATAACTTGTAGAAATACAAGCTATAATAGCCTTTCTCTTAGATAAATAGAGATTAAATAGAGAAGCATGCGGCAGTTTATGTGATTTTTATTAATAAATCGTCCTTTGCGTTATACTCTTGTATTTCTATGAAGATAAATGATTTTACCACTTTTTGAGCCTAAAACTCATGTTTTAATGCAGGAATGCAAACGATGCGTTGATGACATCTTAACGCAGGACGACACGTTAGCAATCTGTTCTTCATGGACGCATGATCTGAACGGAACGCAAACAACCTGAAGATGCGTTAACAACTACTCAACGCAAGACTACGCGTTAGCAACCTACGCCGTGTTGACATCGGCCAAACTATTCATGGACGCATAGACGACCATTAATGCAAGGCGCAGAGAATCAAAGCAGACTCTTGAGAGATTGACGGATGATTGACGAACATGATTTGTGGCCAAAGTGGTGGATCTTAATTGACCTGAGAATCACGCAATCAGGCGAGATGGACGCATAGTATCAATCGCATAGTATCAATCAAGCAGATTTGCCATTAATTGCGAACGCATCATCTATAAAAGGGCAGCTCCGCAAGATGAGAAAGGGTTGTTGATTCTCGGAAGAACTCCATAAGTGACAGCAGAGTTCTCTCTAGACTTCAACCGAAGACGAATAGCTCGAGAGAGAAGAGTCTTCCCTCCGCCGGACCACTTCACAGCATAGCCTCACGCTTCCATCTGGGCGACTCAAGACATTGACGCCTTTCCCTGCTTTCTTTCTTATTATTCTATCTTGATTTTAGATTTGTGTCAAGATATTGAGCTCATCTACAGTTGTATTTCATTTCATTAATATAATTATCTTCCATGTCTACTCATTTCTCTAAACTTTCCGCTTTTTACCTTCAAACCATGACTAACTAATCACTCAAGGGTCTAGGGTTGCGTTAGCATCTAACTAGGAACCACATTGTAACTATTTTATCTTGTCAACTGCGAGCTTAATCCGATGCTTATGTCCATCTGACAAATCGATATAAGTAGTAATAATCAAACTACTCGAGAGGGTAAGTGATTGTGGAATTCAATTGACAAGGGCCAAGTAGTATTGCTTGTCTATGGGGATAACCTTGGTTCTTAACACTCTCCTATGCGTTATAGACATATAACGCATAGCGGCTGACAACCGGGAGAAGAGTCGCAAGTATGAATAGAATACTACTGTGCGTTTTCAATGTTAGATGTTAATCAACCCGAACCCTTTCTTTATCCATTCACATACATCTTTAGCTGAACTTGCTGTGTCGCATGCTTTCCATATTCCACAATTTTTAGTCTAGTGTACAAACAATCGCTTTTTTTAGATTAAAATCAACTCTCTGAACTATTTATTGGTTACCACTGCAACGCATGAAATTCAATTGAAAACTTAATCAATATAATCCCTGTGTTCGACCCGGACTCACCGAGAATACCTAGTCCTTTGCTTATACTTGGGTAAAGGATAGGAAAACTTGACAAGACCACCAACGCATAGTAGTAAGACGCATAGCATGCTCAAAGCATGACATGTTGAACGCATAAACACATCATTTAATACTTTGCGTTAGGACAATTTACACATACAAAATAATAGCAACAACTCAACACACCCAACGTCACAACCTCTATGTGCACTAGGAATATGGCGGGTTGCCCATGTACCTTCTCATGTCCCTCAGTACAGGGTCCCAGGGAAACTCACGTGCCTTCTCAAGTCCATCAGCACTGAGCCTCCTCTTAAACATTTTCCTTTAAAGAAGCAACACTTTATACAAATAAAACGTAAGCAAATCATTCTTAAGAACACAGGGAAACTATTATATTAGTAACATTTCATAAATGTACTTTTCAATAACTTTAAGAACATAAAGTATGCTTCCTAAATCATTTGAACATAAAATCGTATTCCATTGGAAAACCGAACTAACATATACAACAAAATTGATTTAAAGTAAGAAAACTGTCACTCACAGAACTCTTTAAGGATAGTTTCTCCTCTATCCGCTATTTCCCCTTTTCCGAGCTTCTTGGACGCAGCGTCCAAATCCTGAAACGCAAGGCTTTTTATTCCTTTGGTAGCTTGGATGGTCACAATCTTACCCTTGGACGCAAGGTTGATAGCTAACGCAAGGTGTATCCCAACTCTTCCTTACTTCTCTTTTCGGATGCGTCGACCATGCAAGGTCCAATTTGGACGCATCATTCACCTTGAAACTTAGACGTAAGGCTGACCCTTTTAGGTGCAAGACAATTTATTTAACCCAAGAGATACTTAAGTTGTCAAGTATGTCTTCTCTTGACTGCAGACTTCTACTACGGACATAAGGGTTCCTTCTTTTTGCCTTCTCTCTCTCTTTTCTCTTAAGATCTCTTCTTTCGGCATCATCAGTCACTCATTTTCTCTTAAGGTCCTTTTTATAGCTTTGTAGTAGAGAACTGCTCATACTACTCCTCCTTCTTTGCCATTTGCTTGCCACATGTCAAGCTGCATGCTTAACCAATCATGCATTTATCCAAGCGTCACCTTGCATGAAATACTTAACATACTTCTAACACCTTCTACTTATAAGGTCTCAAGTTTATATGAAGCCACCTAGCCTTATAAGCTTATCTTATACGTCTAACATATTCCAATATACAACTTTTCATTTAATCATACTGCCCTTGTGCGTTCACCAACTTTCCTTTACCTTCCACCATAATACCTTTGAAACCATTTCTTCACCGTATCTTGCTAGGCGTCAGTGTCCCAAATGCATACTACTGTGCGCTTGTACCTTACGCATCGTACCATGTGTCCAACTTCCTGCTCTTTGAACTCTTTAATTATAACCTATGCGTTTATCCGAAATAAAATTTATATTTCCATTTACCATGAAATTGAGCTCCTCAACGCATAGCTGGTAGTCATTCAACAAACAGCAACCCTTCTTTCGTAGTTGCCTTAAACATTGGGTCTTTGGGCATAGACTTCTTTATTAACACCAAAATCCTTACTAACGCCTAATAAATCTTTCAACGCATGCTATTCACACCCCAAGGTTCTTTGGTTTCTCTTTTCTTTCTAGCTTTACACCCTTCAAAGCTAATCCCATAACCTGTTAGTTTCCAAGACTAAGTGTGAGCCATGCGTTTCCTCTTTTTCCTGATTCTTGTTCCCTTTTTCAAAATTCAATATAAAATTCTCTCTAAATTAAGGTACCACACTTTAGCGTTTTACCATTTATGCATTAACCGGACTGTGCTCAAGAATATATCTAAATTTTACCTAATCTCCAACTATGCTTTCAATCTTTCATTCTCACTCTTAGTGGAATATCCGTTTTTTTCCTAATATCAGGCGTTCAACTAGTCTTACTTCTTTTCTTCTTTTCTTACTAGCCATCCTAAGAATTCTGAGTTAGGGTTTTACAGGCGATGTTTCCCCAATATCTTCCTACAATACCCAGTACTCGACCCCATCTTCTTCCTCATCCGAACCGTGACTAGTCCCTGAGGTACTTCCCAACCCTTGAGCTCCATTTTTCTCTTCACCACTATTCCGACCTACCCGACCTGTGAGGCCTTTCGCTTTTCCAGTTCGCCCTAGACCTCCAAACCCCAGCCCACCGTTTATCCCAACTTTCTCGGCGTCACGAATTAGGGCTAGTGCCCAAAGACCGCCTATAACCCCATTGTTTCGACCATTCATCAGACCTCCAATCCGTCCACCAGTAGTCGACCTTGACTCAGACGACTACTTGGAAGTCCTAAACATTCAACCCTTGAGCCAAATCGATCCAGCACCTACTCCAAAACCCAAAAGTTGAGTCAAGTCCTACATTCCAAAGCACAGAATGAAGAATGGAAGGAGTTTTTTGCCGCAAACTTCAATGTCGGAAACCAACGTCTAAGCACGAAAAACTCTGAAGTCGAGCAACCGAGTCTTGGAACAGTTCGTGATGAAGCTAGCACACTGTACGGAAGCAATGAAGTCTGCCGCAAAAAGGAGCGAAATGTCTTCGGCGACATCCTCGAGAGGATTGCTCAAGAGGAAAGAGACGCAAAGGCGAGGGAGGATGACGGGGAGGTCAACCAACCTTTGCCTTCATCTAGACACCCCAGCACAAGAGGGACTGATGAAGTGGGAGGACGGGTAGAAAAGGATATGGTTGTGGGAGAAAGGGAAGTGAACTCTGTGCGTTCCCCGGACGAATGGATCGCAGACATTCTAAGTGGCCTGCGAGACCCGTTTGAAGTATGCGTATCAGACGCAAGACGGGAATCACCCTCACCGATAAAAAGAGGTCTAGAGTCAGCCAAAAGAGACTTGGAAGGGTGAAAAGACTGGGGGAAATAAGGAAAGAGACGCCGCCTACAGCAAGGAGGTCGTAGGCGAGCCATTCAAAACGCATGGGTTAGTCCCTGCGTCTATTAGTCCTGAGGAGATGACCCTGGACTCCAATGAAGGACCTATCAAAAAGGTTGTGATGGCCATAGAGGCCAAGAGAAGAAGAAAAGGAAGTGGTACCCCTGATAAAGAAAGAAAAGAAGGGTATCACAAGAAACTGCCAAGGATGAAGAGCCGAAGAACGCAGAGCAAGGAGACGGTCCTGAGTCCCCGATTGCGGCAACATCCTTTGATCGGCTGGCAGAAAAGATGAAGAAGAAGAGGGCTAAATTAAGAAAAGAGCTCAAAACCCTCAGAAAAAGAGCAGAAAAAATTGCTAAGTATGCATTGTCCAGCAAAAAGGTGCGCAGGGTAGTGTGACCTGAGGAAAAGTGGGAAACGCAAGGCCTTCCTGATCCTCAAATTGACGAAGCCGCTATGGCATTGAAGGAGAAAATGAGGGAAGAAGAAAGAATAGAAAAGGCAGTTGAGGAGCTTGAGAGAGAGCTGCAAATAAAAGAAGATAAGGAGTTGGCTGCACGAATAAATGCCCAAGAAGAGAGGGAGGGCAAGAAGAAAAAGAAGAAGAAAAGTAGGCACCACTCGCCTACACGGAAGGAAGACATCAAGGAGGATGCGTTAGAGGAGCAAGGTGTCAGCACCTTGAGAAAGAAGAAAAAGAAAGAAAAAGAGGAGTCAGTCACCAAACTCCCAGGCATTCACCAAGAGAAACTCAAAGGGAAAGAGAAAGTGACTGATGTTCCAAATGAAGTGGCTAAGAGCAAGAAAAAGACAATGGATAAAATCCCTGCTAAGGCCAAAGGAAAAGAGAAGGTGGTGGATGCATCACCAAAGAAGAAGGATGGAAAAGGGAGACGCAGGGCGTTCCCTGATTTATTGATGGAGGTGGGATTTTTTCTTGAAGAAGCCCCGTTGCTGCCGTATACCACTGAAATCATCGACCACCACGATTGGAGAAATTTCTGTTCCAGCACTCCTTGGATCCAATCTAACTTAGTCCGCAGCTTTTATAACGGACACATTGATGAAATGGAGAACGTGGTAGTGGTTGAAGAAAATGAAGTCCCATTCAACGCAAGGGAAATAAACGCGATCTATAAGTTGAGGGACAATGCGGATGCGGAAGGAAACAAAATAATAGAATCAACTCCACCGGAGTTAATGAAAGACGCAATCCAAGTATTGGCGAAGCCCGAGGGGAAGTGGAATGTATCACCCACAGGCATTAAAACCTTGCCTGCTAACAGCATACGGCCAGAGGCCAACCTATGGGTATACTTGGTGAAGAAGTGGTTAATCCCCACGACGCATGTCAAAACAGTGTCAAGGGATCGAGTGATGGCAGCTTATTGCATCATGCGTCGTATCCCCCTTGATGTCGGACGCATCATTTTAGCACAGATAAGAGAGGTCTATAGCAAACCAAGAGGCCAGCTCTTTTTCCCCTCACTTATCATGAACTTATGCGCCAATGTTGCCATCGGAGAACAAACAGAAGTGTTAGACGCAGAGAAGATGATCGAAGTCAGTAGGGCAATCGCCCATAAGACTCTGCGTCGGTTGATGAGAGGATCGCAACATCTGCCAGAGCCTGCTAAGACCATGAAAAGACCTCATCAACCCACTCTGTTACCTGAAGTGTCGCCTCCAAAGCGGCAAACGAAGAAGAAGGGGAAGCCATCCAAGCTGAAACGCAAACCACCACCTCAAGCTTCCCCGACCTCAAGCTCTTCACCCCCTCTTCCAACAACTAGAAGAGAACCAACTCCACCTCCACCTCCTAAAACGCATCGCCCAAAACCTTCTCAACCTCAACCCTCTGCAAAACCTATCTCCCCAATCTCCTCAATAAGAGTTGATGACTCACACTACGGGGATTTTGGCGCGACCAATATGCGTCCATCATCCCCTGTGTTTGATGAAACTCCATCAACTTCTTGCCTCCAGCCAAACCATCCTCAACCACAACCGCAGCCTCAACCTCAAGAAGCCCAACTCGACCTCGACTGGGAGACAGTGCAAACGTACCTACAACAATCAATCTTGAGTCCAATGATGCATTCAATGAATATGTTAGCACGCCGGCAGACGGAGCAGTTTCACTTCGCATTGAATTATATTCATCAACTATTTTCGATTCGAACGAAAGTCCCGCACCCTAACATTCCTAAACACCTACAACATCTGCTTGTCTTCCCAATGCCGCAACGCCTTGCACCTGAGCAGAAACGCAAACCTGATGAAGATAAGTCGGATAGTTAAATTTAAGGGTGTAGTTAGAGTTGTATCTTCTTTATAGCTTTCCTTGCATTTATCTTCATCTCCAACTGTATGCGTTTGTGGGAAAAGAATTAATAGAATGGAAATTTCTTCATTGCATTGAAATTCTAATTACCTCTTTGTGTTTTTCCTGTGTTGTAAATTCATTCTGAGTACATTTAATTATTCCCAAATTTTATCCTTGCGTTGAAAAGTTAGTCACTATAATGATAATCATGCTTACACTTTTTGTAAACTCTTAAGCTAGATTACTTTCAAAGCGTCTGCATACTATTCCTTAGAAACACAAACCTACTTTGCATGCATGCAAGCTGCCAATTCAAACCTCTCTTACAAAATTTTTCAACATAGTCTTTGTTTACAATTTAAGCAATGAGGACCTTGCTACTTTCAAGTTTTGGGGTGGAAGAAGTTTGAACTGTCAAAGATAAAAATATGAGGAACTTATTTCTTAAAAAAAAAAAATCTTTTAAATGCAAAACTCCGCTGACAGACTAATATATTCATCTTGTTAAGAGTTTAGCTGAAAACGACACCTGCAAGTAGTTGGCCGCCTTCATGTGGGTAATCGTAATCAGCGACGCATAGATAAATAACAAACTCGAATGTCTAGTGAGGAAACCAAACTTAGTTAAGAGTTTAGTCGAGAAGGACACTTGCTCGTAGTTGGCTGCCTCCATGCACCCCATAGTTGGTATGTCAGAACGAAGGTGGGTTGTAAGCACCTAATTGGTAAGCACGTTCAAAAGCATTAAGCGAATTAGTATTAACAATCTCATATTGTAAATTAAAAAAAGAAGGAATTAGAATTAAAAAGAAGAAAAGAGAAGAAAAAGAAAAAGAAGAAGAAAGGATAAGGATGAATAGCGTCGGTTATAAACTTCCCTTTGGACAGAAAAGTTGCCGACCTCATTCTACTCATTTCCAAACTCATTTCCAAACTCAATTCTATGCTATTTTTCAGCTGCACGTCATGGAGAGGTTGAAGAAGAGTTCTAGGGCAATTTCGTGCAAAGTTTTGGACGATTTCATGGTAGAATTGAAGCTGAAACAGAAGCTTCATCTGTTGTCGCGCATTTTGAACCAGGTTTGGTGTTTGGTGATTATCGAGCTGAAAAGATTGACTTTTGGGCTGAAATTTTAAGGTTAGTAAGTTAACTCAATTTTGAACAACTTTTATGAAGGATGCTTGAGTTGAAATGGATTAAAAACATGTAAACTTTTAGCTGAAAGTTACTGATACGAAATTTTTATGCAATCTGAAGTAGCATGGAGAAAACTTGCAATATCTGACGAACAAGGACGAGTTAAGCCACGAAATTTTGAGGTAAGCTAGAAAACATGTTTCTCTACAAGTTTGTAGAAGGAAAGAAGTTCTAAACCTGGCTGGAAATATGACTTTGAATTGACAGAAGTGAGAACCAACAGGAAAGGAGGAAACTCTGCTGTCGGGTGTCGTTTGTAAGCAGGTAACGCTAAGAATTGGAGCGTGAGTAGCGACACTGGTCTTACTAGTCGTGTAAAGGAGGATTTTCTCTCACAAATCTCGCTAGCTCTAGCTCAGTATCACTCATCAGGTAGTCTCGCTGGTATCGCTTATGCTGGTGTCGCTAGTGCCATGACCTGTTGTGTAATTTCATTAGTAAACTCGCTAGTAAGGTGAAATGTCGTTGGTAATCTCGCTAATGACATAGAATCTCGCTTATTATGTGTGTTTTAGGAAAGAAATGGAGTCTCGGTGGTGAATCATGATTAGAGTTTAAGTATGCACATTTAAAGATCATGTAAAGGAAGTTTAAGGAAAACGTAATGTGAAGAATGTGTATTTACAGGCCAAGAAGAGCTCAGAAAGGCATATAATCCGCTCAGGGCTTAAGGACAAGTTATGAGTGACACTTTTCTTTCTTTGAAAACAAATTTATTGAAAATGTTTAGTTTGGTTTTTTCTTATGAGATATGGCTTTGAGATAAACTGTTTTCTTGAAAAGCATGATGTTTGATGATATTGTTCACAAGGCATGTTTTATCCGTTTTCTATAAGATGTTGAATGACATGTCTTGAAATGTTGTTTATCGTGATATATCTGATTTTCATGAAAGATTTTCATGTGAACTATTTACGTATAATACTGGTTTCTAAAATGTTTTAAAAGAGGCTCAATGCTGAAGGACATGAGAAGGCATGTGAGTTTCCCTGGGACCCAATACTGAAGGACTCGTTGAAGTTACTTGGGCAACCCGCCATATTCCTATGTGCACATGGAGGTTGTGACGTTGGGTGTGTTGAGTCTTGCTCCACCCCAACTAAGGATTATTATCGACGTTGAGTGCTTTGAGTTTTACTCCGCCTCAACTAAGGATGTTTTCGACGTCGGGTGCGTTGAGTCTTGCTCCGCCCTGACTAAGGGAAAGTTTTGAGAACGAACTGTTTTTCGTATATGATGATTTTTTGGCATGAATATATGTGATTTGTTTACGTTGTTGAAATTATGATTTGACAGAAATGATTATTTGAATCACGTTTACGTTTATGGCGTTATTATGATTTTTAACATGCCTGTTTTTCGAACAAAAGATGGTTTTACAAAATTAGTCACTTACGGGGCTTTTAGCTCACGTTTTCCATGTTTTCTTTTCCTCCCAGGTAGGAAGGACGTTCCTGGTGCATTGCCTACTCCAACTCGCCCGGCTTAAGCTTCGAATTTCCATAAACAGTTTATTTTCTCATTGTTGTACGTGTAAATAACTTAACACTGGTGGCATGTAGATTTAGTTGTTTATAAGTGGGTTATGAGAGAGTATGTTATAAAAGTGTATTGTGTACAGGAAGGATTATTATATTATGATCATGCGTTAATATGGCTGAATTCTATGAATGTAAACATATGGAAATGTTTGTGCAGGAAGTTATGTAAGATGGGGCAAGATGCGTCACAAGAGGGGTGATGTATATTGCCTTCACATCTCCTTTCAGGTTAAGTAGGTAATCAGGGAGGGTGTGTGACATGGGTAACCCTACTTGACGCATGGTTACTTATAAACAATAAAACAAACGAAAGAAAAAGGAACTTTATATCTTCATTTTTTCAGACTAAATGTTAAAAGAAGAGACAAAATTTTTATGAATAATGAGTAAAGAATTTTGAAAAGAAAGCTTGCCGCATACAAATTAGACCCATTCTAAAGAAAAGAATATAGAGGTAGAGAAGTAATATAACTGACGGGTAGCTGATTGAGTAGAGCATTCTAAGAAACTAGTCAATGCGTTGAGAAAATGTTAGGGATGATTGAAGTTTCTTAGATAGAAGTTATGCTTGAGGACAAGCATTTCTCTAAGCTTGGGGGCGTAATAACTTGTAGAAATACAAGTTATTACAACATTTTTCTTAGAAAAATAGAGATTAAATAGAGAATCATGCGGCAGTTGATATTAAATTCTATTGATAAATCTTCCTATGCGTTTTACTCTTGTAAATTGATGAAGATAATTATTTTATAGCTTTTTGAGCCTAAAACGCATGTTTTAACGCAGAACGCGAGCGACCTATAGATTCTTAACGCCAGACTATGCGTTGGCAACCTGTGACGCGTTGACATCCTCTCAACGCAAGATGATGTGTTAGAACATATGGACACGTAGCCATGAGCGAACGCATAAACCTAAATTCTTCATGGACGCATAACGACGGGAAACGCAAGGCAGCGAAAAATTAGATAAGAATCTTGAGAGATTGTCGAAAGATTGACATGCATGATCTATGGCTAAAGTGGTGGATCTAAATTGAACTGAGAATTATGTAATTAGGCGAGAAAAACGCACGACATCAATTTCCTCCAATCATCAATATAATTATCTTCCATGTCTACTCATTTCTCTAAACTTTCCGCTTTTGACTTTCAAACCATGAGTAACTAATCACTCAAGGGTTTAGGTTGCGATAGCATCTAACTAGGAACCACAGTGTAACTATTTTATCTTGTCAACTGCGAGCTTAATCCGATGCTTATGTCAATCTGACAAATCGATATAAGTAGTAATAATCAAACTGCTCGAGAGGGTAAGTGATTGTGGAACTCAATTGACAAGGGCCAAGTAGTATTGCCTGTCTATGGGGATAACCTTTGGTTCTTAACACTCTCCTATGCGTTATAGACATATAACGCATAGCGGCTGATAACCGGGAGAAGAGTCGCAAGTATGAATAGAATACTACTGTACGTTTCCGATGTTAGATGTTAATCAACCCGAACCCTTTCTTATCCATTCACACACATCTTTAGCTGAACTTGCTGTGTCGCATGCTTTCCATATTCCACAATTTTTAGTCTAGTGTACAAACAATCGCTTTCTTTAGATTAAAATCAACTCTCTGAACTATTTATTGGTTACCACTGCAACGCATGAAATTCAATTAAAAACTTAATCAATATAATCCCTGTGTTCGACCTCGGACTCAACGAGAATACCTAATCCTTTACTTATACTTGGGTAAAGGATAGGAAAACTTGACAAGACCACCAACGCATAGTAGTAAGACGCATAGTATGCTCAAAGCATGACATGTTGAACGCATAAACACATCATTTAACACTTTGCGTTAGGACAATTTACACATACAAAATAAAAACAACACTGACTTTCCTGTGTCGCATACCTTACCATTTACCATATTTTAATCTAGTATACATGTTATTGCTTTCTTTAGTTAGAAGCATCCTTATCAACTATTTTTGGTTGCCACTCCAACTCTAATAATCCAACGAATTATAGAATCAGCATAGTCCCTTTGTTCGACCTCGGACTCACCGAGTATACCTATTTCTTTGTTTATACTTGGGTTAAGAATAGGAAAACTTGACAGATCATAAACGCATAACATTAAGCATGTTCAACGCATAGTATGTTAAACGCATAGGAAGCTTAATAATAATAGATAAACACAGTAACAAGTTTTGCACTTCAGATCTGCACTGCAACAAGTTTTTGGCACCGTTGCTGGGGACTTATTTTATCTGTCAACAACAACCATCAATGAAGAACTTCAAAAAATTCTCAACTGAGAACTTCGCTGAAAAAAACCAGAGGATAAGCGCAGAGAACTTAGAAGCTGAGCGACCTGTTCCTAAAACGCAGGTTCGTGATGAAGCTAGCACACTGTATGGAAGCAGTGAAGTTCGTCGCAAAGACGAGCAACATGTCTTCGGTGACATCCTTGAAGGGATTGCCCAAAAGGAAAGAGATGCAAAGGCGAGGGAGGATGACGGAGAGGTCAACCAGTATTTTCCTTCGTCGAGACAACCGAGCACAAGAGGGACTGATGAAGTCAGAGGACGGGTAGAAGAGGAAGTGATGGTGGAAGAAGGGGAAGTGAACTCTGCACGTTCCCTCGACGAATGGGTCGCACACATTTTGAGTGGCCTGCTAGACCCGTTTGAAGCATGCATATCAGACGCAAGATGGGAGTCACCCTCGCCGATACAAGATATCCAGAGTCAGTCAAAAGAGACTCAGGAGGGTGAAGCAAAAATAGGAAATAAGGGGGAGACTGCCGCTTGTAGTAAGGAGAACACAAGCGAGGCTATTGAAACACAAGGGTCAGTCCCTACGTTCATTAGTCCTGAGGAGAAGACCATGGACTCCAATGACGGACCAATCAAGCAGCATGTGGTGGCCAAAGAGACCAAAAGAAAGAGGCTTGAGGAAGAAGATGTAGTACCCCTAATAAGAAAGAAAAGGAAGGTATCACAGGTGCAGGAAAAAGCTGCCAAGGATAAAGAGCCGAGAAATGCAAAGCGAGGAGGCAGACTTGAGTCACCAATCGCTGCTACTTCTTTCGATAGATTGGTAGAGAATATGGTTAAGAAGAGGGCTAGGTTAAGAAATGAGCTGAAAACCCTAAGAAAAGGAGCAGAGAAAATTGCTAATGATGCATTGCCCAGCAAAAAGGTGCATAGGGAAGTGCGACCTGAAAAAGAAATAGAAACGCATTGACTTCCTGATCCTCAAGTAGAAGAAGCCACAATAGCATTTGAGGAGGAAATGAGGGAAGAAGAAAGAATAGAAAAGGCAACTGAGGATCTTGAGAGAGTGCTGCAAATAGAAGAAGATGAGGAGTTGGCTGCACGAATAAATGCCCAAGAAGAAAGGGAGTGCAAGAAGAAGAAAAAGAAAAGAAGTAGGCATCACTCGCTTACAAGAAAAAAACGCATCAGGCAGGATGCAAGAGAGGAGCAAGGTGTTAGCACCTTGAGAAAGAAGAAGAAGAAGAAAGAAAAAGAGAAGGAGGAGTCAGTCACCAAACTCCCAGGCATTCACCAAGAGAAACGCAAAGGGAAGGAGAAAGTGTCACACCCCTTCCCAGATTACCCTCTTAACCTAGGAGTAGGTGCAACCTATACGTATATGTGTTATCCTGTATACTGAAGCATAATTGAAAACCTATTCAAATGTCCAAACTTCTATACTGATGAGGAAATTATAAGGAAATCATAAGTTACACATAAGGTTTCTCAATAAATAATTTATAATACAGGTGGATTTGTTCGGCATATGTTACAAAACCCCACACTCGTTATGCCACAGTGATCATATACCACAAAATTTGTGCTTAGACTGGTATTTACAACTATCCCAGTGTACTATAGCCAAGTAAGCCCAGACGAGGATCTTCTGTAGGCTAGGCGTCCCGAACACGCTCGCTACCTGAAACAAACAACAATAAACAAAAGGCGTGAGCTTATGCTCAGTGAGTGACTAAATTATCAGTTCAATTAAATCCTCGAATTCATGCTAATCATAAAGCTACTATATAGCTTACTAGTACAATTTACATGGCCACTCGTGACATTTAACAAGGAAACATAAACATTTATCTAATGAGTGGCGGAGCAAAGCTCAACGCTCTTAACCTCATACTTCGACTGCTAGTATTCATATATTCATACGCCTTCACATTTAGTCCCTCAGCGTTTCAACTTCCAAGTGCTTTCTCATATTGTCCCTTAGCACTGAATCTCAATATTAAGTCACTGCTCAAGTGCCTTCATTGATGGTCCCTCAGCATTGAGCCATCATATATTTGTTTCTATATGCCTTCTCACGAGGTCCCTCGGCATTAGAAACTATCTCAGTCAATCTCACTAGTGCCTTCACTCATGGTCCCTCAGCACTATGTATCATATATCTCCATAGGCCTTCACAAAGGGTCCTTCGGCCATGGTTTGCATTTAAATAGCACATACAGGAATTCACCTATTATATATTCTCTTCCACTTGTACTTTAATACGATAGTCTTTAGACAATTTGAGAGTCACTCACAGTTTGTCTTAGGCCCCGAGCGGATTGTATGCTTTTCTGAGCTCTTCTTGGCCTATAAAACACATTTCTCATATTAGGTTTCCTATGGACTCCTTTTTCAAAATCATAGGTATGCATATTAATAACTAGCGATACTCTATGTTACTAGCGAGACTACCAGTGAGATTCACATTACTGGGTGTTACACTAGCGAAACTGAAGTGAATTAGACTAGCAATATTGTAAGCAGCTAATTGGTAAGCACGTTCAAAAGCTTTAACCGAATTAGTATTAATAATCTTATATTGTAAATTTAAAAAAAAAAAAAAAAGAAAGAAGGAAGAGGAAAAACTAAAAAAAAAATAAAAAAAAGGAATGAGAATTAAAAAGAAGAAAAGAGAAGAAAAAGAAAAAGAAGAAGAAAGGATAAGGATGAGTAGCGTCGGTTATAAACTTCCCTTTGGACAGAAAAGTTGCCGACTTGATTCTACTCATTTCCAAACTCAATTCTATGCTATTTTTCAGCTGCACGTTGTGGGGAGGTTGAAGAAGAGTTCTAGGGCAATTTTGTACAAAGTTTTGGATGATTTCATGGTAGAACTGAAGCTGAAACAGAAGCTTCATCTGCTGTCGCACAGCTCGAACCAGGTCTGGTGTTTGGTGAATATCGAGCTGAAGAAATTGAATTTTGGGCTGAAATTTTAAGGTTAGTAAGTTAACTCAATTTTGAATAACTTTTATGAAGAATGCTTGAGTCGAAATGGATTAGAAACATGTAAACTTTTAGCTGGAAATTACTGATACGAAATTTCTATGCAATCTAGAGCAGCGCGGAGAAAACTTGCAATATCTGACGAACCAGGACGAGTAAAGCCACGAAAGTTTGAGGTAAGCTAGAAAACATATTTCTCTACAAGTTTGTAGAAGGAAAGAAGTTCTAAATCTGGCTGGAAATATGACTTAGAATTGACAGAAGTGAGAACAAACAGGAAAGGAGGAAACTCCGCTGTCGGGTGTTGTTTGGAAGTAGGTAATGCTGAGAATTGGAGCGTGAGTAGCGACACTGGTCTCGCTAGTCATGTAAAGGAGGATTTTCTCTCACAAATCTCGCTGGCTTTCGCTCAGTATCGCTCATCAGGTAGTGTCACTAGTATCGCTTTTGTTGGTGTCGCTAGTGTCATGACCTGTTGTGTAATTTTGTTAGTAAACTCGCTAGTAAGGTGAAATCTCATTGGTAATCTCGCTAGTGACCTAGAATCTCACTTATTATGTGTATTTTAGGAAAGAAAGGAAGTCTCGGTGGTGAATCATGATTAGAGTTTAAGTATGCACGTTTAATGATCATGTAAAGGAAGTTTAAGGAAAATGTAATGTGAGGAATGTGTATTTACAAGTCAAGAAGAGCTCGGAAAGGCGTATAATCCGCTCAGGGTCTAAGGACAAGTTGTGAGTGACACTTTTCTTTCTTTGAAAACGAATTTATTGAAAATGTTTAGTTTGGTTTTTCTTATGAGATATGGCTTTGAGATAAACTGTTTTCTTGAAAAGCATGATGTTTGATGATTTTGTTCACAAGACATGTTTTATCCGTTTTCTATAAGATGTTGAATGACATGTCTTGAAATGTTGTTTATCGTGATATATCTAATTTTCATGAAAGATTTTCATGTGAACTATTTACGTATAACACTGATTTCTAAAATGTTTTAGAGGAGGCTCAATGCAGAAAGACATGAGACGGCATGTGAGTTTCCCCGGGACCCAGTACTGAAGAACTCGTAGAAGGTACTTGGGCAACCCGCCATATTCCTATGTGCACATAGAGGTTGTGACGTTGGGTGTGTTGAGTCTTGCTCCACCCCAACTAAGGTTGTTATCAACGTTGAGTGCGTTGAGTTTTACTCCGCCTCAACTAAGGATGTTTTCGACGTCGGGTGCGTTGAGTCTTGCTCCACCCTGACTAAGGGAAAGTTTTGAGAACGAACTGTTTTTCGTATATGATCATTTTGACATGAACATACGTGATTTGTTTACGTAGTTGAAATTATGATTTTACAGAAATGATTATTTGAATCAGGTTTACGTTTATGGCGTTATTATGATTTTAACATGCCTATTTTCGAACAAAAGATAGTTTTACAAAATTAGTCACTCAGGGGGCTTTTAGCTCACGTTTTCCATGTTTTCTTTTCCTCCCAGGTAGCAAGGACGTTCCTGCTGCATTGCCTACTCCAACTTGCCCTGCTTAAGCTTCGAGTTTCCAAAACAGTTTATTTTCTCGTTGTTGTACATGTAAATAACTTAACACTGGTGGCATGTAGAGTTAGTTGTTTATAAGTGGGTTATGAGAGAGTATGTTATAAAAGTGTACTGGGTACAGGAAGGATTATTATATTATAATCATGCGTTATTAGGGCTGAATTCTATGAATGTATACGTATGAAATGTTTGTACAGGAAGTTATGTAAGATGGGACAATATGCGTCACAAGAGTTGTGATGTATATTGTCTTCACATCTCCTTTCAGGTGAAGTAGGTAATCAGAGCGGGGGTGTGACAGATATCATCTTAAGGAGCGATACCTAGCGAGACTTCAGCGAGAGTTGTGAGACGCAGAGCTCCTTTGCGTTTATCAGTGACACCCGTTCCGCTGCTCACTCTACTGCTCCGTAGCGATATCACTGTCTAGCAACACTTGATATCACAGTTTCCTTCCTTCCTTCAAACTTCGCCCTTTATCCTGCTAAAAGCCATATTACAGCCAAAATCAGAACTTCCTTCCTTCTACAATCTTGAAAAGTAGTGAGTTCTCTAACTTACCTCAAAATTTTAGGCCATGATTCATCTTCATTTGAAAATTATTTCCAAATAACTTCGGCTGTCCTACTTTGCTTAGCAGTTCAACTCCGCTTACTTCTTCCTAGAGATTAACACATTTTCGCTCGGTTTTAGCTTACACATCCCTCATGGAAGTTTCTAAGAATTGATTCAACTTACTTACCTCAAAATTTCAGTTCTTGCTTCAACGCCCTCGGTTCACTCTCCTTCAAACACCGATTGGTGTTCAAGTCTATCGGCAACGATCAAGCTTCTGGTTCCAGCTTCAAAATCATCACGAAACTGATCTGATTTCTACTCAAATTCTATTCAAGTACTTTCTTCTACCTCTCCTCGTTGTTTGTTTGTGAAATAGAGTTAATCTGAGTTCGAAAATGTATCCAAAAGGCTTAATTATTCGATGCACTCCTTTATATGTCAATATAAATCACCGACTTACCAGTTCTAACTTCATCCTCCTTCTAGAATTAGCTAGCGCCACCTTCCACGCATGGCTTCGGCAACGCATAGTCTCCACTTACTATGTCACTGATTGCTTCATGCCGGATAGTTGATTACTGCATGGCCCTCTCGGCCACTTTTCTATGTCCGACGCATACCATTCTTCAACGCATAGGCTATCTCAACGCATAGCGATGCCAACTTCTAGCACATAGTAGCCTTCAACGCATACTTCTATTAATGCATATGGCACCCTTCTCCCTTCACATCTTTCTCCCCGCCAAGCTGCCCTCTTCAACACATGCTTATCAGCGGCAACTCTTGTCAAATCTTAAATATCCCTCAACGCATGGTCACTCATCGCATGGCCAACACTTAACCATTTTCACTCTCCCCCAACTTAGCAAATTTTCTTTACTTACTTGCCCCATAATTTCTTGTTACTTACTTTCTCTTAATAACAAGTACGAGGCTTACAGAAGGTGACTAAGACACCAGTTGAAGCGGCCAAGAGCAAACAGAAAACAGCGAATAAAATCCCTGCTAAGGCCAAAAGGAAATAGAAAGGTGGCGGATGAGTCACCAAAGAAGAAGGATGGAAAAGGGAGACGCAAGATGTTCCCTGACATACTGATGGAGGTTGTGTTTTTCCCAGAAGAAGCCCCACTGCCACCATACATCACGGACATCATTGATCACCACGGCTGGCGATACTTCTGTGTCGGCCCATCTTGGATTCAACCTACGTTAGTCCGGAGTTTCTACAACTGACGCATTGATGAAGAGGAAGATGTGGTGGTAGTTGAGGGAAGTAAAGTCCCATTCATTGCAAGGAAAATCAATGCCATACTTAAGTTGAGGGACGACCCAGACAAGCTAATTGAATCGACAACGCCTGATACATGCAAGACGCTCTATGGATCATGGCCAAGCCAAGGTCAAAATAGGACGTATCACCCACAGGCATCCGACCTTGTCTGCAAGCAGCCTCCTGCCTGAAGCCAACCTGTGGGTGTACTTTGTTAAAAAGCGGCTCATCCCAAAAATGCATGACAAAACAGTATCAAGGGATCGAGTAATGGCAGCATATTGCATTATGTAAGGAATCCATCTGGACGTCGGACGCATAATAGCAACTCAGATCAGAGGCGTCTTCAGTAAGCCAGGGGGTAGTTATTTTTCCCTTGGCTCATGTTGTTGCGCATGCAATGCTGAAGTACAAAACTTGTTACTGCGTTATTATAATTAAGCTTCCTACGCGTTTAACAGACTATGCGTTTTACTTATGCTTAATGTTATGCGTTTGTGATATGTCAAGTTTTCCTATCCTTTACCCAAGTATAAGCAAAGGACTAGGTTGTCTCGGTGAGTCTGAGGTCAAACACAGGGATGTTGATTCTATATTTAAGTGGATTGAATGCGTTGTAGTGGTAACCAAGAATAATTCGCGAGATATGTGTTTCTAATCTAAAGAAAGCAATAACATGTACACTAAACTAAAATGTGGAAGATGAAAAGGCATGCGACACAGCAAAGTCAGCTAGGTGAATTTAATGAATGGGTAAAAACAGGGCTCGGGTTGGTTAACATCTAACATCAGAAATGCATGATGATAGTCTATTCATACTTGCAACTCTTCTCCCGGTTGTTAGCCGCTATGCGTTATATGTCTATAATGCATAAGAGAGTGTTGAGTGCCAAGGTTGTTCCTATGTCTAGGCAACACTACTTAACCTTGTCAATTGAGTTCCACAATCACTTACCCTCTCAAGCAGTCTGATTATTACTACTTATATCGATTAGCTAGATGGACATAAGCATCGGATTAAGATTACAATTGACAAGATCCTATAGTTACACATGGATTCAAAGTAAAAAGCGGAAAGTGTAGAGAAATGAGTAGATATGGAAGAAATATAGATTGATGAACGGAATACAACTTTATATAGCTCAATGTCTTGACACAAATCTAAAATCAAACTAGAAAAACAAGATAGAAAGCAGGAAAAGGGCATCAATGTCTTAAGTTGCCGGAATGGAAGCGTGAGGATCTGCTGTGAAGTGGTCAGGCGGAGGGAAGACTCTCGAGCTATTCGTCTCTGGTTGTGTTCTGGAAAGAACTCTGCTATCACTTGGGAATTCTTAGGAGAATGAACAACAACCTTCTCATCTTGCAGGACTGCCCTTTTATAGATGTTGCGGTCGCAATCAATGGCAGATCTACTTGATTGGTAACGAAAGTGATATCATGCGTCCATCTCGCCTAATTGCGTAATTCTCGGGTCAATTTAGATCCACCACTTTAGCCACAGATTATGCATGTCAATCTTCCGACAATCTCTCAAGATTATGATCTGATTTTCCGAGCCTTGCGTCTTTTGTCATTATGCGTTCAAGGAGGAGTTTGGTGGATGTCAACGCGTCATAGGTTTCTAACGCACGGTCTTGCGTTAGGAGGTAGTCAACCCATTGTTTGCATTCCTATGTTGAAACATGCGTTTTAGGCTCAAAAAGTGGTAAAATTATTATCTTCATAAAAATACAAGAATAGAACGCGTAGGAAGATTTATTAGTAGAATTTAGCTTCAACTACTGCATGCTTCTCTATTTAATCTCTATTTTTCCAAGAAAAAGGTTATAATAACTTGTATTTCTACAAGTCATCACACCCCCAAACTTAGATAAATGCTTGTCCTCAAGCATAACTTCTATCTAAGACACTTCAACCATCCCCAAAATTTTATTAACGCATTGACTAGTCTCTCAGAATGCTACTCAATCAGCTTCCCGTCAGAATGGGTCTAGTTTGTATGCGGCAAGCTTTCTTTTCAAAATTCTTTACTCATTATTCACAAAATTTTTGTTTCTTCTTTTAACATTGAGTCTGAAAAGATATAAAGTTCCTTTTCCTTTCATTTGTTTTATTCTTTATAAGTAACCATGCGTCGAGTAGGGTTACCCACCTTCGTTCTAACATACCAACTATGGGGTGCATAGAGGCAGCCAACTACGAGCAAGTGCCCTTCTCGACTAAACTCTTACCTAAGTTCGGTTTCCTCACTAGACATTGGAGTTTGTTATTTTATCTCTGTTTTGCTGATTACGATTACCCACATGAAGGTGGCCACTATGGGCAAGTGTCGTTTTCAGCTAAACTCTTAACAAGATGAATATATTAGTCTTGTTAGCGGAGTTTTGCATTTAAATTTTTTTTTTTTAACACGAAATAAGTTCCTCATATTTTTATCTTTGACAGTTCAAACCTCTTCCACCCCCAAACTTGAAAGCAGCAAGGTCCTCTGTCACACCCCCTCCTAGATTACCTCTTAACCTAGGAGTAGGTGCAACCTATACATATATGCGTTATCCTGTATACTGAAGCATAATTGAAAACCTATTCAAATGCACAAAATTCTATACTGTTGAGGAAATTATAAGGAAATCATGAGTTATACATAAGGTTTCTCAGCAAATAATTTATCATACAGGTGTATTTGTTCAGCATATATTACAAAACCCCACAATCGTTATGCCACAGTGATCATATACAACAAAATTTGTGCTTAGACTGGTATTTACAACTATCCCAGAGTACTATAGCCAAGTAAGCCCAGACGAGGATCTTTTGTAGGCTAGGCGTCCCGAACACGCTCTCTACCTGAAACAAACAACAATAAACAAAAGGCATGAGCTTATGCTCAGTGAGTGACTAAATTATCAGTTTCAATTCAATCCTCAAATTTATGCTAATCATAAAACTACTATATAGCTTACTAGTACGATTTACTGGGCCACTCGTGACATTTAACAAGGAAATATAAACATTTATCGAATGAGTGGCGAAGCAAAGCTCAACGCTCTTAACCTCATACTTCGACTGCTAGTATTCATATATTCATACGCCTTCACATTTAGTCCCTCAGCGTTTCAACTTCCAAGTGCTTTCTCATATTGTCCCTCAGCACTGAATCTCAATATTAAGTCACTGCTCAAGTGCCTTCACTGATGGTCCCTCAGCACTGAGCCATCATATATTGGTTTCTATATGCCTTCTCACGAGGTCCCTCAGCATTAGAAACTATCTCAGTCAATCTCACTAGTGCCTTCACTCATGGTCCCTCAGCACTATGTATCATATATCTCCATAGGCCTTCACACAGGGTCCTTCAACCATGGTTTGCATTTAAATAGCACACATACAGGAATTCACCTATTATATATTCTCTTCCACTTGTACATTAATACGATAGTCTTTAGACAATTTGAGAGTCACTCACAGTTTGTCTTAGGCCCCGAGCGGATTGTATGCTTTTCTGAGCTCTTCTTGGCCTATAAGACACATTTCTCATATTAGGTTTCCGTTGGACTCCTTTTTCAAAATCATAGGTATGCATATTAATAACTAGCAATGTAAGCACCTAATTAGTAAGCACATTCAAAAGCTTTAGGCGAATTAATATTAATAATTTCATATTGTAAAAAAAAAAAAAGAAGAAGAAAGAGGAAAAACCAGAAAGGGGAAGAAGACAAAAGAAAAAGGAATTTAAAAGAAGAAAAGAGAAGAAAAAGAAAAAGAGAAGAAAGGATAAGGTTGGGAAGTCGGTTTTTAACCTTTCATTGGATATAAAATCTTGCCGACTTCATTCTACTCATTTCCAAACGAAATTTTATGCTATTTTTCAGCTGCACGTCGTTATAGCTTATGCCTCTAGACAGTTGAGGCCACATGAAGTTAATTACCCTACCCATGACTTAGAACTAGCAGCAGTGGTGTTGGCATTAAAGATGTAGCGGCATTATTTGTTTGGAGAGAAGTGCCATATCTATACGGATCACAAAAGTTTGAAATACATCTTTGATCAGAAAGAACTTAACATGAGATAGAGGAGATGGTTGGAGCTGATGAAGGATTATGATTGTACTATAAATTATCATCCAGGGAAAGCAAACGTTGTAGCTGACGTGTTGAGTAGAAAGTCAAGACAAGCCAGGACTTCATTGAATACTATTAGTGCAGAAATGACGAAGGAGTTAAGGAGTTTAAATGCATCTTTATCGGTAGACAAGTTGGGAGGTTTGCTTGCACACTTCCAGGTAAAACCTACTTTGATGAATGAGATTGTTAGCAAACAATTGGAAGATTTTGTACTCAAGAAAATAGTAGAAGAGGTGAATCTCAACCAAAGAACGGATTTTGATATAAGAGACAGTGGAGCTTTAACGAAACAAGGGAGATTGTGTGTCCCAAATGATTTGACATTGAAAAATGCTATTCTAGAGGAAGCCCATAGTTCTGCATATGCGATGCATCCAGGTAGTACAAAGATGTACAGGACTTTGAGAGAATATTATTGGTGGCCAGGAATGAAACGAGAAATTGCTGAATGTGTAGCAAGATGTTTGATATGTCAATAAGTAAAGCCAGAAAGACAAAGACCTCGTGAACTTTTAAAACCACTCCCCGTACCTGAGTGGAAATGGGAACATATCACGATGGATTTCTTATTTGGTCTTCCTAAAACTCCAAATGGGTATGATGGAATATGGGTGATAGTTGACAGATTTACTAAAACTGCCCGATTCTTACCAGTTAAAGTGACATTTACTTTAGATAAACTGGCCAAATTGTATGTTGATAAGATAGTAAGTCAGCATGGAGCTCCTGTGTCTATTATTTCTAATAGAGATCCGATATTCACATCTAAGTTCTGACCGAGTTTACAGCAAGCATTAGGAACTAAACTTATGTTTAGTACAGCTTTTCATCCTCCAACTGATGGACAATCAGAAAGAATGATTCAGACTCTAGAGGATATGTTGCATGCTTATGCGCTGCAATTTAAAGGAAGCTGGGATACTCAATTGTCTTTGATCGAGTTCGCGTATAATAATAGTTACCATTCTAGTATTGGAATGGCACCCTATGAGTGGTATGGCAGACGTTGCAGAACTCCTATATGTTGGGGTGAAGTAGGAGAAAGGAAGTTAATGGGACCAGAATTAGTCTAAACTACATCTGAGAACATGAAATTCATAAGAGAAAGGTTGAAGACGGCACAGGATCGACAGAAAAACTACGCTGATAAGAGGTGTCGAGATTTAGAATTTGAAGTTGGTGATAAAGTCTTCTTGATTATCTCTCTGGAAAGGAATTTTGAGATTCAGAAGGAAAGGGAAGTTGAATCCGAGATATATTGGGCATTATGAGATTTTGGAACGCATAGGACCGTCTCGTTACCTATGGAATTGTCTAAAATACATGACGTATTTCATGTTTCTCTACTAAGGAAGTACATTCCAGATCCTACACATGTTTTGGAAGCTCAACCTATTCAGGTGAATGAAGATTTATCTTATGAAAAGGAACCTATGCAAATTCTTAATCGAAAGGAACAAGTTCTGAGAACAAAAACGATACCGCTTGTTAAAGTTTTGTGGAGAAATCACAAAGCGGAAGAGGCAACGTGGGAAAGTGAAGATCAAATGAAGATCAAATACCTTCATCTCTTTACGGAGTGACTTAACCTGAATTTCGAGGTCGAAATTCTCAAAAAGGGGGTAATGAATTGTAAGCACCTAATTGGTAAGCACGCTCAAAAGCTTTAGGCAAATTAGTATTAATAATTTCATATTGTAAAAAAATAAAATAAAAATAAAAATAAATAAAAAAAGGAAATACCAGAAATGGGAAGAAGACAAAAGAAAAAGGAATTTAAAAGAAGAAAAGAGAAGAAAAAGAAAAAGAGAAGAAAGGATAAGGTTGGGAAGTCGGTTTTTAACCTTTCATTGGATATAAAATCTTGCTGACTTCATTCTACTCATTTCCAAATGAAATTTTATGCTATTTTTTAGCTGCACGTCGTGGAGAGGTTGAAGAAGAGTTCTAGCGCAATTTCGTGCAAAGTTTTGGACGATTTCATGGTATAACTGAAGTTGAAACAGAAGCTTCATCTGCTGTCGCACAGCTCGAACCAGGTATGGTGTTTGGTGAATATCGAGCTAAAGAGATTGTATTTTGGGCTGAAATTTTAAGGTTAGTAAGTTAACTCAATTTTGAACAACTTTTATGAAGGATGTTTGAGATGAATTTCTTAATTAAATTGAATTGAGTTTCTTAGCTTGTTGCACAAAAATAGATTTTAACATTTTCGTACAAGGATGCGTCGAGAATTACTCTAAATGTGATCATGATTAAGCAAGTTTTCATATAAAGACCCAAGTATAAGTATTTATAGGTTTCCTGGTGAGTTCAGGGTCAAACGCAGGGATTTGTAATAACTAGGCGTTGAGATTATTTGCTTGACTATGCGGTAATCTGTACATGTAATATGTGCATTTGTTGGTTGTATGTGTCAAACTACACATAAAGAATGAAGAGGTTCCTACTACTAATAATGAGGTGGATGTGGCGATGGTTAGTCATATGTCATTTAGTGTCAAATAGCATGCATTAAGAATGAAATGAACCATGCGATAGGAGTAAAGTTAACGCAAGAGCTAGTTGTTACCTAAACCTTCTAAGTACAATTACATACCTACAAACTGCGTTTGTGAATCCATCTCTCGATGTTTCGAAGCCACATTAATCTTATCTCTAAGACGCATGGTAAGTTTGCATTGGCAAAAGATGAACTACATCTCTGCAACTCATCTAGTCTTAATAAATGCTAAAGATTAACTATCCACTCTCTCAAGCTCGACAGTCATGCTTACTACTTGTGTTTGTTAGACAAAGTTATGCAAGCTAAAGATATGCATTAATCAAGATGTAATATACTTAGGATTGCTCAGGAAAAACTAACTTTTAACATCAAACTCATTTAGCATTCAAACATGGTGTAAGGTGTTTATTACGGAAATAAATGGAAGATAATAGTCAATCAAACTTATATTAAGAAAATAAGTCATTCTCTCTAATGTCATTAACAAAATATAAGCAAGAAGGAGAGAAATGGGGATAAAACAGAAATGAAGGGCGTCAAGCCGCCACTGGCAACGTCTTGGTTCATGGAGGCTTGAGATGGTTGCTATCCGATACATAGATTCCATAGGGTGAAGGTTCTCACTCACTGGGAGACGACTCTGAAGGTGCTCAGAATTCTTCTCTCAAAAGAGCTCGAAATAGAGGCTGGTTATGGTGAGGGAGATATAGTGCAGAGCTTTCGCCTCTTGAAATGGTCTCCCTTTCTCTCCTCCCTCTCTCGGAGAAGCTTTTGGGCTATTTATATGTAAGCACCAATTTGTAAAACCAAGTGTTCGGGAGAGCAATGCGATTGAGGTTATGCGTTGCTAGTGGAGAAATAGCCAAGAAGTAGAGTAAAATTTTAATTAAGTGGTGGCCAAGACCATGCGTTGGTGAAAGTAGCGGGAAGCTGAATTATTTGAGGAACCATGCGTTGTTGATTGAATCAAGAAGGGTTGTGAGATAAGGTAGTCGGCACATCGAAGGAAAAGTGATCATTGGAGGGGAAAGAAATATGATTTAACCATGCGTTGAAGTCACCATGCGCCGAAGACAGCCATGCGTTGAGGTTACCATGCGTTGAAGATAGCCATGCGCTGAAGTCACATTGCATCCAAGACAGAATGGTCTTGACGCGATGAAGCTAGTGATGTGAGTGATTATGTTGTATGCGTCGGAAGTAAGAGGCGTTGAGAACACCATGCGTTGGGAATGGTTAGTTGCTGAAGACGCTGGAGGAGAACATAGACATGAATCCTTGCGTCGAAAGAAAGACCAGCGCCAACCTACAGTGAGGGGTAAGTCGGCATTATCATCTTGGTACCTGTGAGGGATAAGTCGGCAGTATATATATAGTTGAATTTAATTATTTTTAGACATTTCGAAAACTTAAGTCAGTTCCATCTTTCAGAGAAACCACCAGAGAAGGAAGAGGAAGGTGTTCTTATAGTTTTTGGGCGAAATTCTACCTGTTTTGGTGCCCAAATCCGAGCTAGAACAGAGGACTGATCATAGACGCACAGACTGAACAGTGGTTGCTGTTTGGAGTAGAACGACACAAGGAAGCCGAGTTTGGGGCTGAAATTTTGAGGTTAGTAAGTTAACATAATTCCTAACAAGTCTTATGAAGGATGGTTAAGCTGAAACCGAAGTTTATCACATGAATCTTTAGGTAAAAGCAGTAACTACAGAATTGCTATGCAATCCGGAGCAACGCGGAATAATTTTAGCATAACTGGAGAACAAAAAAGAGTTAAGCCCTGAAATTTTGAGGTAAGTTGTGGAACTTAATTCTTTACAAGTTCGTAGAAGAGAAGAAGTCTTAATATGGGCTGGAAATGCGTTTTTAGCAGGGATTAAGTAGAGACATCAAACTGTAACAGTCAGCTTTGTTAAGGAGAAACTAAGGCTCAAGTGTTGATATAACAGCAAGTGAGCTGCACGTAAGGTGTTCTTGGAAATCAAGGTATAGCAGAAGGGTAAGAGATAACTTGTAGTTATAGATTTAGAGTTAAGGCTTGAGAATAAACTAATGAAAGCTTAACCGCATGATGTGCTATAAACACTGAGCATATGATAAGTTGTTGTTTATGTTCTTGTGAATGGAAAAGAAGTATAACAAGGGAAAATCTTTGTTTCAGGCCAAGAAGAGATAGGAAAGGCTTATAATCCATTCAAGGCCTAGAAAGAGTTGTGAGTGACATTTCTTTTACTTTAAAATGATTTTGTTGAACATGATAGTTTTGTTTTCCAATGAAATGTGAATTTCTGATTAAATGCTTTATGAGACAAACGTTATGTTCTTAAAGCTATTGAAAAAAGCATGTTGATGAGATGTTATTGATCTAATAATTGCCCTGTATTCTTATGAACGATTTGTATACGAACGGTTTGTATGAAATGTTGTTTCTAAAAAGGAAAATGTTTTAGAGGAGGCTCAATGCTAATAAGGCATGTGAGTTTCCTCGGGACCCAGTACTTGGGCAACCCGCCTATGTAATGTTTTAGAGGAGATTCAATGCTAAAAAGGCATGTGAGTTTCCCCGGGACCCAGTACTCAAGGACATGAGAAGGTACATGGGCAACCCGCCATATTCCTATGTGCACATAGAGGTTATATACTGGTGCGTTGAGTCTTGCTCCGCATCGAGCCATATATGCTTTCGACGTTGGGGTGTTGAGTTTTGCTCCACTTCAACTAAGGGAAAAGTACTGCACTTAAAATGTTTTCTTATGATTTGCTGAAAATCATGTATGAGGTGATAAGGTCAATTAAATTTATTATAACTAATGTATTTGAAGTGATTACATGTTTTATGTTTAATGTTGAGCATAGTTTTACTACTGATGATTTCCGAACTAAAATGGTTTGTTCAAATTGTCATTCACTGGGCCTTTAGCTCATGTTTTCAATGTTTTCTTTCCCATTCAGGTAGCAAGGACGTTTCTGGTGCTTTGCCTACTCCCACTCGCCCTGCTTAAGCTTCGAGACTTTGAATAATTCGACTTGTTGAAGTGTCAGTTGTATGTTAAACCTTTATTAGGTGGCATGTAGATATGTATGTACAATTACTAAGGATTGAACTATGGGTTGTGTAAGGACATGTAAAAAGTTGAGAGAATTTCGTTTTGGCTTATATATACTTTTCCATATGTGAAGTTTAATATGTATCAGAATGTGTGTGAAGGGATGGATACGTCACAAGAGGGGTGATGTATACTGTCCTCACATCTCCTTTCAGGATATGTAGGTAAACTTAGGAGGGGGTGTGACATTATAGGTGTCAAAAGGTTGATATCATGATGACCTGACACCTTGGCATTAAATTTCAGCCACGCTGTATAGACTTTTCAGATTTGTCAGCCTATTTGTTCTGCCATGATCTGATAGGTTGTTGCTCTTTTTCATAATGACACATGACAGCTATTTGAGCATGCGTCTGTTTCTTCATCGAAGCATGGTCTCAACGCATAGGCTCGACGCATGGTTTTCCACTTGTTCTCGCAGCAGCTTCGTTTCGTCGTACTTGGTTGTTTGCACTTCTTTTCTTGTTAACCCTGTGTTAGGAACAGAAAAGCTCATCGCTTTTCAGGCATTTTCTTTTGTAAGTAGTGCCAACGCATGGTGATACATTTTTCATCATTCAACTATCAAAATCATGCGTTTAACTCCAAAGATACTCTAATTAAATCAAGTAATGACTATAATAACTTGTATTTCTACAAGTTATCACCAGCGAAACTGGAGTGAATTAGACTAGCAATATCATCTTAAGGAGCGATACCTACCGAGACTTCAGCGAGAGTTGTGAGACACAGAGCTCCTTTGCGTTTATCAACGACACCCGTTCCGCTGCTCACTCTCCCACTCCTTAGAGATATCACTATCTAGCAACACTTGATATCACAGTTTCCTTCCTTCCTTCAAACTTCTTCCTTTATCCTGCAAAAAACCATATTACAGCGAAAATCAAAACTTCCTTCCTTCTACAATCTTGTAAAGTAGTGAGTTCTCTAACTTACTTCAAAATTTCAGGCCATGATTCATCTTCATTTGAGAATTATTCCCAAATAACTTCAGCTGTCCTGCTTTGCTTAGCAGTTCAACTCCGCTTACTTCTTCCTAGAGATTAACACATTTTCGCTCGGTTTTAGCTTACACATCCCTCATGGAAGTTGCTAAGAATTGATTCAACTTACTTACCTCAAAATTTTAGTTCTTGCTTCGACGTCCTCGGTTCACTCTCCTTCAAACACCGATTGGTGTTCAAGTCTATCGGCAACGATCAAGCTTCTAGTTCCAGCTTCAAAATCATCAGGAAACTAATCTGATTTCTACTCAAATTCTATTCAAGCACTTTCTTCTATCTCTCCTCGTTGTTCGTCTGCGAAATAGAGTTAATCTGAGTTCGAAAATGTATCCAAAAGGCTTAATTATTCGATGCACTCATTTATATGTCAATGTAAATCACCGACTTACCAGTTCTAACTTCATCCTCCTTCTAGAATTAGCCAACGCCACCTTCCACGCATGGCTTCGGCAACGCATAGTCTCCACTTACTATGCCACTGATTGCTTCACGCCGGATAGCTGATTACCGCATGGCCCTCTCGGCCACTTTTCTATGTCCGACGCATACTATTCTTCAACGCATAGGCTATCTCAACGCATATCGATGCCAACTTCTAGCACATAGTAGCCTTCAACGCATACTTCTATTAATGCATATGGCACCCTTCTCCCTTCACATCTTTCTCCCCGCCGAGCTGCCCTCTGCAACACATGCTTATCAGCGGCAACTCTTGTAAATCTCAAATATCCCTCAACGCATGATCACTCGATGCATGGCCAACATTTCATCACCATTTTCACTCTCCCCCAACTTAGCAAATTTCTTTACTTACTTGCCCCATAATTTCTTTTTACTTACTTTCTCTTAATAACAAGTACGGGGCTTACAATTACCACCTCCTTATAAAGATTTCATCCCCAAAATCAGAAATGATCGATTCCTAAGCAAATAAATGGGGATATTGTTTCACCATCTGCTCCTTTGGTTCCCATGTTGCTTCCTCTATCTTATGATTTCTCCATAAAACTTTAACCAATTGAATTATTTTGCTTCTCAGCACTTGCTTCTTTTCATCTAATATCTGCACAGGTTTCTCTTCATAACTTAGTCTTCATGAAGCTCCATTGGTTGTATTTCCAACACATGACTAGGATCTGGAACATATTTTCTTAAGACTGAAATACGGAATATGTTGTGTATCCTAGACATTTCCATTGATAGTGCTAATCGATAGGCCACGGGTCCCACCCTTTCCAAAATCTCAAAGGGTCCTATATATCTGGGGCTTAGCTTTCCTCTTTTCCCAAATCTTAGGATCCCTTTCCATGGTGATAGTTTTAAGAATACCTTATCACCGATTTCAAATTCAAGGTCCTTCCTTCTTGTATCTGCATAACTTTTCTGTCGGTCCCTGGCTGCTTTAAGATTTACTTTAATCAACTCTACTTTTTCTGTTGTAGATTGCATAATTTCTGGTCCAATCAACTTCCTCTCACCCACTTCTCCCCAGCACATCAGTGTTCTGCATAGTCTACCATAAAGTGCTTCGTATGGTGCCATTCCAATGCTCGCTTGGTAGCTATTATTATAAGCAAATTCCATCAAAGATAGATGTTCATCCCAGCTATCCTTAAACTGTAGTACACAAGCTCGTAACATATATTATAAAGTCTGTATAGTCCTCTCCGACTGTCCATCAGTTTGAGGATGAAAAGCAGTACTAAATTGCAACTTGGTCCCTAGTGCCTTCTGCAAACTTTTCCATAACTTAGAAGTAAATCTAGGGTCTCTATCAGATACTACAGTTACCGGTACACCATACTGACACACAATTCTGTTCACATAAAGTTATGCTAATCTATCCAGAGTAAATGTTGTCTTAACTGGTAGAAACCGGGCTGTCTCAGTCAGTCGGTCAACTATTACCCATACACCATCCATACCTGTTGGTGTTGTCAGTAATCCAAATAAAAAGTCCATAGTAATATGTTCCCATTTCCACTCAGGAACAGGAAGCGGATGTAGCAATCCTGCTGGCCTTTGACGTTCGGGTTTGACCTGTTGGCAGATTAAACACTTGGCCACATACTCAGCTATTTCCTTTTTCATATTCGGCCACCAATAGAATTCCCGCAATGTTCTATACATCTTGGTACTACCAAGATGCATAGCGTATGCCGAACTATGTGCTTCCTCCAAAATTAACTGTTTTATTTCTTCATTCTTTGGCACACAAATTCTACCTTGCTTCAAAAGTACACCATCAGACCTGAGCTCATAATCTGATCTCTGCTGTGTTTTTACTTCTTCCATCAATTTCTTTATTTCGAGGTCTTCCAAATGTTTTCTTATTATTTCATCCACAAGTTTGGATCTTAGCTAAAAATATGCTAGTAAAGCTCCTACTTTGGTTACTCTCAAGCTAGCTGCATTATCTTTAAATTCTTGTAATACCACCGCTCTGATTGTATTTACTCTTCCGGCTACACTTCTACTTTTCCTGCTTAAAGCGTCAGCTACAACATTTGCTTTTCCTGGGTGATAATTTATGGTACAATTATAATCCTTGATCAATTCTAACCACCTCCTTTGTCTGATGTTAAGTTCTTTCTGATCAAAGATGTATTTCAGACTTTTGTTGTAAGCACTGACTTGCAATGCCAAGTGTTGGGAGAGCTATGCGTTTGGGGTTATGCGTGGCTTGAAGAAAGAGTGGCCTAGAAGTAGCTAGTAAAGGGTGAAAGTTGGTTAAGTATTGGCCAAAGCCATGCGTTGATGAAGAAGTGGAAGTTGAATTACTCTGAGAAATCATGCGTTGTTGAGTGAATCGCAAAGGGGTTGTGAGTTGAAGTGGTCATCGCATCGTAGGATAAATGATTATTGGTGGGGGAAAGAAATATACTTGAACTATGCGTTGAAGACGCCACCATGCGTCGAAGACAGCCATGCGCTGGAGCCACATTGCGTCCAAGACAGAATGGTCTAGATGTGATGAAGCTAGTGTGTGTCAGACTGTGTGTATGCGTTGGAGGTAGGAGGCACCGAGAACACTATGCGCTGAGAATGATTAGTGCTGAAGGCGCTGAAGGAGAATTCAGACATGAGTGCCCTGCGTTGAGGAGAAGATCAGTGCCAGCCTACGGATGGGTAAGTCGGCATTATCATCTTGATACTTGTGATGCATAAGTCGGCAGTATATATAAGTGAGTTTAATCATTTTCAGACATTTCAAGAACTTAAGTCGGTCCCATCTTTCAGAGAAACCACAAAGGAAAGTAGAGGAAGGTGTTCTTATAGTTTTGGGCGAAATTCCACTCGTTTTGGTGCCAAAATCAGAACTAAAACAGAAGATTGATTTGCAGAGGCATCGATTGAGCAGTGGTCGATGTTTGGAGTAGAACGACTCGAGGAAGCCGAGTTTAGAGCTGAAATTTTGAGGTACAAGCAGCAGCAACAGAACTGTTATGCAAACTGGAGCAACGCGAAGTAATTCTGGCATAACTAAAGAACGATAAAGAGTTAAGCCTTGAGATTTTGAGGTAAGCTGTGGGACTTGATTCCTTACAAGTTTGTAGAAGGGAAGAAGTCCTAATATGGGTTGGAAATGAATTTTTAACAGGGGTTAAACAGAGAGGTTAAGGCTATAGTAGTCAGCCTTGTTAAGTAGAAGTTAAGGCTCAACCGTCGGTATATCAGCAAGAGTGAGCTACCCATGAAGTGTTCATTGAATTAAAAGCTAACAGAAGGGTAAGGAGCGGCTAGTAGTAATAGCCTTAGTGCTTAAAGTAAGCTTGAGAATGAACTAATGGGAGCCTGACCGTACAATGAACTATAAGCATTGTGCATATGTTGAGTTATTGTTTATGTTTTGATGAATAGAAAAGAAGTGTAACAAAGGAAAATGTTTGTTTCAGGCCAAGAGGAGATAGGAAAGGCTTATAACCCATTCAAGGCCTAGGAAGAGTTGTGAGTGACGCTTTTCTTACCCTAAAGCAATCTTTGTTATATATGCTAGTTCGATTTTCCAATGGAATACGATTTTGTGATTAAATGATTTATGAAGCATACTTTATGTTCTTAAAGTTATTGAAAAGTATGTTTATGAAATGCTATTAATGTAATATAGTTGCCCTGAGTTCTTATAAATGATTGCATACGACTTGTTTGTATAAAGTGTTATTTCTTTAAAGAAAAACGTTTAAGAGGAGGCTCAGTGCTGATGAACTTGAGAAGGCACATGAGTTTCCCCGGGACCCAGTACTGAGGGACATGAGAAGGTACTTGGGCAACCCGCCATGTTCCTATGTGCACATAGAGGTTATATGCTGGTGCGTTGAGTCTTGCTCCGCATCGAGCCTTATATGTTTTCGACGTTGGGGTGTTGAGTTTTGCTCCACTTCAACTAAGGTAAAAGTATTGCACTTCAACTGTTTTCTTATGATTTGTTGAAAATCTTGTATGAATTGATAAGGGCAATTAAGTTTGTTTTAACAAATGTATTTGGAAGCAATTGCATGTTTTATGTTGATATTGAACTCAGTTTTACCACTGATGATTTCCGAACAAAATGGTTTGTTAAAATGGTCACTCACTGGGCCTTTAGCTCATGTTTTCAATGTTTTCTTTCTCCTCCAGGTAGCAAGAATGTTCCAGGTGCTTTGCCTACTCCAACTCGCCCTGCTTAAGCTTCGAGATTCAGAAAAACCTGACTTGTGGAAGTGTTGTTGTATGTTAAACCTCTATTAGGTGGCATGTAGATATACGTGTATAATTGTAAGAGATTGAACCATGGATTGTAATAGAACATATGATGAGTTGAAGAAGTGGTTTGACTTGTTTATACTTTCCTATACGTGATATTTAAATATCTTAGAATGTGAAATCTATTGTGAATAATTCAGGATGTGTATGAAAGGATGGATGGTATGCGTTACAAAAGGGGTGATGTATACTATCCTCACATCTCCTTTCAGGTTAAGTAGGTGAACTTGGGAGGGGGTGTGACATTTGTGATCTGTATAGATATGGCACTTCTCTCCAAACAAATAGTGCCGCGATATCTTTAGTGCCAACACTACCGCTGCCAGTTCCAGGTCGTTGGTAGGATAGTTAACCTCATGTGGCCTCAACTGCCTAGAGACATAGGCTATAACTTTACCTTTCTGCATCAGTACACAACCTAGCCCCTGATGAGAGGCATCACAATACACTCCAAACTCCTTTCCCGTCTCCGGAAGTGCTAAAATAGGTGCCGTTACCAATCTGGTCTTTAATTCTTGGAAGCTTCGTTCACAATCTTCATCCCACTCAAATTTAGTATTCTTTTTAGTCAAGTGGGTTAATGGCAATGCTATCTTAGAAAATCCTTGCACAAAACGCCGATAATATCCTGCAAGTCCCAGAAAACTACGAACCTCCGATACAGTCTTTGGCTGTTCCCACTTGGTAATTGCTTCAGTCTTCTGAGGATCTACACATACCCTTGCAGCTGAAACAATATGTCCAAGAAACATTACTTGTTTCAACCAAAACTCGCATTTGCTAAACTTCGCATATAATTCATTTTCTCGCAGAACTCGCAAGACAGTCCTAAGATGTTCCGCATGTTCATCCTTGCTTCCAGAGTATACTAGAATGTCATCAATAAACACAATTACAAATTGATCAAGATAAGGATGAAATATCCTATTCATTATATCCATAAAAACTGCTGGAGCATTCGCCAGTCCAAAAGGCATCACGAGAAATCCGTAATGTCCGTATCTCGTTCTAAAAGTTGTTTTCGGTATATCTGTCTCCCTGACCTTCAACTGATGGTACCCAGATCTTAGGTCTATCTTTGAAAACACCGATGCTCCTCTAAGTTGATCAAACAAATCGTCAATATGAGGTAAAGGATATTTGTTAAGCACAGTTACCTTATTTAGTTGACGATAATCAATGCATAGTCTTAGAGTACCATCCTTTTTCTTCACGAACAACACCGATGCACCTCATGGCGTACACTTGGTCTAATGTACCCCTTATCTACTAATTCCTGTAACTGCACCTTCAACTCTTTTAATTCCGATGGTGCCATACGATATGGTGCCTGTCAAATAGGTGTTGTTCCCGGAATTAGATCAATAGTGAACTCCACTTCTCTATCAGGTGGCAGTCCTGACACCATATCGTATGTCTGAGGAAACCTCCCTCGTCCTTTCTGCGAATTCCCTCCTTGTGGTCCCCCTGGAAAGAATGAACCACTAGATCGGGATTTAAACTTTCCTCTACCAGAGACTCCTAGTGCAAAACGTCGTCCCTCACCTCGGTAGGTCTGCTCCCGAGATGAGTAATAATTCTACCCAATACTTCTTCCACCTCTGCCAACTCCATCTCCCGCCAAACTCTTCTCTACTCTCATGGCTGCTTCTACTAATTTTGGAAAATCAGTCCATTCTGTGCTTGCCGTCACTGGGGTTCGGATTTCACTGCGCAAGCCTTCCTCAAATCACTTGCACTTATCCACTTCTTCTGCCACTAATGCCAGCGCATACCTAGCAAGCTCGGTAAATTTCTTCTCATATTCTGTAACTGACATATTCCCTTGTACTAGATTTAGAAACTCCTTCCTTTTCTTGTCGCAATAAGACTTAGGATAGTACTTTTCCTGAAAAGATTTCTTAAAGTCCGCCCATGTTAAAGAGCCTATATTTAAGTTCCGATGCTCAATCAAACGCCACTAATCTTCAGCCCCTTTCTGGAGCATGAAAGTGGCTAAATCAAGTTTCCTGTCCTCTGGACAATGCATAACTCTAAAACATTTCTCTATCTGGTTTAACAATGCTTCAGCTTCTGCAGGATCTGTAGTGCCTTCAAACACTTGGGCACCTAATGCTTTAAACCGTTCTATTCCAAACTTCCTCTCAAGATCTCCCTGAGCTGATTCCATACTGGTTATCAATCTCTGTGCTATTCTGCTAAAGATTTGTTCTTCCATATTAATACTCGCCTGAGGATTGCTAGATTCTCCTTCAGACGTTTGCCTCTCCTCTCCGGTAACACGCGATGTCTCGGCGCCTTCCCGCCTACCTCGTCTAGTTTCTCTGGGCATGTTCCTATAACATAGTATTTGATCAATTTACTATTGCATATTCCTAACTACTATGCATGATCTCACAGCCCAAAATCTTATGCTCTGATACCAAATTGTCACACCCCCTCCTAGATTACCCTTTTAACTTAGGAGTAGGTGCAACCTATACGTATATGCGTTATCCTGTATACTTAAGCATAATTGAAAACTTATTCAAATGCACAAACTTCTATATTGTTAAGGACATTATAAGGAAATCATAAGTTATACGTAAGGTTTCTCAGCAAATAATTTATCATACAGGTGTATTTGTTCAGCATATATTACAAAACCCCACAATCGTTATGCCACAGTGATCATATACAACAAAATTTGTGCTTAGACTGGTATTTACAACTATCCCAGAATACTATAGCCAAGTAAGCCCAGACGAGGATCTTCTGTAGGCTAGGCGTTCCGGACACGCTTGCTACCTGAAACAAACAACAATAAACAAAAGGCGTGAGCTTATGCTCAGTGAGTGACTAAATTATCAGTTTCAATTCAATCCTCAAATTCATGCTAATCATAAAACTACTATATAGCTTACTAGTACAATTTACTGGGTCACTCGTGACATTTAACAAGGAAACATAAACATTTATCTAATGAGTGGCGGAGCAAAGCTCAACGCTCTTAACCTCATACTTCGACTGCTAGTATTCATATATTCATACGCCTTCACATTTAGTCCCTTGGTGTTTCAACTTCCAAGTGCTTTCTCATATTGTCCCTCAGCACTGAATCTCAATATTAAGTCACAGCTCAAATGCCTTCATTGATGGTCCCTCAGCACTGAGCCATCATATACTGGTTTCTATATAACTTCTCACGAGGTCCCTCGGCATTAGAAACCATCTACGTCAATCTCACTAGTGCCTTCACTCATGGTCCCTTAGCACAATGTATCATATATCTTCATAGGCCTTTACACAGGGTCCTTCAACCATGGTTTGCATTTAAATAGCACACATACAGGAATTCACCTATTATATATTCTTTTCCACTTGTACATTAATACGATAGTCTTTAGACAATTTGAGAGTCACTCACAGTTTGTCTTTAGGCCCTAAGCGGATTGTATGCTTTTCTGAGCTCTTCTTGGCCTATAAAACACATTTCTCATATTAGGTTTCTTTTGGACTCCTTTTTCAAAATCATAGGTATGCATATTAATAACTAGCGATACTTTATGTTACTAACGAGACTACCAGCGAGATTCACATTACTGGGTGTTACACTAGCGAAACTAGAGTGAATTAGACTAGCGATATCATCTTAAGGAGCGATACCTAGCGAGACTTCAGCGAAAGTTGTGAGACGCAGAGCTCCTTTGCGTTTATCAACGACACCCGTTCCGCTGCTCACTCTCCCGCTCCTTAGCGATATCACTGTCTAGCGACACTTGATAACACAGTTTCCTTCCTTCCTTCAAACTTCTTCCTTTATCCTGCTAAAAGCCATATTACAGCCAAAATCAGAACTTCCTTCCTTCTACAATCTTGTAAAGTAGTGAGTTCTCTAACTTACCTCAAAATTTCAGGCTATGATTCATCTTCATTTGAGAATTATTCCCAAATAACTTCGGTTGTCCTGCTTTGCTTAGCAGTTCAACTCCGCTTACTTTTTCCTAGAGATTAACACATTTTCGCTCAGTTTTAGCTTACACATCCCTCATGGAAGTTGCTAAGAATTGATTCAACTTACTTACCTCAAAATTTCAGTTCTTGCTTCGACGCCCTCGGTTCACTCTCCTTCAAACACCGATTGGTGTTCAAGTCTATCGGCAACGATCAAGCTTCTAGTTCCAGCTTCAAAATCATCACGAAACTGATCTGATTTCTACTCAAATTCTATTCAAGTACTTTCTTCTACCTCTCCTCGTTGTTTGTTTGTGAAATAGAGTTAATCTGAGTTCGAAAATGTATCCAAAAGGCTTAATTATTCGATGCACTCCTTTATATATCAATATAAATCACCGACTTACCAGTTCTAACTTCATCCTCCTTCTAGAATTAGCCAGGGCCACCTTCCATGCATGGCTTCGGCAACGCATAGTCTCCACTTACTATGCCACTGATTGCTTCACGCCGGATAGCTGATTACCGCATGGCCCTCTCGGCCACTTTTCTATGTCCGACGCATACTATTCTTCAACGCATAGGCTATCTCAACGCATATCGATGCCAACTTCTAGCACATAGTAGCCTTCAACGCATACTTCTATTAATGCATATGGCACCCTTCTCCCTTCACATCTTTCTCCCCGCCGAGCTGCCCTCTGCAACACATGCTTATCAGCGGCAACTCTTGTAAATCTCAAATATCCCTCAACGCATGGTCACTCATCGCATGGCCAACACTTAACCATTTTCACTTTCCCCCAACTTAGCAAATTTCTTTACTTACTTGCCCCATAATTTCTTTTTACTTACTTTCTCTTAATAACAAGTACGGGCTTACATCCTCATTGCTTAAATCGTAAACAAAGATGATGTTGCAAAATTTTGTAAAAGAGGTTTGAATTGGCCGCTTGCATGCATGCAAAATAGGTTTGCATTTCTAAGGAATAGTATGTAGACGCATTGAGAGCAATCTAACTTAAGAGTGTGCAAAAAGTGTAAGCATGATTATCATCACAGTGACTAATTTTTCAACACAAGGATAAAAGTTGGGAATAATTATATATGTACTTAGAATGAATTTACAACAAGGAACAATGCAAAGAGGTAATTAGAAACTCAATGCGATGGAGAAATTTTCATTCTATTAATTCGTTTCCACAAACGCACACATTCTCTAGAAGATAAATATAAGGAAAGCAGTAAAGAAGATACAACCCTGACTACACCTCTAAATTTTAACTATCCGACTTGTCTTCATCAGTGTTGCATTTCTGCTCAAGTGCAGGACATTGCGACATTGGGAAGACAAGTGGATGTTATAGGCGTTCAGGAATGTTAGGGGGCGGGACTTCCGGTCGAATCGAAAATAGTTGATGAATGTAATTTAATGTGAAATGAAATTGCTCCGTCTGCCGGCGTGCTAACATATTCATTAAATGGATCATTGGACGCAATATTGACTGCTGCAGGTATGTTTGCACTGTCTCCAAGTTAAGGTCCAGTTGGGCTTCTTGAGGTTGAGGCTGTGATTGTGGTTGAGGACGGGTTGGCTAAGGGCGAGAGGTTGATGGAGTTTCATCAAACGCAGGGGATGATGGATGATAACTTGTAGAAATACAAGTTATAATAGCCTTTTTCTTAGATAAATAGAGATTAAATAGCGAAGCATGCGGCAGTGTATGTGATTTTTACTAATAAATCTTCCTTTGCGTTATGCTCTTGTATTTTTATGAAGATAAATGATTTTACAACTTTTTAAGCCTAAAACGCATGTTTTAACGCAGGAATGCAAACGATGCGTTGATGACTTCTCAACGCAAGACTACGCGTTAGCAACCTACGCCGTGTTGACATCGGCAAAACTATTCATGGACGCATAGACGACTATTAATGCAAGGCGCTGAGAATCAAAGTAGAATCTTGAGAGATTGACGGATGATTGAAGAACATGATTTGTGGCCAAAGTGGTGGATCTTAATTGACCTAAGAATCACGCAATCAGGCGAGATGGACGCATAGTATCAATCTCGCCGCCAATCAAGCAGATTTGCCATTAATTGCGAACGCATCATCTATAAAAGGACAGCTCCGTGAGATGAGAAAGGGTTGTTGATTCTCGGAAGAACTCCATAAGTGACAGCAGAGTCCTCTCCAGACTTCAACCGGAGACGAATAGCTAGAGAGAGAAGAGTCTTCTCTCCGCCGGACCACTTCACAGCATAGCCTCACGCTTCCATCCGGGCGACTCAAGACATTGACGCCTTTCCCTGCTTTCTTTCTTATTGTTCTATCTTGATTTTAGATTTGTGTCAAGACATTGAGCTCATCTAAAGTTGTATTTCGTTTCATCAATATAATTATCTTCCATGTCTACTCATTTCTCTAAACTTTCTGCTTTTTACTTTCAAACCATGAGTAACTAATCACTCTAGGGTCTAGGGTTGCGTTAGCATCTAACTAGGAACCACAGTGTAACTATTTTATCTTGTCAATTGCGAGCTTAATCCGATGCTTATGTCCATCTGACAAATCGATATAAGTAGTAATAATCAAACTGCTCGAGAGTGTAAGCGATTGTGGAACTCAATTGACAAGGGCCAAGTAGTATTGCCTGTCTATGGGGATAACCTTGGTTCTTAACACTCTCCTATGCGTTATAGACATATAACGCATAGCGGCTGACAACCGGGAGAAGAGTCGCAAGTATGAATAGAATACTACTGTGCGTTTCCGATGTTAGATGTTAATCAACCCGAACCCTTTCTTTATCCATTCACACACATCTTTAGCTGAACTTGCTGTGTCGCATGCCTTTCCATCTTCCACATTTAGTCTGGTGTACATATTATCGCTTTCTTTAGATCAGAAACAAACACTCTCCCCATTATTTCTTGGTTACCACTGCAACGCATGTAATTCACATAAATATTGAATCAACATAATCCCTGTGTTCGACCTCGGACTCACCGAGAAAACCTACTCCTTTGCTTATACTTGGGTAAAGGATAGGGAAACTTGACAGATCACCAACGCATAGTAGTAAGACGGATAGCATGCTCAAAGCATGACATATTGAACGCATAAAGACATCATTTAACACTTTGCGTTAGGACAATTTACACACATACAAAATCCAATAACAATTGACACATAAAAGTTGCGCCAAAATCTCTGTAGTGTGAGTCATCAACTCTTATTGAGGAGGTTGGGGAGATGAGTTTTGTGGAAGGTTGAGGTTGAGAGGGTTCTGGGCGATGCGTCTTAGAAGGAGGTGGAGTTGGTTCTCTTCTAGTTGTTGGGAGTGGGGGTGAAGGACTTGAGGAAAGGGATGGTCTAATGGTGGCATCAGGACTTGCCACAATCTTGCGTTTCTGTTTATATGACTTCCCTGTCTTCTGCATTTGCGGCTTTGGAGGCGACACTCTAGTTGATTGAGTGGGTTGATGAGGTCTTTTGGTGGCCTTAGCAGGCTCTGGCAAATGTTGCGATCCTCTCATCAACCGACGCAGAGTCTTATGGGTGATTACCCCACTGACTTCGATCATCTTGTCTGCGTCTAACATCTCTGTCGACCCTCCGATGGTATCATTGGCGCTCAAGTTCATGTAAGTGTGGGGAAAAAGAGCTGGCCTCTTGGTTTGTTGAAGACCCCTCTTATCTGCGCCGCAATTATGCATCCTACATCAAGGGGAATGCGACGCATAATGCAATAGGCTGCCATTACCCGATCTCTTGATACTGTTCTATCATGCGTCGTCAGGATTAGCCGCTTCTTCACCAAGTATACCCACAGGTTGGCCTCTGGCTGTAGGCTGTTAGTAGGCAAGGTTTTGATGCCTGTGGGTGATAAGTCCCACTTTGCCCCGGGCTTTGCCAATACACGGATTGCGTCTTCCATTAACTCCGGTGGAGTCAACTCTATTATTTTGTTTCCTTCCGCATCCGCATTGTCCCTCAACTTATATATTGCATTTATTTCCCTTGCATTGAATGGGACCTCATTTCTTCAACTACTACCACGTCCTCCTCTTATATATTGAATTAAAAATTGCGGACTAAGTCGGGTTGGATCCAAGGAGTGCTGGAACAGAAATTTCTCCACCTGTGGTAGTCGATGATTTCAGTAATGTAATGCGGCAATGGGGCTTCTTCAGTAAATTAGGGAACGCCCTGCTTCTCCCTTTTCCCTCCTTCTTCTTTGGCAACACAACCGCCACCTTCTCTTTTCCTTTGGCCTTAGCAGGTATTTTATCCACCGTCATTTTCTTACTCTTGGCCATGTCAGTTACTTCCTTTTTCTTCTTTCTCAAGGTGCTGACACCTTGCTCCTCTAACGCATCCTCCCCTATGCGTTCCTTCCGTGTAGGCGAGTGGTGCCTACTTTTCTTTTTCTTTTTCTTCTTGCCCTCCCTATCTTCTTGGGCATTTATTCGTGCAGCCAACTCCTCATCTTCTTCTATTTGTAGCTCTCTCTCAAGCACCTAAGCTGCCTTTTCTATTCTTTCTTCTTCCCTCATTTCCTCCTCTAATGCCATAGTAGCTTCGTCAATTTGAGGATTAGGAAGGCCTTGCGTTTCTCCTTCTTTCTCAGGTTGCACTACCCTGCGCACCTTTTTGCTGGACAATGCGTCCTTCGCAATTTTCTCTGCTCCTTTTCTTAGGGCCCTGAGCTCTTTCCTCAACTTGGCCCTTTCCTTCTTCATCTTCTCTACCAATCTATCAAAGGATGTCACCGCAATCGGAGACTCAGGTCCGTCTTCTTGCTCTGCGTTTGTCGGCTCTTCATCCTTGGCAGTTTCTTCTGATACCCTTCTTTTCTTCCTTATCAGGGGTACCACTTCTTCTTCTTCTTCTCTTTTTCTCTTGGTCTCTGTGGCCATTACAAATTTTTTTATGGGTCCTTCATTGGAGTCTAGGATTGTCTCCTCAGGACTGATGGACGCAGGGACTAACCCATTCGTTTTAACTGGTTCACGTATGACCTCCTTGCTGTAGGCGGCGTCTCCTTCCTTATTGCCCCCAGTCTCTTCACCCTCCCAAGTCTCTTTTGGCTGACTCTGGTCCTCTTTTATCGGTGAGGGTGATTCGCTTCTTGCATCTGAAACGCATGTTTCAAACGGATCCCACAGGCCGCTGAGGATTTGTGCTATCCATTCATCTGAGGAACGCGCAGAGTTCACTTCCCCTTCTTCCACCACCACATCCTCCTCTACTCCTCCCCTTACTTCATCAGTCCCTCTTGTGCTGGGATGTCTTGATGAAGGCAAAGGCTGGTTGACCTCCCCGTCATCCTCCCTAGCCTTTGCGTCTCTTTCCTCTTGAGCAATCATCTCGAGGATATCGCCAAAGACATTCCGCTCGTCTTTGCGGCGAATTTCACTGCTTTCATACAGTGTGCTAGCTTCATCGCGAACCGTTCCAGGACCCGGTTGCTCACCTTCGGAGTTTTCCGTGCTTAATCTTTGGTTTCCGGCATTGAAGTTTGCAGCGGAGAACTCCTTAACACTCTTCATTCTGTGCTTTGGGATATAGGACTTTACCCAGCTCTTGGGTTTTGGGGTGGGTGCTGGGTCGATTCGGCTGAGGGGGTTGGATGTTCAGGACTTCCACACAGTCGTTTGAGTCAAGATCGACTACTGGTGGACGGACTGGGGGTCTGAAGAAGGGTCGAAAAAATGGGGTGATAGGTGGTCTTTGGGCGTTGGCCCTGATCCTTGACGCCGAAAAATTTGGGATGAACGGAGGGCTGGGGTTTGGAGATCTAGGGCGGACCGGAGAAGCGAAAGGCCTCACAGGTCGGGCAGAAGAGAAAAATGGAGTTCGAGGGTTAAGAAATACCTCAGGGATTGGGCGCGATTCGGATGAAGAAGAAGATGGGGTCGAATATTGGGTGTTGTAAGAAGATATTGAGGAAACGTCGCCGGCGAAATGTTCTTGATTTTGGGAGTCAGATTGGCTAGACATAGACAGAATCGCGAAGAATACAAATCGCCGGAGGTTTTGAAGATGAAGGGGTTGAAAATGGTAAATGGAGAATCGAATCGCGTTAATAAAGGGCTAATTAAGCCGTCGGCAATAAATGAAGATACGCGATATCCAAAATCCCACTGATTTAGGTAAATTTATTGAGCTGCACAACCATCAAGTGTGATGGGCGGCTAATGACGCAAATAAGCACTCGAGTGTTCTGGGAAGACGCAACGACTCAAAAGACGCATGCGTTACCCGGTTTGCTCTTTCTAAAACACACTCATTTAATTGACAAACACATACTGATGAACGCATGGTTCTCAGTTTAGTTATTCGTTGGACACAGCATAAATGGCAGAGTATGCGGTGAAATCACAGTTTACATTAAAGCTTGACACACAATTTCATGTTTATTTAGTTTACACTACTCCTAAAACTGAATTCAAAGAATGAAAAATAAATACTAAAAACAAAATACAAAAGAAAGAACACAAAAGGAAAAAAAATAAAATAATATGCAGTAAAATAAAATAAAATAAAATAAACACTAATACAAGTACGAACAAAAAGGAAGAAAGCAAGAGTAAAAGAAAGCGTCCCTGGAAAAGTAGGTGTCCATCAACGCAGGGTCCTTTCAACGCAAGCTCAGGTTTTTACACTCGCGTAAGTCAATGGAGGTTTTGCCGATTTCCAACTCTCCAATGTGGTAGGGTTTTACCTTTTGTCCATTGACCTTGAAGGAGGTAGTTCCGTTTTCATTTGTTAACTTGACAGCACCATACGCAAACACTTCCTCGATTATAAATGGTCCAAACCAGCGAGACTTCAGCTTACCTAGAAATAAATGCAACCTTGAGTTAAATAATAGGACCTTCTGGCCGACGTATAGCGTTTTCTTACTGATATTTTTGTCGTGCCATTTCTTGGTCCTTTCTTTATACAGCTTTGCGTTTTCATAAGCTGAGTGTCTCCACTCCATGAGTTCGTTTAATTGAAGCTTTCTTGCTTTGCCCATTGCGTCCTGGTCTAGATTGAGCTTCTTCATGGCCCACATGGCCTTGTGCTCCAGCTCTAACGGGAGATAGCATGCTTTTCTGAACACCAACGATAGGGTGACATGCTTATGGGTGTTTTAAATGCCATTTTGTATGCCCAGAGAGCTTCATCTAGTCTCTCCGTCCAATCTTTCCTTGATATGCTCACTACTTTTTCAAGTATGGATTTAATCTCCCTATTTGTTATCTCAGCTTGGTCGTTTGTCTGTGGGTGATAGGCAGTTGCTACCCTATGCGAGACATTAAATTTCGTCAATAAGTTAGTGATTATGCGATTTATAAAATGTGTGCCTTAATCACTAATTATCGCCCTTGGTGTCCCAAATCGGGAAAAGATTTGTCTCTTTAGGAACTTGGACACTGTGTCTGCGTCGTTCTTCACACAGGCCGCTACTTCTACCCATTTTGATACGTAGTCGACTGCTACTAGGATGTATTGATTACCGCAAGACGGAGGGAATGGTCCCATAAAATCGATTCCCCTACGTCGAACAACTCAACTTCTAGGATTGAGTTCAGAGGCATCTCATTTCGGTTGGCAATATTGCCTGTCCTCTGACAACGATCGCAAGCTACCACATATGCCCTTGCGTCTTTGAATAATGTGGGCCAGAAATACCCACTTTGCAATACCTTCGCAGCTGTTCTCTGTCCCCCGAAGTGTCCTCCGTAAGGTGCTTCATGACAGCTTCTCAGAATGCTATGCAGTTCATATTCTGGAACGCATCGACGCAAGATGTGGTCTGGGCCAAGTCTGTATAGATATGGCTCATCCCAGCAGTAGAACTTACTTTCATGTCAGAGCCTCTTCCTTTGTTGAGCGTTGAAATCTTCATGATGTGCTCGTCTGGGAACCGCTCCTCTATATCACTCTAGCTTTCTTGGACCTCCTTATTTTCCAACTGAGATAGGTGGTCCGCAACCTGATTCTCGATTCCTTTCCTATCTTTGATCTCCAAATCAAATTCTTGCAATAATAAGATCCATCGGATGAGTCTAGGCTTTGCGTCCTTTTTCGCCATTAAATACTTGATCACAGAATGATCAGTATAGATAGTCACCTTTGATTCTACCAAATATGCCCTAAATTTGTCAACCGCGAAGACTACAGCTAGCATTTCCTTTTCAGTAGTAGTGTAGTTCTCTTGAGCAGTGTTCAATGTTTTACTGGCATAAAAGATGGGGTGCATGATTTTCTCTTTCCTTTGCCCCAGCACTGCTCCCACTGCATGGTTGCTTGCGTCGCACATCAGCTCAAATGGGAGAGACCAATCTAGTGCAACTAAAATTGGTGCTGATATTAGGGCCTGCCTTAAAGACTCAAACTGCATGCAGACATGAGTTATTAAAGTTGAATTCCCTATTAGCTTCCAACAGTGCGCTCAGTGGTTTTGCTATTTGCGAAAATCCTTTGATGAATCTTCTATAAAAGCCTGCATGGCCTAGGAAACTTCGCAAAGTCTTTACATTTGTGTGGGCTGGCAGTTTGGCTATCGCATCTATTTTTGCTTGATCAACTTCTAGTCCAACCTTAGAAATCTTATGACCCGACACAATACCTTCCGTGACCATGAAGTGGCATTTCTCCCAGTTGAGGACTAGGTTTGTGTCTTCGCATTTCTTTAATACTCGTTCCAGGTTGGCCAAGCATTCATCGTATGATTCCCCAAATACTGAGAAGTCGTCCATAAACACCTCCACTGAATGTTCTAGATATTCGAAAAAAATTGCCATCATGCATCTTTGGAACGTTCCTGGTGCGTTACATAGCCCAAATGGCATGCGTCTGAACGCAAAGGTGCCATATGGGCAAGTGAATGTTGTTTTCTCTTGATCTTCCGGAGCTATCATGATTTGGTTATAGCCGGAATATTCATCAAGGAAGCAGAAGAATTCATTTCCGGCTAGCCTATCTAGCATCTGGTCGATGAATGGCAATGGGAAGTGATCTTTCTTTGTCGCTGCGTTCAGCTTACGATAGTCCATACAGATGTGCCAACCAGTGACCATTCTTGTTGGTATCAGCTCATTTTTACTATTCGTAATCACTGTCATCCCCCCCTTCTTTGGTACACACTGAATTGGGCTTACCTAGCTGTTGTCAGAGATTGGATAAATAACCCCTGCGTTGAGCCATTTGATGATTTCTTTCTTTACAACCTCCTTCATGGTTGGGTTAAGCCTGCGCTGTCTTTCTACTGAACCTGCCTTACCCTCTTCCAATCGAATTTTATGCATACAGTATGAAGGGCTTATTCCTCTTATGTCCGCTAAGGTCCATCCAATGGCTTTGATGTGATTTCTCAGTATCTGCAGCAAAGCTTTTTCACGGTCTGTGGTCAACGCAGAGGATATGATGACCGGTAGCGTGCTATCTTCTCCCAAATATGCATACTTAAGATACGTCGGCAGTGTTTTTAGCTCAAGGGTCGGTGGCTCTTCTGGAGATGGCTTTGTCTTCTCCGTGGATCGGTTGCTCAAATCTAGGCGTTCGAAGCTTGTATTGGAGATTACACCGATTTCCACCTCTTTTTCCTCATCCATTTCGTCCAGCATTGTTTCATCTTCTGAACATGCGTCTATGATGCTTGCCTTTTCTTCAGTTATATCTTCAATCATCTGGCAAGAGTGAAAATCATCAGGATATTTCAACGCATTAAAAACATTAAACTTTACCTGCTGGTCGTCCACACGAATTGTTAGTTCCCCTTCCTGGATGTCAATCAGGGTGCGTCCCGTCGCTAAGAAGGGTCTTCCTAGGATAATAGGCACCTCTCTGTCAGCTTCATAATCCAGGATTATGAAGTCAGCTGGGAAGATGAATTTGTCCACCTTCACAAAAACATCCTCGATTTTAACCTCGGGGTGCTTGATGGAGCGGTCTGCAAGTTGAAGTGTGACTGTAGTGGGTCGTGCTTCCCTTATACCCAACTTCTTGAATATAGACAGTGGCATTAAATTTATACTGGCTCCTAAGTCACAAAATGCCTGACCTACGTCCCTTCCTCCTATGGAGCATGGCAATGTAAAACTCCCTGAATCTTTCATTTTGGCAGGTATATTGTTTTTGAACAACGCACTGCATTCATACGTTAATGCTACAGTCTCAAATTCTCCGAGCCTTCTCTTTTTGGATAGTATGTCTTTCAGGAATTTGACATAACTTGGCATTTGTTCCAGGGCTTCCACCAATGGAATGTTGATGTGAAGTTGTTTGAGAACGTCCAGAAATTTTCTAAATTGGCCCTCATCATTTTTCTTCTTTAGGCGTTGAGGAAAGGGCGAACGCATAGGGGGAGTGGTATCTTGATATACCGACGCAGGTTCTGCCTGGGTTTTTTTTTCTCTCCTCCCTCTATTCTCCTGCTCTTGAGCAGTTGTGGTGATTAATGATGGCTGCCGATCATTAGTTGGTGCTGTTGGAATTGGTTGTGGAGTGATGTGAGGCTGCAAATTTTCTTGCGTCCTCTGGTCTTGCGTGTAAGTGGGAAGAGTTTTCCCACTCTTTAATGTCACAGCTTGACATTGTTCCTTACCGTTGCCTCGTGGGGCTTCGGTATTACTTGGCAATGCTCTTTGAGGTTTGTTTTTGAGCTCACCTGCAATTTGTCCCATTTGAACTTCTAAATTGCGAATTGTAGTAGCCTGACTTTGGAGCATCGCGTCATTCTAACTGATATATTCTCGTAGTAGAGCTTTCATGGATGATGATGATGCATTTGATGACTGGTTTCTTTGTGGCTGATGCCCTTGAAAACCTTGGTTGTGAACATGATGCTTCTCTGCGGCTGTTGTTCAGTTCCCTGCGTCTGTTGTTGGTTTGCTACCTATCCAAAGTTAGGATGGTTCCTCCAACTAGGATTATATGTTTTAGCGTACGGGTTATTCTGAACATAGCAAACGAATTGTGGATTGTAAGGACACATATCATACAGATGGCCCTCACCGCATTGCACACAGTTTACAGATGCTGTTGCATTCATTGCGTCCATCGCAGCAACGGATCCACCTTGGTTGTTCAATGCTATTGTCTTTAGCAAAGATGTCATATTGGCAATCTGGGCTGCAAGATTAGTGGCCGTATCAGTTTCAATCATACCAGCTTGTGTTCGTCTCTTGTCAACGAATTGAGATCCATATCCATCATTCACCCATTCATCAGTATTCCTTGAAATTCTATTGAGAATATCTTTAGCTTGTGTATAAGTCTTGTCCATTAATTCTCCGGCAACGGCGCCAAAAAAAACTTGTTGTTGCGCATGCAATGCTGAAGTACAAAACTTGTTACTGCATTATTATAATTAAGCTTCCTATGCGTTTAACAAACTATGCGTTTTACTTATTGCTTAATGTTATGCCTTTGTGATATGTCAAGTTTTCCTATCCTTTACCTAAGTATAAGCAAAGGACTAGGTTGTTTCGGTGAGTCTGAGGTCGAACATAGGGATTATGTTCATTCTATATTTAAGTGGATTGTATGCGTTGTAGTGGTAACCAAGAATAATTCGCGAGATGTGTGTTTCTAATCTAAAGAAAGCGATAACATGTACACTAAACTAAAATGTGGAAGATGGAAAGGCATGCGACACAGCAAAGTCGGCTAGGTGAATTTAATGAATGGGTAACAATAGGGCTCGAGTTGGTTAACATCTAACATCAGAAACGCATGGTGATAGTCTATTCATACTTGCGACTCTTCTCCCAGTTGTCAGCCGCTATGCGTTATATGTCTATAATGCATAGGAGAGTGTTGAGTGCCAAGGTTGTTCCTATGTCTAGGCAACACTGCTTAGCCTTGTCAATTGAGTTCCACAATCACTTACCCTCTCCAGCAATCTGATTATTACTACTTATATCGATTAGCTAGATGGACATAAGCATCGTGACAAGATCCAATAGTTACACTATGGTTCTTATTTAGATGCTAACACAACCCTTAACCCTTGATAGATTAGTTACTCATGGATTCAAAGTAAAAAGCAGAAATTGTAGAGAAATGAGTAAACATGGAAGAAATATAGATTGATGAACGGAATACAACTTTAGATAGCTCAATGTCTTGACACAAATTTAAAATCAAACTAGAAAAACAAGATAGAAAGCAGGAAAAAGGCGTCAATGTCTTGAGTCGCCGGAATGGAAGCGTGAAGATCTGCTTTGAAGTGGTCAGGCGGAGGGAAGACTTTTCTCTCTCGAGCTATTCATCTCCGGTTGTGTTCTGGAGAGAACTCTAATGTCACTTGGGAATTCTTACGAGAATGAACAACAACCTTCTCATCTTGCAGGACTGCCCTTTTATAGATGTTGCGGTTGCAATCAATGGCAGATCTACTTGATTGGTGGCGAAATTGATATCATGCGTCCATCTCGCCTAATTGCGTAATTCTCGGGTCAATTTCGATCCACCACTTTAGCCACAGATTATGCATGTCAATCTTCCGACAGTCTCTCAAGATTATGATCTGATTTTCTGCGCCTTGCGTCTTTTGTCATTATGCGTTCAAGGAGGAGTTTGGTGGATGTCAATGCGTCATAGGTTGCTAACGCACAGTCTTGCGTTAGGAGGTAGTCAACTCATTGTTTGCATTCCTGCGTTGAAACATGTGTTTTAGGCTCAAAAAGTGGTAAAATTATTATCTTCATAAAAATACAAGGGTAGAACGCGTAGGAAGATTTATTAGTAGAATTTAGCTTAAACTACCGCATGCTTCTCTATTTAATCTCTATTTTTCTAAGAAAAAGGTTATAATAACTTGTGTTTCTACAAGTCATCATCTCATTATGAGCTTATGTGCTAATGCTGCCATTGGAAGTGATAAGGAAGTGTTAGAAGCAAATCAGATGATGGAGGTGAATAGTGTTATCGCCAACAAAACTCTGTGTTTGCTGATGAGAGGATCACAACATCAACCAGAGCTCACCAAGGCCACCAAAGGATCCTATCAGCCAGCACCCCTAGCTGAATCACTTCTAAAGTCGTCAAAGAGGAAAGAAAAAGGGTAGTCATCCAAACTAAAAGGCAAGACTGTGGAAAGGCCTGATACCACCATTAGAACTTCCCCTTTCTCAAGTCCTTCACCCCCATTCCCATTGACCACCAGAGAGCCAACGCCTCCTCCACCTCCTCCAGAAACGCGACCTCAACCATCCACTTTCCCATCAATCCAAACTTATTCTTCTTCTTCCTTTTTCCAACAAGTTGATGACTCACACTATGCAGATTTTGGAGCGACTACTGTGCGTCCATCATCCCCTGCGGTTGACGAAACTCCATCAACCTCTCGCCCCCAGCCAAACCATCCTCATCCAAAACTGCAGCCTCAACCTCAAGAAGTCCAACTTGACGTCGACTGGGAGACAGTGCAAACATACCTACAACAATCAATCTTGCACCCAATGATGCATTCGATGAATATGCTAGCACGCCAGCAGATGGAGCAGTTTCACTTCACATTGAATTATATTCATCAACTGTTTTCGGTTCGACCGAAAGTTCCGCCCCCTAACATTACTGAACGCCTACAACATACGCTTGTCTTCCCAATGCCGCAAAGCCCTATGCCTGAGCAGCAACGCAGACCTGATGAAGACAAGTCTGATAGTTAAAATTTAGGGGTGTAGTTAAGAGTTGTATCTTCTTTATAACTTCCATTGCAATTATCTTCATCTCCAACTGTCTACGTTTGTGGGATAAGAAATTAATAGAATGAAAATTTCTTTGCCGCATCGAATGTCTATTTACCTCTTTACGTTTTCCCTTGTTTTAATTTCATTCCGAGTACATTTAATTATTTCCAACTTTTATCTTTGCATTGAAAAGTTAGTCACTATGATGATAATCATACTTACACCCTTTGGCCACTCTTAAGTTAGATTACTTTCAATGCGTCTGCATACTATTCCTTAGAAACGCAAACCTACTTTGCATGCATGCAAGCTGCCAATTCAAACCTCTTTTACGAAATTTTTCAACATAATCTTTGTTTACAATTTAAGCAATGAGGACCTTGCTACTTTCAAGTTTGGGTGGAAGAGGTTTGAACTATCAAAGATAAAAATATGAGGAACTTATTTATTAAAAAAAAAATAAACGCAAAACTCCACTGACAAGACTAATACAATTATCTTGATAACAGTTTAGCTGAAAACGACACCTACTCGTAGTTGGCTGCCTCCATGCACCCCATAGTTGGTGTGTCAAAACGAAGGTGGGTAATCGTAATCAGCGACGCATAGATAAATAACAAACTCCAATGTCTAGTGAGGAAACCGATCTTAGATAAGAGTTTAGTCGAGGACACTTGTTCGTAGTTAGTTGCCTCCATGCACCCTATAGTTCGTATGTCAGAACGAAGGTGGGTAACCCTACTCGACGCATTGTAATCTAATATATAAATAATAAAACAAATGAAAGAAAAAGAAACTTTATATCTTCATCTTTTCAGACTCAGTGTTAAAAGAAGAAACAAAAATTTTGTGAATAATGAGTAAAGAATTTTGAAAAGAAAGCTTGCCGCATACAAATTAGACCCGTTTCTAAGAAAAGAATATAGAGGTAAAAAAATAATGTAACTAACGGGTAGTTGATTGAGTATAGCATTCTGAGAGACTCGTCAATGCGTTGAGAAAATTTTAAGGTTGACTGAAGTTTCTTAGATAGAAGTTATGCTTGAGGACAAGCATTTTTCTAAGTTTGGGGGTGTGATAACTTGTAGAAATACAATTTATTGTTATCTTTCTCTTAGAAAAATAGAGTTTAAATAGAGAATCATGCGGTTGTTGATGCTAAATTCTATTGATAAATCTTCCTATGTGTTCTACTCTTGTAAATTGATGAAGATAATTATTTTGAATCTTTTTGAGCCTAAAACACATGCTTTGACGCAGGAACGCGAGCAACCTGTAGATGCGTTGGCAACCTCTTAACACAGGACTATGCGTTGGCAACCTATGGACGCGTTGACAACCCTTCAATGCAGGTTGATGCATTAGCAACCCATGGATGTGTTGGCATAATTAAATGTATGAACCCAAGTTATGTATGGACGCATATCAAGAAGGCAGCAAAGAATCAAATAAGAATCTTGAGAGATTGTTGGGAGATTGATATGCTTGATATGCGACGAGAATGGTGGATTGAAATTAAACCGGCGATCACGCGATTAGGCGAGATGGACGCAAGGCATAAATTCAGCCTCCAATCATGCAGATTTGCCAGTGATTTCAACGCAACATCTACAAAAGGGCAGACTTGTAGACGAAAATGTTGTTGGACCTCTCGGTAAAATTCCTAAGTGACAGCAGAGTTCTCTCCAGTCGACAACTGGAGACAAATAGCTCGAAAGAGAAGAGTCTTCCCTCTGCCTGACCACTTCACAGCAGAACTCACGCTACCATCCCCACGAGCTCAAGACATTGAGAAGCCATTCCATGCTTTCTATCTCTTTTCTTACTTATGTTTTAGTTTATTAGCAAGACATTGTATTTTCTAAAACAGTTATTCCGTTCATCAATCTATAAATCTTCTATGGCTATTCATTTCTCATCATTTTCCATTTGCTGTTTATCATCCATGTGTAACTAACTCTCTCAAGGGTCACGGGTTGCGTTATCATCTAAATAAAGAACCGTAGAAGACTATTTCATCTCGTCAAATGTACTTTTAATCAAATGTTTATGTCCATCTAGCTAATCGATATAAGTAGTAATAATCAAATTGCTCGGGAGAGTAAGTGATTGTGGAACTCAGTTGACAAGGCTAAGAGATGTTACCTAGACATAGGAATAACCTTGGCACTTAACACTCTTCTATGCGTTATAGACATATAACGCATAGCGGCTAACAACCGGGAGAAGAGTCGATGGCATGAAATAGACCCAACTATGCGTTTCCGACTTTAGATGATAATCAACTCCAGCCCTGCATTTTACCATTCACATAATTCAATTAGCTGACTTTGCTGTGTCGCATACCTCTCCATCAACCCATATTAGCTTAGGTTTACTGCTTTGTAGTTAGCTAAATGCATCACTTCTTATCACCTTCTTTAAACGCACGACTGAAATAATCCAACTAATTATACAATCTACATAGTCCCTGTGCTCGACCTCGGACTCACCGAGAAAACCTCCTTCTTTGCTTATACTTGGATGAAGAATAGGAAAACTTGACAGATTAATAACGCATAATATTAAGCATGTTGAACGAATAATATGTTGAATGCATAATAGTAAGCTTAATAAAATAAACGCGCAACACCTCCCTCTTCATTTGGGTTGGTTGGAAGATCGACGAGAAGGTGCTGAAGCTTTGGAAACCGAAGTTCTGAAGAATTGAAGATTGAAGTTCAAAACCTGAAGACCGAAACTCCCAAGCTCACAAGTTCTGAAGATTGAAGCCCCAAAATTCCAAAGAACTGAAGATCGAGGTTCCAAAGCATTGAAGTTCTGAAGACCTGAAGAATTGAAGACTTTGAAAGCGAAGACTTACAGAAGATTTCAAGAGCTCAATTTGCTTGTATTTATTCTTTTGAGAGGAAGAATCAAGTGAAGACTTACGGAAGATTTCAAGAGCTCAATCTGCACGAGCCCTAGAAGAAGCACATTCAGAGGTTTGTGGCGCTCATCAGTCTAGATTAAAACTCTGGCATCAACTGAAAAGAATGGGTTATTACTGGCCCATAATGGTGCATGACTCCATGTAGTATGCAAAGCGGTGCAAAGCTTGTCAATTTCATGCAAATTTTATACATCAACCACCAGAGCCTCTTCATCCAACAGTGGTTCATGGCTGTTCGAAGCTTAGGGACTAGATCTGGTCGGACCCATAACACTAAGTCATCAGGAGGGCACTCCTATATTCTTGCTAGAACGGATTACTTTTCAAGATGAGCAAAAGCTGTGCCTTTGAGAAAAGCAAAAAAAGAAAACATTGTAAGTTTCATCCACAAACATATCATCTATCGATACGGGATCCCTCATCATATCATGACAGATAATGGAAGACAGTTCGCCAACAGTCTAATGGACAAATTGTGCGAAAAGTTTAAATTTAAACAATACAACTCATCTATGTACAACGCCACAGCGAATGGACTAACAAAAGCATTCAATAAGACTCTATGTAATCTGCTAAAGAACATGGTCTCTAAGACGAAAATATTTTGGCATGAAAAGATGGGGGAAGTTTTATGTGCTTATTGAACTATTCATCGCACTTCCACAGGAGTCACATCATATTTTTTGGTTTATGGAGTAGAAGCTGTTCTTCCATTAGAGAGGAAAATCTTATCGTTAAGGATGGCGATTCAAGAAAGGTTGACTACTGAAGATAACGCCAAATTACTTCTCCAAGAATTAGAAGCACTTGATGGAAAGAAATTCGAGGCTCAACAGGCGTTGGAGTGTTATCAAGCACGAATGTCTAAAGCTTTCGACAAGCATGTAAAACCTCGATCATTTCAAATTGGTGACCTAGTGCTTGTCGTAAGAAGACCTATCATCACAACGAGACATGCAGGGAATAAGTTCACACCTAAATGGGACGAACCCTACGTTGTTAAAGAAGTCTATACAAACGGAGCATACAAAATCGTCGTCCAAGATGGATTAAGAATCGGCCCAATCAATGGCAAGTTCCTTAAAAGATTTTGTGCTTAACGTTATATGTGAAAAGAAAATGATGTATGTGCTCCATATATATATATATAAACATATTTGTAATGAATTACGTTATGACTTGATTCCGTTATCATAAAAGGGTACGTAGGCAGCTTAAAAAAAAAAAAGAAAATTTAAGTGCAGTCACATCAAAAGCCAAAAAATTTTTTTTTTTTTTTTTGAATCAGAATCTTTGTGATTACATGTGAAGAATAACAATAGTAAAATAAAAAAAATTAAAAATAATAATAAAAAGGGAAAAAATTCGGCAGATTCAAAGACTCCACTTGAAGTTCTTTAGCTCTTCACGTGCAGTCTCCATGTTCTCCCGAAATGTAGCGAAAGCCTCAACACCTTCATCGGTTATAGTAGGAGTGCTTCAAGAGTATTGATTTCTAATTGCATCTTGGCAACTTCAAGCTCCTTCCCATCTATGGCCTCTTTCTTCTCGCCACATAAACTCAAGAGTTTTCCATGTTCGGTATTGACCTTCTGAAGTCTGCCTTCAAAGTCTTTCTTTTCCAAGGCTAATTGCACAGCTCGCTTTTGAATGGTTTTATCCTCTTCTCGTAGTTGGTGGATCAAAGCAAGGGTTTCTTTCATGCGAGATGTTTTCTCTCCCAATTGATGGTCTTTGTCGGTCGAAGATAATTGCGCAAATTACGAGGACTATAGCGCATTGAAATTTTTCACCCTCTTAAGATAATTGCTCACAAACTCTTGAAGTGAAGCTAAATTCTTTGTATGAATCTTCGAAATACCAGAAAATACCTTCGTTACTTCTGATCTAAGGTGCGAGACCTGCTTATATGAAGTACGCACAATCTTATCCCGAATGTTTTCCCACATGGATAGTGCTGCTTGTTGATAGAAACTTGGAACTACCACATTGCCACAATATAGATAAGCTTCAGGGTTCCCAACATCCGGTTCTTTGCAGACGTGCTGGGCCAGTTCTGAAATTCTAAGCGAACAAGGAAGGGGCATGGTCTTCTCTATAAAGTGGACTTTAGAACAGCCGACTTCTTCGAGTGGAGAGGCTAAAACTTCAGTGCTCTCAGTATCAAATTTCTCCTTACCCCGTCGAATGTCTTTCAAAATAGCACAAGGTCGTAGGGGTGGTTCAATTGTTTCAGCCGCAGGTAATCTAGAGCTACCGACCTTGTCCAGGGATGAATCCAAATTATAAGGTCCCATTAAAGATTCTTCACTGTCGGGCCCCGCAAGCTCCTGAAGGTGAGGACTCAATGGAGATTGCCAAAAAAAAAAAAAAAAAAAAAAAAAAGGGAAAACATGAATTATCTGGTAAAGAAAAGAATAAAGAGAACTTGAGAAAGTGTACATACTAGCAGTATAGAAGCACTAGGGAGTCCTAAAGCACTTGGAACCCCTTCAAAAAAGTTATCGCAGGACGCTTTCACCTTTTTCGAGGGGCTCTTCCAATGACGATCACTAGTACTACTATGACTCCCTTCCTCATAAGTCGCATCATCATCTCGAGTGCCACGAGTTTTGCTTCTTCGATAAGGCGAAGTTGTTTGCCACCTTGGTTGACCCCTTTATTCCTAGGTAGTCGAGGTTGCAATGGAAGAGGAATAGTGCTACTTACTAGTCGATGTATGTTATCCTTAAAATAACTCCCATGTTTGGACAACCACCAGCTTGTGTATTGCGATGTAACGTGGTTGCGTGGCTCTAACGTATGTGCTGGCAAGAACACTTGAGATAATATGTTACGTCTGGTGCAAACCCTAAAGTAATACAAGATGTTATCAAGGGTAGCGGTAGGGGGCATCCCCCCATATCATTGGGAGTGGCCTGATAAAATCCAAACTTCCATGCAAACCGATAAGAACTGTATGATTCTAGTATCAAGGCATCTCCACACCGGGACGATACATAACCGGATCACATGCTGGAAATTTGGCAAGACTGTTGATATGATAGGTCTTTATCATCAATCAAGCACTCATGCCTATTTTGGCTTTGAATATTTACATGCCATTGGATACTTACACCTCTATGGATTAATTCCCATGCTTCGTATTCCTCAAAATAGATCGAGCCACCTTCGCCGGAGAATTTGGCCATCTTTGGACCCTGTACATCCACAGGAACGAGATAATGTGTGTTAAAGTAATGGGCCAGCCAACCATGGACATAATGCATAGGAAAGTGAAAGTCCATGCGTCCAATTGGGTTAGAAGCCCCGGTAATCAGCCCTAGAACATGATATATATTGGCTAGGACTGGAATGGCTAGGCTATAAAACTTCCCATCAGCTATTGTGCTAGCAACTTTAAAAACTCCTAGGCAAAGGAAAGCTTCCTTTTAGGGAACACAAAAAGACATAACCAACAAGACAAAAAAGCAGCCAAATATGTCTTGTCTTTCAGGGTGTCTTCTATGCCAAGCTCCTCGAACCGCATATTTTCTCTACTCGACCAGGCTCGATACTTGATCTTTGCACCATCTAGGTTATGAGTAGATCGAGAACCATCTGGGTTATGAGTAGACCGAGAGCGAGAAGCTTTCGTTTGCTTTCGTGTAGGAGGCTTATCATATTTTCAAGCCCCAAGGAACCAAAATGAGATCCATGAGCCAATCGTTACTTGGGAGTCATTTCTAGAGGATGATGCATGGTCTTTCTTCTAGGAGCAAACTATCGAATGATAGGCTGAAAACAGATGTTCACAAGTTTTCGGGAGATATTTTCTCTTCTCTCACGAGCTGGTTAATTCTCTATAGCAAGGAATAACCTCCTCATACAAGCTCCTCCTGATTGAAAGACCCCCAAGTGACCATAGATCCCATAAAGAAATGAATATCTCACCCGCCATGGTATGAAGAGTGTTAGTGGACGGACACCAAGCTTCACAAAAGGCCCAAACCACATCACTATTACGGTCATATGTATATGACGAAGCCATCACTAAATTAAACAAATGAACGTCATGAAGAAACCGTTCATTTCGGCTAATTATAAACTCTAACCATTCCCAGTAGCAGTCGGTGAAAGTGAATTAACCAGGGACTTTCACGATAGAGCATACATCGTCTGAGAGTGAGCAATCGATCCGGGGAAAGGGCATTGTCATGAATCAAAGATCGCAGGATCCACACCTTCTCCCCTTGATGAAAGGGCACCTCAACAGATAGTTCAAGGAGGGTCATATCATCATCTAACTCTGGCTAGACATCTTAAAAAAAAAAAAAAAAAAAAGTTAGCGAAGCTTCCACAAGAAAACTAATTTCGTTCTTTATAGATTAATGCTTCTCCTCAAGGATCACGAGTGCATTTTTCCAGACGAGACATGCTTTGTAAAGTAAACCATTGTTCTGCAAGAAATTGTCATAATAATAATAAAAAAAGGGTTAGGTCTTGATTGCTTGATCTAGAAGAAAGGCAAACATAAAAAAAAAAATGGTGAAGGAGACTTGAACATAGCAAAAACACTAAAGGAAATATTCGTCTACGCCGGATGTTGACATCATGATGTCATCACCCTTAGGCTGTTGCCCAATCCTAAGGCCGAGACATAGTCACTAAGATCTATCCGGGCTCATCCCTAACTCAATAGTTCAAAGCTTCGGGGTCATCCCTATAGGGAGACGGCGAATCAACATTTAAGCATGGGGGTCGTCCCTATAGGGAGACGACGAATCAACATTTAGCTCCAATGTAAGCACCTAATTTGTAAGCACGTTCAAAAGCTTTAAGTGAATTAGTATTAATAATCTCATATTGTAAAAAAGAAAAAAAAATGAAGAGGAAAACAAAAAGGAAAGAAGAAAAAAAAAGAAAAAAGGAATTAGAATTTAAAAAAAAAAAAAAGAGAAGAGAAGAAAAAGAAAAGAAGAAGAAATGATAAGGATGAGAGTTCGGTTATAACCTTTCATTGGACAGAAAATTTTGCCGACTTCTTTCTATTCATTTCCAAACGAATTTCTATGCTATTTTTCAGCTGCACATTGTGGAGATGTTGAAGAAGAGTTCTAGCGCAAATTCGTGCAAGGTTTTGGACGGTTTCATGGTAAAACTAAAGCTGAAATAGAAGCTTCATCTGCTGTCGCGGAGCTCGAACTAGGTTTGGTGTTTGGTGAATATCGAGCTAAAGAGATTGAATTTTGGGCTGAAATTTTAAGGTTAGTAAGTTAACTCAATTTTGAACAACTTTTATGAAGGATGCTTGAGTTGAAATGGATTAGAAACATGTAAACTTTTAGCTGGAAGTTACTGATACGAAATCTCTATGCAATCTGAAGTAGCGCGGAGAAAACTTGCAATATCTGACGAACCAGAACGATTTAAGCCACGAAAATTTGAGGTAAGCTAGAAAACATGTTTCTAGACAAGTTTGTAGAAGGAAAGAAGTTCTAAATCTGGCTGGAAATATGACTTTGAATTGACAGAATTGAGAACAAATAGGAAAGGAGGAAACTCTATTGTCGGGTGTTGTTAGGAAACTGGTAACGCTGAGGAATTGGAGCGTGAGTAGCAATACTAGTCTCGCTGGTCGTGTAAAGGAGGATTTTGTCTCACAAATCTCATTGGCTCTCGCTCGGTATCGCTCCTCAAGTAGTTTCGCTGGTCTCGCTTATGCTGGTATCGCTGGTGCCGTGTACTTGTTGTGTAATTGCGTTAGTAATCTCGCTAGTAAGGTTAAATCTCGTTGGTAATCTCGCTAGTGACATAGAATCTCGCTTATTATGTGTATTTTAGGAAAGAAAGAGAGTCTCGATGGTGAATCATGATTAGAGTTTAAGTATGCACATATAATGATCATGTAAAGGAAGTTTAAGGAAGACGTAACGTGAGGAATGTGTATTACAGGCCAAGAAGAGCTCGGAAAGGCATATAATCCGCTCAGGGAAAGGCATATAATCTGCTCAGGGCCTAAGGACAAGTTTAAGTGACACTTTTCTTTCTTTGAAAACGAATTTATTGAAAATGTTTAGTTTGGTTTTTCTTATGAGATATGGCTTTGAGATGAACTGTTTTTTTGAAAAGCATGATGTTTAATGATATTGTTCACAAGGCACGTTTTATACATTTTCTATAAGACGTTGATTGGCATGTTGTGAAATGTTGTTTATCGTGATATATCTGATTTTTCATGAAAGGTTTTCATGTGAACTATTTACGTATAATATTGGTTTCTAAAATGTTTTAGAGGAGGCTCAATGCTGAAGGACATGAGAAGGCATGTGAGTTTCCCCGGGACCCGGTACTGAAGGACTGTAGAAGGTACTTGGGCAATCCGTGATATTCCTATGTGCACATAGAGGTTGTAATGTTGGGTGTGTTGAGTCTTGCCCCACCCCAACTAAGGTTGTTATCGACGTTGAGTGTGTTGAGTTAACTAAGGATGTTTTCGACGTCGGGTGCGTTGAGTCTTGCTCCAGAACGAACTGATTTTCGTGTATGATCATTTTGGCATGAACATATGTGATTTGTTTACGTTGTTGAAATTATGATTTTACAGAAATGATTATTTGAATCACGTTTACGTTTATGGCGTTATTATGATTTTAACATGTCTGTTTTCAAACAAAAGATAGTTTTACTAAATTAGTCACTCATGGGGCTTTTAGCTCACGTTTTCCATGTTTTCTTTTCCTCCCAAGTAGCAAGGACGTTCCTGGTGCGTTGCCTACTCCAACTCGCCCTGCTTAAGCTTCGAGTTTCCAGAAACAGTTTATTTTCTCAAGGATTATTATATTATGATCATCTGTTAATATGGCTGAATTTTATGAATGTATATGTATGGAATGTTTGTGCAAGAAGTTATGTAAGATGGGACAATATACGTCAGAAGAGGGGTGATGTATATTGTATTGTCTTCACATCTCCTTTCAGGCTTTCAGGTTAAGGTAATCAGGGATCTCTTCTTGTTTCTCAATTTTCGGAGAATGCTACAACCCATTGTTCTTCTTTTGACGATGAACCACTCCGGTACAACAAGCTAAAGTGACCTCTACGCTTCGTCCCCGGTGCGTAGGGCCGATCCCCGTGTGCGTTAGGGAAGACCGGAAAGTCCCACATACGAGAAAAGGTCACAAATAGAGTTAAACCAGGAAAATATACCGGATTAGTCGATTCGAATTGAACTGAATTGTTGTTTTGGCCAATGAGATATAGCTGCTAAAGCAATAAGTAACCGTGAATGGTCTCGTTATCGTATTCAGTCGTTTTCCCCAAAGCCCCTAATGGCAACTTTAGAGGCATCTTAGAGGTGCCACCGGCGGACTTCCTTGAATGAGAGTTGGTCTTCCCGATCCACGAAAACTGTCCGTTGTCCTTTACTTGTTTAGTGGCATCTGTCTGAGGGCATCTGGAATTGTCTAGCATTTTTGCTTAAGAAAAGCACTCGAACAGTATTTTGATTGCTAGTTTGGGGGCAGCTAGTTTGGGAACAGTGAGATTAGCTATGACGTTAGGTGAACCAACCCCCTTAACTAATAGATGCTAGTTGGCGAGGCCATCTGCGGGTCGGAAACCAACATTTAAGCTTTAGGGTCATCCCTATAAGGAAATGGCGAATCAATAGTTTAAATCTCCATGCACCAAAGCAGACGACGAATCAATAATTCAAATCTTCATGCACCAAGTCCACAGTGAAGACGTTGAATCAACCATTGAAACAAATGCAATTTAAAGTTTCGTAAGCCGAGAAAAGTTGTTCTACTTCAGTTGGAATGCAAGATAACCTGAAAACAATCGGGATATGTGATTAGAGTAACAATGATAATAAGAACAAATAATAATAATAATAAAATAAAAATAAAAATAAAAAAAGAAAGAAAAAAAAACTCTTGCTCTCGCTACCTGCGATTCCCTCTTTATCGCAAATCTCGCTCTCGCTCTCAACTCTTGCTCTCGCTTTCATGCCCCACAAACTCTCGCTCTCGCTAAATCTGCTTCCATTTGTGATCTCCGTCTTGACCTTCACTCGCTAAATCTGCTTCCATTCATGATCTCCGTCTTGACCTTCACTCTCATCGGCGACCCACATAGGCATCGATTGATGAGCCTTGACAGAAGCAGTTACTCGGCGGCGTCTTACTTCGGCACGACACTCCGGTGACGTCTTAATTTAGCACGGGTGGGAGAAGTCAAGAACACAAAAAAAAAAAAAAAAAAAAGAACAGAAAGAAAAAGAGTTATACAAAAGAAAAAAAAATGTTTTTTTTTAGGAATAGAGAAGTCGAAAACAGAAGAAAAAAAGAAGACAGAACAGAAGAAAGCTGCGGACAAGAAAAAAAAATTTGAAAGAAGATGGAGGAATAGAGAAGTCGAAAACACAAATGAAAAAAAAAAGAAAAAGAAAGAAAGCTGCAGAAAAAAAAAACGAATTTTCATTTTTCAATTGAGAATCATTTTTTTTTTCTTTCTCTCAAATGTCTTGAAAACTTTTTTAGAAAGTCAGGTGTTATCTCAGAACAAAATACTAATACGTATTTGATGTTTTGCAATTGGGGTAAACCTGGTTCCAATTTATAGAGGTATGAATTTAAGATCAAACCAAAAAAACCAAATCTTAAGAGGAAGTTAAGATTCAAAATTAAAAAAAATATATATATCCATTTAATATTTAGATTATGGTTTAAAATCCTAACTACATTGGATTTAATTAAATTTCTTGTTTCATTTATTGTTATTATTATTATTATTATTTTATTTTATTCTCTAAATTAAAAAAAAAAAGGTTTGATTAAAATTTCACATGGTCCCTCTCTCTCACTAGCGATTAAATAAAAAAAAAACAAAAGAAACAATATATAATAAAATAATAAGAATAGAAAAATAAAGAAAAAATTATTAATAGTAATAATAGTAACATTTAAAATAAATGAATAAAAATTAAAAAAATAATTAAAAAATAAAATCAATAAGTTGGGTGAATTTCTTTTCCATCCTTTCTATCAAATTGTGAAGCTTATTTGGTCACAAATACTTGTAGTTGGGCAAAGTTCATAGAAAAGCAAGTTACCACCAAATTCATATTTCAATGAATTATATTGAAATCATTGCTCGAAGCGTACAATGTTTTCGAAATTCATGCACATATAAACGTGTACAAATTTCGAAAAGGGGCATTTGTTGGACAAGAAATTTTGACCAATTGAAAAATGTCGCGTGTCTTCAGTCTAGCCACTATATCACGGTAACAAGCTTACCATGTCAACGGTGATTAAGCATGGGTTGTGATCGATAAAGCGGGCCAAACACTAGTTCAGGCTTTAAATTGGACCGGGTCCAATAATTAAAGCTATTTGGGTAAAAAATTCGACACATTTGAAGCCCGCGGTGGAAAACTTGGGCTAAAGAAAAAAAAGAGTCCAAACCCGACTTTAGCCCAAGCCTCAAAAGTTATTTGGCCCAAAAGCAAATGGGCCTAAGCCCAATGGGTCCAGAGGCAAATGGGCCCAAACCCATGAAAATTCCCTATAAATAGAGGGCCTCCCTCTTCATTGGTGGGTTGGAAGATTGACGAAAAGGTGCTGAAGCTCTGAAAACACAAGTTCAGATTGAAGTTCAAGACCTGAAGACCAAAGCTCACAAATTCTAAAGATTTAAGCCTAAACATCGAGGTTCCAAAGCACTGAAAACTTAAAGAATTGAAGACTTTGAAAGCGAAGACTTACAAAAGATTTCAAGAGTTAATTTGCTTGTATTTATTTCTTTTGAGGGGAAGAAAGAATCAAGGGATTAAAAATTAGAGATTGTACCCACACATACTGAAGTTAATACAAATACGAAATTCAAATTCCACGAATTAAATTTCTTTGGAAATCTCGTCGAACACAAAGTTTTGGGGATTAAATTTAATTGGTAAAATTTCAAGGTAAATTGAGATTTAGAAGTTGAATTCAAAATGAGGAGTTGGAATTTGGTGGATTTAAGAGAAAAATGTGTAAATTTAGCTAGTTTTGATTGTTAGAATTTGTAGTAATTAAAGGGAAAATTTGTGTTGGGAAAAGAAAAAGAAAAAGAAAAATTAATAAACATTTATTTTTATTTAAATTGGTTAGGGAAAATAGGTTAGGGTTTTTAAGGGTTAGAATAGGTTTTGTCATTTATATTAAGGGTTTCTTGAAATAAGGAAAAAAAAAAAAATCACTTATTTTCTCTTCTTCTTCCTCCCTCACCCGCCGGCAGCCATCTCTCTCCTTCCCCTGCAGTTTCTTCTTCTTCTTTTTCTCTCTTCGTCGACCACCTCCCCGGCCGCCGACTACACTCCTCGCCCAACCGCGCCGTCCTCTGCTCGTCGCCCCACCGAGGTGCCGCCGACTCGTCAACGTCCGTAGCAGCCGTCCGCGGGACAAGATTTCGGTTCTCGCCTTGCCGTCGACTAGGCGCCTTCCGCCGCTGCCGACCTGCAGTTCCGGTTGGATTGGTGTAAGGTAAGACTTGCTTGGTTCTATTTTAAGTATTGTTACCTATTGAAGTAAGGTTGTGGTTATTTCCGTTTTAGACAATTAAAGTTAGGAGTGTTCCCAGTTCAGTTTGGGTTTCAAATCGAGCCAAACCACAAAATTTGAAATTTGTTTATACAGGAATCGAATCGAACTGCACGTTCGACTCGAACTGAATCGTATATATATGCAATTCAGTTTGGTTTTATAATTATATTATCTTTTTTTCTTCTCAAACTAAGAGAGAGAGCCGTGAGAAAGAAGTGTTTATGATAAAATATGTGTGTTCTCCCTCTCACTCATTGCTCTCTCGCTCATCTCTCTCTTTCCTCGAAGGTGTTTTTAACCTATATTTTAATAATATAATAAAATAAATATAATTGTTTTAGTTTTGGTTTCATGGACCAAACCTAAGTACAAAAGAATAGTTTTACATTTAAAAAAACTGCAGTATTTGATTTCTATGCATTATTGGTTCGGTTTTGGTTTTGGTTTCATGGCCCCAACCGAATTGAACCGGTTTTACATTTAGAAAAACCGAATCAAACTGTAAAATTTGATTTCTACACCTTACTAATTTGATTTCGGTTCGATTTTTGCCATTTGAATGAATACCTCTAATTAAAGTTGGGGTTGCAAGTGTTTAGGAGGTTGAGGGAGGAGAGGAGAGAGGATCAGAAGTGAGGGAGAGAAAAAAGTATATAAATCAAATAGATACAAAGTATAAAATTACTGATTTTATTTGTAAGTGACATCATCACCATGATGTCAATTAACTCTCCAAATGGTTGTTCTTTGACCAATTCCTTCCCACTTATTGTCCTATTTTCTGGCCCCACCATATTATATAATATATATAGACACCCTTGAGAAAAATAAGGCTATTCCAATTATTTTAATATATGTTGTTAGGAGTTACGTTTTAGGAACTTCTTTTCGAACATGGTTTTCACTTTGTTTTATAATATTGTTGGGCGCTTCATTTTCAATAGTTATCTCTATAATGTTTTTTTTTTTCTTTTTTTTAAGTGAGGTTCCCATCAAACTTTTTCACCTGTTTTTATTTATTTTTTAATTTTTTAATTTTTAAGTGTTGGGGCTGTAGGTGAGTAGGAAAATTTGAACTTCCAATTTTAAGAGAAGAAGTATATGTCAACTATTGCAAAGCCACTTAAAAAGGTTTCTCAACTTTTTTTTGAAACTTATCAATTTTTTTTAAACGTAGAATTTTGAATTTCATTCCATTTAATGCATGGTATGTTTGAAATGACTCTATAATTGCCAGTATTTTCAAGTGAAAAAATGTTATTAAGCACTCGGAAAGTCATTTCAAATTGACTATAAATCTTGAACTTGAATAGGGGCCATTTGAATTAATTTAAAAAATAAATATTTTTAACGAATCATTTTCATTTATACACTTTTGATAAGAACGATTTGAAATAAAGACGATAATGATTTTCAAAATCCATTTGAGTGGTTGTCAAATACTTTTATGTTTTTCAAAATAACTTATTTTCTAAATTAAATACTTAAAAATATTCCAAACTCACTTTAAATATTGTAATTAATGTTTGATTAAAAAATACTCATTCAAGAACACGGATAGTTAGACACAAATATTGAAAAAATAAATAAGATTTTATTTTTACCTTTATATTTATATCCACATCACTCTAAACGTTAAATTTAGGCAAGTAGTAGAGTAATAAAACAATTTCAATAAAATTACAAAATATTGTCCAGACAAAGTAAATCACACACTTCAATCAACAAAATCTTGATTTCAAATTCCAATATTAAAATGTCTTCAACTTAGATACATAATCAAACATGATGTCAAAATATGGCAAGAAAATATCTAACCCTTAAAAAGAAACATCTAAAGAAATCAAATGGGCCAATAAAAAGAATAAAGAGAAGAAAAGAAAATATTTGTCCCACCATAAAAATGACACAAAAAGAACAAAGAGCGCCCATTTTAGTATCTTTTGGTTCAATGTAATTAACTCAAATATAGTTTAAAATGTGAACACAACTTAAGGTCAACAGTCAAAGTATTACATATTTCTACGGAAAAAAACTTTGAAACATCACTATTACAATTTTGGGTAGAAAAGAAAAGGAAAAATTGTAAAAACTACACCTAAAATATGGTTGTAGTTGCAAGTATACCCTCCATTTTTCTATTATAAAATTGAAATCTTTAAACTTATACAAATTTTAAAATTGATCTTCAAATTTACATAATTATAAGAATTATAACAATTTTATAAATTTGAGGGTTCAATTTTAATTACTTGGGGTCCAACTTCTACAACTAAATTTTCAACTAAGTGTCTATTTTGGTCCCTGAGAATGAGCATTTTAGTTCCTGAAGTTTGAATAATGGTTCTAAATGGTCCCTACAAACATTTGATCTTTAGTTGACTTAATGTGATACTGACTGGATTGTTAAATGATGATGTATACTTGCTTATTTGTTAATTTTTAATCTAAAATTATATGAATTGGAAATTTATTATATTAAAATTTTAGATGGTTTAAAAAAATTGAAAAACAGAATACAAATCTTTTATTTGTTGTATATCTTGCGTTGAAGACCAAAAGTCACGGTTGGAGAATATCTTTCTTCGACAAGCAACGGATGGCAAGCATTGGAAGATCGAAAATCTTTCTTCGACAAGCATTGGACGAAGCATTAGAAGACCAAAAGATTTTTATTTATCTTTTATTTAAAATTTAGTTTAAGATTGAGTTCTCAATTATCTTTTCTCTAAAATTTTGTTTAAAATTAGGTTTTTAATTCTCTTATCCTAACTACCGTAGGATTTGCATTTTAGGGTGTGTTTGGATTAATTTTGAAGTGTTTAATTTTTAAAATAATTCATTTTTAAAACAATTGAGGTGTTTGACAACTATATTTAAAATAACTTTTTTCAAGAAAACACCTGGAGCTAGATTTTAGAAAAAGAGTTTTCTAGTCTTTAATTGGGAATCTCTGCCAAAGTTGGTTGCGTCGGGTCATTTTACTCTCTTTGGTATCGTCTCGCTCTGCTCATCAGAGTTAGTTGCATCGGGTCATTTCGCTCTCTCTGGTAACGTCTCGCCAGTCTCGCTCCAAAATTTAAAAGAAACGATGGATAGAAAACCCAAACCCTAAACCCAAAATTTAAAAGAAATGATGAATAAAAACTTTGTTGATCCTAAGCGATCCAAAGTTGCTGTCCAGTCCAAAAAAGATTTTTGGTTTTCTAATGCTTGTCGAAGAAAGTTGCCGTTTCCAATGCTTTTTTTTTTTTTTTAATTTCTTTTAAACTATCTAAAATTTTAACCTAATAAATTTTCAATTCATATAATTTTAGATTAAAAGTTAACATATAAGTAGCTACACCTCATCAGTTAACAATTGCATCGCGTTAAATTAACTAATTCTATCTTGCTAAGTTAACTAACGATTAAATAGGTGAAGGGACCATTTATTACTCAAACTATTATGGTAAAAAATATAATTACAATTTTATAACTACCACCATCTTCCCATGTACCATTTGCCCAACAAGAAAAAGAGAAAAAAGTTCACTCCACTGAGTTTTGTTATTTTGTGGTCGGTCCCATCCCATCCCATCTGAGCTCTCTTTCAACATTATTGTACCCTTTCTGTTCTCAAACTTTTCATTTCTTCTTCTTCCTTCTCACCGGAACCCTTTTCTTATATTTGCCGGCAAAAATGACGGAATCCGGCGGGTGCTGCAAGTGCTGCTTGAAGTTCATCATAACTGCCGGCTTTGCAGCTCTGTTCTTATGGCTCAGCCTTCGAACCCACAAACCCAAATGCTCAATCGAATTTTTCTACATTCCAGCCTTAAATCAATCCCTAAATTCCTCCTCAAATTCCGCCCTCTTCTTCGATCTGCGTCTCAAAAACCAGAACAAAGACAAATCCGTTTACTACGACTCTATCTATCTCAATCTCACGCTCATCGGAGCGCCGGACGGACCTCGGCAGCCGGTGGGGAATTTGACGGTGCCTGGATTCCACCAAGGCCGCGACAAGAAGACATTTAGAAAGGGGACTATCGAGCCCCGTGGAGTGGATTGGAAGGCGGTTTCCCGGAATGGATCGGCGGTTTTCCGGCTGGATTTGGCGACTGCGGTCAGGTACAAAATCTTGCTCTGGAAGACCAAGAGGGAGAATTTGAGACTCGGGGCAGAGGTCAAAGTCAACGGGCAGGGAGTGAAGGAATACCCACGTGGGATCACGCTCAACTCCGGCACCGCCCTGCCCGGCTGCTCGCCGGGGAGGATTATTTGGAGTCTTTGGGTGTTTGTTTCGTGGAATCTTTTGTGAAAGTTCGAGTGGAATTTAGGGATTTGTTTGACGGCACTTTTGGGCGGCGTTTTTAGTCGGAAGTGTTCTCCACCGCCCACTCACGGCCGACGGTAGAAGGTAGAGAAATTAATTTTTGGCCAAGTCAGAATACATGTGGAATTTTCAGTACTTTTATTTTGATCAAATAACAAGTTTGTTCAATTTGAATTTTTTTATTTTACTTTATTTTATTTGGGTCTAATAGTATGTGAAATTTCAATTTTGAATAAACTTTTTTATGCATTCCATTATTTTTAAGAAAAAAAATTGATAATTGATCAGTTAAATATAAAATTGAATTGAGTATATAATAAAATCTTAGCAACCATTCGAGCCTCCAACTTCAATGGGTGGAGTGAATTATTAATGCTCACTCGTAGTTTGAGTTTCTATTTATAATAGTTGGTGCTCCAACTATTATATCTCATAATTAACTATTGTAATGTTTAATATTACCAATCAATTCTCTCTCATTATCATTAACTGCGTCTAGTACAATTATAACATGCATGTTATTATTACCTACAAGCTATAATAACACCCAGTCACCTACTATAATAACTAACTCAGTGTTTTAAATGCTCCTTAAATTTTTAATCTCATGTTTAATAGATAGTTTGATTTTTTTTCAATAAAATGTTGAATACAAAATTGATTTTTTTTTTGAGATTTTTTGAACCTAAAAATAAAAGTAATGATTTATTAGATGTTTTTTATAGTTTAGAAACTAAAATGTATTAAACCTCCTAGGAATACTTGTAGCTTGGTTGCTAGCCAAGGGCCAACAACAATGGACGACCTGTCACATGTCAGTCTATACACTTGGAAAATAGATTTTATATTCTAAAATTTCACCAATTTCTCTATTATACTAACCTTCTTTGAAAAACAAATGTTTTTATTAAATGTGGTTGTAGTTTTCAAACTTTTTATAAAAGATTTGGCTAAAAATTCATATATCTATCTATAATATATCGAAACCATGGTAACTATATTACAAGAATGCAAATACATTTTGAAAAAACCAAAAATATCTCCTCTTTTTCTATTTCTACACTTTTCTAACCTGGTTGTAACTACCATATGAGACTCTAAAGAGATTAATATTATTTTATATCTTTTTACTCAAACATAATAACAGATAGAGATCTTAGGAACCATTATGGCAAGTTAGAAGAGTCAGGGAGGTTCTTGATTGGCAAGAATTCTCCAAGATTCCTCGGTGACAAAGAGGCTTAGTTAAAAACTTTTAGCTCTGGTTTTGATGTTGAGTGTGTTGAATTTACCTGAAAATGGATACAAAGGGCTTTTGAGTGAATGGGGAAGACTTGGTCTAACAGCGAGGTAGAAAGAAACATTAATTGATCGTGAGGTGAGTTCGATAAAAAAGAAATCAGTGATTATCATGATCTTTGTTTGATTGGGAAGCTTAAGGAGAATAAGGTGATTACGACAATAACTCTAAAGAATGTGCTAGGAAATGCCTGGAAGTTATTGAAGAATCTCAAGATCACTAGCGTAGGGGAGGAATCTTTTTCTTTTTAAATTTGGTTCGCCAGAAGAGAAAGAATGGGTGTTGAAGGCAGGACCATGGCTACTTGACAGATCCCTGATTGTTATGGAGATCTCGATTGATGAAAAGAAACTTTCAAAATATGAATTTTGCTATGCCTCGTTTTGGGCAAGAGCCATGGATCTTCCACACTGGGTTTTCAAAACAAGAGCATGGCAATTAAAATTGGAACTGTAATGGGGTTTGTGAAGAAGTATATTGTGATCAAGATGAGTTATGTTGGGGGAATTATATGAGAATTAGAATCACGTTGGACATGCCTAAACCTCTTCGAAGGTATTCTGATTAAACTAAGGAATTTCCCAAAGGGCGGATGGATTGCTTTTAGCTATGAAAAGCTTCCAGAATTCTGTTTCTGTTGTGGTTGTATTAGGCCATCTGGTCTCTTAACATATTTATGTAATTTAGGTTATTTTTAGACTAATTAAATCTTCCATTAATTAGGATATACTTTCCTTGTATGTTGATTCGTTGGTGTATATCCATGTATTACCTTTCTAATAATACTAGATATATAATACAATAAAATGTAATATGGTATCAGAGCCAACTCTTAATTATGTTTACTTTTGCCATCTCTTGCATCTGCTGTTGTCAATCAGATCTTGTTCACACCAAATTTGTGCACACCACCTAGATCCAGATGTTCATACTCGATTGTGACCATCGTTGGCTCATCTCGTCTATTCATATCCGATTGTGCGCACCAAACCCGTGTACTATCCAGATTCAGTCGACTTGCCCAAACTCAGATCTAATTCATTGGCCAGTCATCTCATTCGTTTGCTGTCCATTTAGTTCGTGCCGGTCCTGCCGGCGCCTTGTCCCTCACTTCAGATTTGGTCCATCCAAATCTCTGTCGATTAGATTCGTCGTTGGTCGTCTGCTCTCGTTGGCGCTCATCTGCTATTCGTGAGTCATTCAAACTATTTGATTTTATGTCCTAGAACTCATTGTTTGTGAATTTTGTAACTTATTCTCAATAAAACTATTATTGAGATTTATTCATTAAAGTTGTTATTGAATATATGAATTGTATCTATTAAATCCAATAAACTAAGATTCACTGGCTATAGGTTGTATACTTAGACTTTATCTGTAGACAGAAAAGTGGATCAAGTTTAAGTAATAACCAAAATGGTCTATAGTATAAGTGTAAGCACTGACTTATAATGCCAAGTGTTGGGACAAGGCAAGTGAAATTGTGGCCATGCGTTGTTAGAGAAAAGTAGCCGAGAGTGAAAGAGTTAAGCATGGGCCAAGACTATGCGTTGGTGAAAACAAAGAGGAGTATTGTTCTTTTGAGTGACCATGCATTGAAGGTGAAAATCACGAAAAATTATGAGCTAAAAGCAGTCACTTGCGTTGGAAAAGGAAATTATCATTGGCGGGGAAGGAAGTGTTCTGAACAACTATGCGTTGGTGAGGTTGCATGCGTTAAGGTTTCCATGCGTTGGAGACGGACATAACTGATTGAATTGTATGTGTTGAAGGTAGGAGGAGTTAAGGACACCATGCGTTGAGGGTGGTCGTCTGCTAAGGGCATTGATGGTGGGTTGCGTTGAACGCCTTACCTTGAATTGAGAAGGGAAACCCCACGCGCCAGCCTGCATAAGAGAGTTAAGTCAGCAGTATATATAGGTGAATAAATTGAATATTTTATCATTTTTAGACATTTTCGAGAGCTTAAGCCGGTTCCATTTTTCAGATGAACTACAAGTGAAGGTAGAAGAAGGTGTTCTTGTGGACTTCGGGTAGAATTTTACTCGTTTTGATATCGCCTAAGCTAGAACAACATGTTATTAGCGGACACATAAGCTGGACAGTATCGGATGTTTGGAGTGAAACGAACCAAGGAGATCGAGTCTAAGGCTGAAATTTTAAGGTTAGTAAGATAACTCAATTCTGAACAACTTTTATGAAGGATGTTTGAGTTGAAATGGAATAGAAACATGTAAACTTTTAGCTGGAAGTGACTGATAAGGAATTTCTGTGCAATCTGTAGTAGTGCGGAGGAATCTTGCAATATCTGACGAACAAAGACAAGTTAAGCTACGAAAATTTGAGGTAAGCTAGAAAACATATTTTTCTACAAGTTTGTAGAAGGGAAGAAGTTCTAAATTTGGCTGGAAAAATGATTTGTAACAGATAGAAGTGAGAATAAGAAGGAAGGCAGAAGCTGTGGAAGGTAAGTATCGTTGGACTGCAAGTAACGCTAAGAGTTTAAGCGTGAGAAGCGAGACGGGTAACACAGGTGTTGCTAGAAGCCTTGCGTCTCACAATTCTCGCTGGGTCTCATTGGATCTCGCTGATCAGGTGAGAATCGCTGGTCTTGCTCACCCTAGTATCGTTAGTGGCGTGCGGTGTAGTCCAATCTCGCTAGTGGTCTCGCTAGTAGAGTTGAATCTTGCTCATTAAGATTTATTGATCAAATATGAATGGTTAAAGTTTATTTGGTTATGGGAAGGAAGTTTAGGGAAGCTTAACTCAAGAAATGTGTATTTTCAGGCCAAGAGGAGATAGGAAAAGCGTATAATCCATTTAGGGCCTAGAAAAGAGTTGTAAGTGACACTTCTTTTCTTGTTTCAACAATTCTATTGAACATGTCAGTTTGATTTTTCTTATTTATTGATGTTTTTCCTAAACGATATTGAAAAGCAGATTTATGGATTGATATTGATCTATGAAATGCCCTGTTTTCTTATGAAAGATTTGACTATGAACGGTTTTGTATAAAGTATTGTATTAAACTAAAGGAAAAATGTTTTAGAGGAGGCTCAATGCTGAAAGACATGAGAAGACATGTGAGTTTCCCCGGGACCCAGTACTGATGGACATGGAGAAGGTACTTGGGCAACCCGTCATGTTCCTATGTACACATAGAGGTTATATGCTGGTGCGTTGAGTCTTGCTCTGCATCGAGTCTTATTTGTTTTCGACGTTGGGGCGTTGAGTTTTGCTCCGCCTCAACTAAGGGAAAAGTGTTGTAACCCTACTGTTTTATTTACAAAATTGCTGAAAAACCATGTATGATTTGATAAGAGAATTTAAACGTGATTTAATCAATGAAAATGTGATGAATTCTATGTTTTACTCATATTATCAAAATTTGTTTAAATCCTGATGATTTTCAAACTAAAGAATTTGTTTAAAATTAGTTACTCACTGAGCTGTTAGCTTATGTTTTCAAGTTTTTCTTTCCCCTCCAGATAGCAAGGACGTTCCTGGTGCTTTGCCTACTCCAACTCGCCCTGCTTAAGCTTCGAGTTTCTAGAAAGTTGTCCTGTTTTGCAAAGTTGCTTGTATGTAAAACCTTATATAGGTGGCATGCAGACCTAGTTGTACATTTACTGGGAGATGAAACATGATTTTGTATAAGGGCTTTATGGAAGAGTTGTATTCTGAATTTTCGTTATGTATATAATTTCCTATATGTTATGGTTGTTATATGTTAAAGAGTGTTATGTATGTTGTGATGAGTATGGGACAAGTGTGTTTAGCGGATGGTATGCGTCACAAAAGGGGTGATGTATGCTGTCTTCACATCTTTTCTCGGGTTGGGTAGAGTAGCCTGGGAGGGGGTGTGACAATAAGGATAAAGCTGGGTACCTTATCTTGGGAACACTATCTTGGGAACATTATGAATGCGGCTCATTTTGTATTTGATACAAACGATGTGATCCTATATCATACATTTAGAGACATGTGAGTGGGGGCATCTTATGCAATGAGTTTGCATAAAACCGGACCATAAAATAATCATTTTTACTTTACAACACCGTTTACTATTAAAATTAATTATTTCTAACCTGCGGGGTCCTTCGCCTAGTTCTTTCCATTCTACCAACGAATAATCTATCTTAATCCTAAGCAAACTATGAACTCCTATTTGTTCGAAATTATCCTTTAATCTGCATAGGTGAGAGTAGCTTAAGTACTTCAACTCAATATGCCTCCCATTTTAGGGATAAGATCAGACAGATAACTGGCGACATAGTCTTGCAAGATGTAATTCGCTCCTACCTATTTTTAGGTTAGTAGATCAGTTGTTCCCTTAAGTATTGACTCCGAGACTTGAACAAGGGGCCCCACCCTCTTAGTGGTTCGAGAGGGACTAGGACCACAAACCGATTACTCATTATAAGATCAGCGAGATTTAAGGAACAAAATGTAATTACAGGGGTAAAATGGTAATTTCGACCCAGCTGTAATTACGAACAACTTGTGAAGGATCGACTTGCTTATTGTAGTTATATCAAGTGAACACAAATACATCTACAGTGGGAGAGTATAACTACTGGGCTTTAGTGGAGTGACCTGGTAGTTAACGAATATTAATTAACTAGGTTAAAGAGTTTAGTTAGTTAATTTCAGGTCGTTGGAGCTCATGATCTGTAGGTCTATTAGGTCCCCTTGTTAGCTATGGACTAATCCTTAGAACAGTATATTGAGTGAATTTGAAATGTTTGGATTCAGTTTAGGAGCAATTTTTGTAGTTTGGTTGTTTAATTGTGAATTAGACGAATTTAGAGAGTTAGAAATATTTAAATGTGTTTTAAATATTTTAAAGATGAATAGAGATTCATCATATTGGAATTTGTCAGAAAAAGTGGAAAAATAATTAATTATTATTAAATTAAGTTATATATTAAATTAATTTGATTTAAAATTGATTTTTGAAATTGATTTTGAATTGAATATCAATTTATGAAATTGAATTTAAAATCCAATTTTGAGAAATTGGGAAAATCCACTATGCATGGTGAAAGTAGGTGGTGTTCTTGATGCATACTTCTTCCCCACCTTCTTCTTCCGGTGTTTTTCATGCATGCTTCTTGCCCACCTTCTTTCTCCACCTCCAAATTGAGTGTGTTTTTCAGCTAATTAGTTGTTGATAGCTTGTAGAAATACAAGTTATTATAAGCTTTCTTTTAAAATAATAGAGACGAATTAGAGAATAATGCAGTAGTTGTGAGTTAAATTCATTGATAAGTCCTCCTTTGCATTTTACACCTTTAAATTAGTGAAGATAAATGTATTGAAGTAAATTGCCTCTAAAACGCATGATGTGATACAGGAACGCAAGTTCAATGTTGGCGCAGTCAAATCGAGTAACGCAAAGTAGTTGTAAATCAGACGTATATTCTGGGATATCAAATAGCTAGAAATTGATTTGCCCAATCTATGGCAAGGGGAACGTTTACAAATTTCATCGAAAATCACGCAATCAAGCGAGAATGACATAAGTTGTTAAATCAGCCTACAATGATGTAAATCTACCAGCGATACAATGCAACTTCTATAAAAAGGCAGATTCAAAGGTTGAGAATGTTGTTGAAATTCTTGGAGAATTTCTTGGGTGACAATAGAGTTTTTTCCAGAAGGCAACCAGAGACAAACAACTCGAGAGAGTAGTCTTCCTTCCGACCATCCATACCATAGCAGCAATCATCACGCAACCATTATGGCAGATTCAAGAGATTGATCAACCACCGTGTCACACCCCCTCCCAGATTACCCTCTTAGCCTAGGAGTAGGTGCAACCTATACGTATATGCGTTATCCTGTATACTGAAACATAATTGAAAACCTATTCAAACGTACAAACTTCTCTACTAATGAGAACATTATAAGGAAATCATAAGTTATGCATAAGGTTTCTCAGCAAATAATTTATCATACAGGTGTATTTGTTCAGCATATGTTACAAAACCCCCCACTCGTTATGCCACAGTGATCATATACAACAAAATTTGTGCTTAGACTGGTATTTACAACATGAGCTAAAGGCCCAGTGATTGATCATTTTAGCAAACCATTTTGTTCGGAAATCATCAGTGGTAAAACTGAGTTCAACATCAACATAAAACATGCAATGGCTTCCGAATACATTAGTTAAAACAAACTTAATTGCCCTTATCAATTCATACAGGATTTTCAACAAATCATAAGAAAACAGTTGAAGTGCAATACTTTTCCCTTAGTTGAAGTGGAGCAAAACTCAACACCCCAACGTCGAAAACATATAAGGCTCGATGCGGAGCAAGACTCAACGCACCAGCATATAACCTCTATGTGCACATAGGAACATGGTGGGTTGCCCAAGTACCTTCTCATGTCCCTCAGTACTGGGTCCCAGGGAAACTCACGTGCCTTCTCAAGTCCATCAGCACTGAGCCTCCTCTTAAACGTTTTTCTTTAAAGAAGTAACACTTTATACAAACAAATCGTATGCAATCATTTATAAGAACTTAGGGCAACTATACTACATCAATAACATTTCATAAACATACTTTTCAATAACTTTAAGAACATAAAGTATGCTTCATAAATCATTTGATCACAAAATCGTATTCCATTGGAAAACCGAACTAACATATATAACAAAGATTGCTTTAGGGTAAGAAAAGTGTCACTCACAACTCTTCCTAGGCTTTGAGGGGATTATACGTCTTCCCTATCTCCTCTTAGCCTGAAATAACAACTTTCTCTTGTTATACTTCTTTTCCATTCATGAAACATAAGCAACAACTCATCATATACTTAATATTTAGAGCTCGGCATGCGATTCAGCTATCATTAGTTCATTCTCAAGCTTTAAGCATTAAGGCTATTACTACTAGCCGCTCCTTACCCTTCTGTTGAACTCCAATTCAGAGAACACTTTGTATATAGCTCATTCTTGCTGATAATCCAATGTTTGAACTTTATCTTTCTCTTGACAGAGCTAACTGCTACAGCTTGGATCTCTTTGCTTAAGCCCTGTTAAAAACGCATTTTCAGTTCATATTAAGACCTCTTCCCTTCTACAAACTTGTAAAGAATTGAGTTTCACAGCTTACCTCAAAATTTCATGGCCTAACTTTTTATCGTTCTCTGGTTATGCTAAAATCACTCTGCATTGCTCCAGATTACATAGCAGTTTTGTAGCTGCTGCTTTTACCTAAGGGTTCATGTGATTAACTTCACTTTCAGCTTAACCATCCTTCATAAGACTTGTTAGGAATTATGTTAACTTACTAACCTCAAACTTTCAGCTCTAAACTTGGCTTCCTCGAGTCGTTCTACTCCAAACTGTTCAATCTGTGCGTCTGCAAATCAAGCTTCTGTTTCAGTTCTGATTTTGGCACCAAAACGAGTGGAATTTCTCCCGAAACTATAAGAACACCTTCCTCTACTTTCCTTTGTGGTTTCTCTGAAAGATGGGACCGACTTAAGCTCTCGAAATGTCTGAAAATGATTAAACTCACCAATATATATACTGCCGACTTATCCTTCACAAGTACCAAGATGATAATGCCGACTTACTCACCCGTAGGCTGGTGCTAGTCTTCTCCTTAACGCAGGGCACTCATGTCTAAATTTTCCTTCAGCGCCTTCAGCACTAATCATTTTCAGCGCATAGTGTTCTCGGCGCCTCCTACCTCCGACGCATACACACATAGTCTTACACACACTAGCTTCATCGCATCAAGACCATTCTGTCTTGGACGCAATGTGGCTCTAGCGCATGGCTGTCTTCGACGCATGGTGGCGCCTTCAACGCATAGTTCAAGTATATTTCTTTCCCCCGCCAATAATCATTTATCCTGCGATGCGACGACCACTTCAACTCACAACCCCTTTGCGATTCACTCAACAACACATGATTTCTCAAAGTAATTCAACTTCCACTTCTTCATCAACGCATGGCTTTGGCCAATACTTAGCCAACTTTCACCCCTTACTAGCTGCTTCTCGGCCACTCTTTCTTCTAGCCACGCATAACCCCAAACGCATTGCTCTCCCCAACGCTGGATATTACAAGTCATTGCTTACAAACCCTCTCCCCACCTCAATCATCCACCTTTCGAGAGGCTTCACCATCACCCCCACCACCCGTTGAGCCGACCCTGACTCTGGATCCCGATGAGTCAGCGCCCAATCAATTCTCACTGCCTCGCCATGAACCTCAATCTTCCAATCTTCCAACTCCACCAACTACTGAACCTTCTACCCGTCCAATTGCTCAACCGCAGGCAGAAGCAACTACAAGCACGCATCATCAAGAAGAACCATATCACTTACGGCACGCCTCTGCTCCGCTGCAGTTTGTTGATTTGAGTCTGAATGATTTGCTGCGGTACTTGGATGATGGGATCCTTCACCCCGTCTAGGAGACCTGGATGAAATTCGGCGCAAGGTGATCGAAAGTCTCCAGCGGTAAGAAGAGTTGGCTCAACAAGTTTCACAATTGGGTCAGCAAGTGACTCAGATGGCGCAGGAACAATTGGAGCTTCGGAGTTTTGTTCAACGCCAATCTCAGTGTCAGGATGAACAATTCAGCACTATGATAAATTATATTTATGAAGTGTTCGTCCAACGCATCCCAACGCCAGTTATTCCTCCTTCCCTTCAGCAACCCCTTTAGTTCAACTATCCAAATCCTCCCCCTGCGAACAACAATGACAATGCCCCAGGGAGAACTTAAACTTGAGGGTGTTCTTTAGGATTTGTCCTTCTTTTCTTACATTTATTCCTTTGATTTTCTTGTAATTAGTACAACGCATAGTACTTTTGCATCAATGCCATATTCAATTCATGAATCTTTTTGTTCTTTTTAGTTTGTGCTTTCAATTATTTCTTGCTTTACTATTTTCTCCGCCTTGTTTTTGTTTCTACATCCAACCTCAATGATGATATATTTATGCACTTCCCCAGTAGACTTATTGAATAAGAGGATTAACTCACAAGCCTTAGGATATTACACTTGGTAAATTACTTCCAAGAGTTAGTATGCGTTCCAAGCTTTGCTTCAAACCTCTTTTACAAAATTTTTCTAACGCAATCTCATAACTCAATTTCAGCAATGAGGACCTTGCTGCCTCCAAATTTGGGGGTAAGAAAGGTTTGAGCCATGCGTTCAGAATTCATAAAACACAAATAAATAAAATAAAATAAAATGATTTCACAAAGAATCACACAATCAAGAAAGAATAACGCAAGGCATTAAATCAGCCTATAATGATGCAAATCTGCTACCATTACAACATAGCTTCTATAAAAGGGTAGACTCAAAGGCTGAGAAGGTTGTTGAATTTCCTGGAGAATTCTTGAGTGACAGTAGAGTTCTTTTCAGAAGACAACCAGAGTCAAACAACTCGAGAGCACAGTCTTCCTTCCAACTAACCACATCAAAGCAGTAACCATCACACAACCATTGTTGGTGGATTCAAGAGATTGAACATCCACCGATTCTTTCATGCTTTCTACCCCTTTCTTCACTTTCTTGTGTTTTCTTCATATAACAAGGCATTTTAATCTTTGAGACATTTGATTCCATTCATTAATCTAAACATCTCCCATGTCTATCATTTCCTTATCTCCGTTCGCTTGCTTATTAACAACCACGAGTAGCTAAATTTCCTGAGGGTTAGGGGTTGTGTTATGGACGGTTAAAGAAATAATGACTTGGCTGTATCATCTTGCTAAATGTACTTGAATCTATTGCGTATTTCTATCTAGCCCATTGAGATAAGTAGTAATAACCAACTGCTTGAGAAAGTGACTGTGGAAATCATTAAGCAAAACTAAGAAGTACTTTTAGACATAGAAATAACTTAAGAATTCAATAGTACTCTCACATGCGTCATATATATATGACCATGCAATCTGTCAACCGAGAGGTGCAGGTTAAGAGTTGATAATATGAAACAGTTCACTCCGCATTTTTGAATATAAGCAATAACAAAACCCCAACCCTATATTTCCCATTCACATTTACACCTTTGCTGATTTTTGTTGCGATGCATCATCTTTCACTTCCACCAATTTTAGTTTAGACTCTTATCACTTTCTTACTTAAACGCATCACAACCTTTCCCATTTTCTTGTTACACATATAACTACAATAATTAGAGAGAATTTGAAATCTGCATAAGTAAATCTGCATAAGTCCCTGCGTTTGACCTCGTACTCACTGAGGAACCTAATTTACACTTATACTTGGGTAAAATTAGGAAAACTTAATTGAATAATAACGCATGCTTTATAATTTAAAGAATACAACACTGATCGATGTCCAAGAAGGAGAGTTGACCATTCGCATGGATGATCAGCAGGTAAAATTCAATGTCTTTAATGCATTAAAGTATGCTGATGAATTTGAATCTTGCTAGCTGATAGAAGAGAGTACCTACAAGTGCGTAGCAACCAAGAACGTAGAGTCAGAAAATGTGGAGACTGCTGTGGTGGAAGAAGAAATTGAAGAAGAAATTGAAGAAGAAATAATTAACCTGATCTCTGATAAAGTTTTTGAACAAGTAGATTTAAGCAACCCTGTGTCTGCCAAGACAAAGCCATCTTTGGAAGAGCCACCCACTTTAGAATTGAAAACCTCTCCAATGCACCTTGACGTACGGAATTTGTCGCCTAATTTCGTGCCAAATAAATTTTCCTAACTTAACCCACGATAGTAGCAGTAAGTAGGATCGAACACAGGGAGCCCTTAACTTTCACAGTTGGAAAGTTTATAATTCAAGGTAACCAAAGGGGGGTTGAGTTGGTTTGTTGCAAGAAACTTTAATTGCATAAAATTAATTGCACGAATTAAAAGAAGTTAAAATCAATTGGAGAAAACTCTAGATTGGGTTACGTAGGATTTCCTTTGTTCGATGTTCCTACTCATTGGCTTGTCATTACTAAATTCATTGAAGCTAGCACCTAATCAATTCAATTGGAAAGACCAGAATTGAATTATCCTAATCAACAAGTTAAACTTAAGGCAAATCAATGAAAGACATGCAAAATTTGACTAAATCCAAGTGCATTAAGTTCAAAGGAAAATTAGGCGAAACATTTAATTAAAAAGACCTAGATTAAATGTCCTATCGATTTAATCCTAGGTTGATTAGAACAATGTGCATCACCAATTAGATTTACAAGCTAATCTAACCTATTGCTTTCTATGATTGACATACAACAGATTGTCACAAATTGTAATACAATCAAAGCAATAAATCAAATGAATACCAGACATTTGATTGTAACTCTTAAAAACTCTCGATTAAATCATGCATACACTGAATCAAGTTCAAAACTCAAAAGAACATCAATTACAAGGCCCTACGCCCAAGCTAGAACGTTACCTCAGCCAATAATCGGCATACAGATTATTGGGTTCAAGTTCCTAGGTATGAAAAGAAGAAGAAAAATAGAGAGAATGGAGCCAAAAGTTAGCTGATAATTGATCTTTAACCTAGAAATCGAAGGTTTAATTTTAAAGAAACTGTTGGAACGTCGCGGCGCTAGGGATAGTGCTGTGGCGCTGAAGCTAATCTGCACTCATTTAGCTTCCGGAGCGCCACGGCGCTTGTTGCGTTTCACCAACAAAAGCCCTCGGGAAAAGTGCCATAGCAACACCTAGGCAGCGCCGCTGCGCCATGACTTCAGCGGCATTTTGGTCATTTTGGAGTTTTATTTTCTAGTTGATGCCGTGGAACTCCTTTTTGGTTTTTTTTAGGCTGGCTTTGTTGTTAACACCTTGCTCTACCTGTTAAGTGCTCCAAACCTATAAAATAACATAATAGACACATTAAATAGCACAACGATCTCGAGTTAAGCTGAGGAAGATAACATATTTTAGGTGCTATCAAACACCCCCAACTTAATTCTTGATCGTCCTTGAACAAGGTAGAATAATGCACACAGTCAAACAAAATTATGCTCACTTAATCATGGAAGGTTCGTTACTCAAGTCTCAACAGTCCACTAGGATTCACCTTGCATTCACAATGAGATCGGTTCACAATCAATCAATGAAGCACAGATTAAAACTAATTTTTGACCAGTTCATGCAAAGGTGAGTTCAAACCCCTTCTAATTAAGTTCTTAGCACCCTAGAATGACATTAAATTTCTCTCAATTTGTTTTCACCCAATGGTGGCTCATGCATAAATCGTCAAATGTCCAAAAAATCAAAGCGACAATATTTCAACTGAGGTGCCTGAATTCAAACTCTAGGGCCCAAAACTTACATTTATTTTGCCTAGGGGCATTAGCTTTCATACATTTACTGCAGGGAACTATATTCACTCTTTTCTCGTGAGTGTTCTAACTAATCACAGCAAAGACAACTCTTTCTACCCCTAGTCATGCATATCATTACAAGTCTCCTTTTCTTTTTCTTTCTTTTCCATGCCTGTTTTTTTTTAATGATATTTCTTTAAAGCACAACATTCTTTTTCAGCAGGCATATAAATATTTTTTTTCTTCTTCAATATTACTTTACAACCCATCATAGAAGACACTATCCAATCAGTAGAGCCTATCAAGGTAACAAGAAAAATACAAGCTAAGTAATATGATTCTAAGCATGCAAGACCTAATATAGGCAGACAAATAAATTAAGTGTGCATGAAGACTAAGGACATCTTGGCGGTTCCTCCTCAATCAAGGGCTTTTTCACAGTAGAGTTTTTCTTTCTTTACACTCTTTCTATGCTAAAATTAGTTTTGAACATGTTGCCTAAAGCTATAAGTTGCTAAACTTTTTAGTTTTAGGGCATTGATGAATTGTTTACGAAGTTATGTTGATATTGTAGACTCTTCACGGTTTAGTTGTAATGAATATGCTTTTCATTGTTATTGTGCTTAATTCTTGTTGATTGGCCATCCTTGAATGTTAGATTAGATGTATGGTTGAGATGATTGTATGTCTAATTGGATCTATAACAATGAATTGTTGTTAATTTATCATGCGAATAGTTAGGTTAACAATGAAAGTTGCTAAAAACTACTCCTAATACCCTGTAACTTATATTGGTTTCAAGATATTAGTAATCAATTAGGTTGCATGAGAAGAGGTTGTTTTTGATAGAAAATAACTTGGATTTATGTTTCCAGACTTAACCATATAAATTACAATAAAACCCATGAACCATAAAATGTTGCATAATAAATTAAACAAGAATTCAATACTCTAAAACTCTCTTTGACTCCTGTGTTTCACATTTACTTGCTTTTCTTTTTAAGTTTTTCCTAAATCACAACTTGAATTCGAATCCTCAAATAAAGTTGATTCAATTCTAGAATAGCTAAGTAACTTAAACCTTCACAATTGGATCCTTAGTGCAATAATATTCGGACTTAACTGTCTTATATTATAACTTGACCCATACACTCGCGGTAACATGGAAAGTGCGCATCAAGTTTTTGGTGTTGTTTCCGGGGATCCAAAGAACAGTTTTTATTACTTAATATTCATAAGAATTGATAGATCTTACTTTGAGGTGTATATTATTTTGGTTGATAATTTTGTCGGTTTATGCCTCATGACAATACTAACCTTCTCCCTCTTGATCCCGAGATTGTTGGGATGTACAGAAGAAATCTAAGGGTTCAACATAATCATACCGAGGAGATGGCGGAGGAGATACAGAGGCAATTCAGGATTACTTTCAACCGACATTGCAAATCAACCTGACATTATGAATGTGCCCACAATGTCAACAACTTTGAGTTAAAACTGAGGTTGATTCAAAGGGCTAGAGAGCTTGCCTTTAGAGGAAGAATGAATGAAGATCCTCATAAAAGCTTACGGTGTTTCTTAGATATATGCAGAATAGTAAAGATGAATGGTGTTTCTAATGCTATTAAACTAAGACTCTTCCTTTTCTCTTTACAGGACTGAGCAAAAAATTGGTTGGAAACCATACCTCCAAATAGTAGCACTATATGGGAGATCTTGGCTCAAACTTTCTTGAACAAATATTTTCCACTGGCTAAGTTCCAAAGGCTAAGAACGGAGATTGGTACATTTCACCAATTTGAGGATGAGCAACTATATGAGGCTTGAGAAAGGTATAAGGATCTCTTGAGAAGGTGTCCTCAATAGGGCTACCCAGATTGGTTGCAAATTCAACTCTTCTACAATGTGTTGTCAAGCTTAATCAAATCCATTCTAGATGCTACCACCGGAGGATAAATTTTCTCTAAGAATGATCAAGAGGCCTAGACCATACTAGAAGACTTGGCCACTACATCTTACAATTGGCCATGTGAACGGTTTTCTCCAATCATTCCAGACGCTGCCGGATTGTATGAGGTGGATGAGGTAAATTCCCTTAATTTCTAAATTACTAATGCTCTTTCTAAATGGTCTTCTCCAATCATCGCTTGCTACCATGGCATCATAAATGTCTACACAAAAGGAGTTGGAACAAGGAGACAATGAGACGACCAATTATGTTGATAGACGACATTACAGAGGCCACCACCAACAACTTCCAACTCATTACCATCCGAACTTGAGGAACCATGAAAACTTTTCTTATGCTAACAATAGGAATGTTTTGCAAGGTCCTCCTGGTTTCTCTAATGTACGTCCATCCCACACTGAGAAGAAGTCCAACCTAGAAGACTTGATGGTGGAGTTCATAAAAGAGTCAAGAGGAAGGACCACCGCATTGAAAAACACGGTGCAAAGTCATGATAAGGCTATTCGCAATATTGAGGTACAAATAAGTCAAATAGCCACTTCTCTTCAAACAATGCAAAAGGGCAAGTTTCCTAGTTGCCCCGAAAGGAATCCAAAGGAGGTGTGCAAAGCTGTGACTTTGAGGAGTGGGAAAAAGCTGTCCACTCCTTTGATTGATGATGAGGATGAGGAGCAAGTGGTAGATGAGACCATCTATGAGCCTATCATAGAAGATGAATCCAAGGAGGTCTTAGAAAAAGAGGAAAAGGTAAAGGGGTCGGCATCTTCAAGTAAGTCATCTAACCCTCTACGTTTTGTACCTCACACCTTGCCCTATCCTTAACGTTTTAAAAAGAAAGAAATAGACTCCTAATTTGCTAAATTCTTAGAACTATTCAGAGATCTTCACAATAATATCCAATTTGCTGAGGCTTTAGAGCAAATGCCCAACTAAGCTAAATTGATGAAAGATGTCTTGTCTAAGAAGAAGAAGTTTGGGCAATATGAGATGATTAGCATGACAGAAGAATGCAGTGCTGTGCTGCAAAAGAAGCTACCACAAAAACTTAAAGATCTAGAGAGTTTCACTATGCCTTGCACTATTGGGTCTTTAAATTTTACTAGAGCTCTTTGTGATCTTGGTGTTTCTATTAACTTATGCCTTTACTGTTTACAGGAAGCTTGACATTGGAGAAGTGCAACCTACTGCAATCACTTTGCAGTTAGCTGATAGATCCTTGGCCTATCCTAGAGGTATTGTTGAGGATGTGTTAGTTAAAGTTGACGAATTTATCTTCCCTGCAGATTTTGTAGTCTTGGACATGGAGGAGGACTCTGAGATTCCTATTATCCTTGGGCGCCCATTCTTAGCAACTAGGAAGGCTATCATTGATGTCTAACAAGGGAAGTTGACTCTAACGGTGAATGATGAGAATGTTGTCTTTAATATTTATAAGTCTTTGAGTCATCATGATGAGGGTAGTACTTCCATGCAATAGATATAATTAATCACACTATTTCTGAGCATGTTGAGGTTATGTTGGCTACTGATCATTTAGAACAAAGCATAATAGATGTTGATAATGTGGATACTATATTTGATGAAATTGCTTTGTATGCTAAGTGGTTAGATAACATGCTAATATGCACTAAAATGTATAAACCAATGCCTCTAGCTCCTTTGCATGTTATAAGTAATGTTGAGAAGCCTACTCTTGAATTAAAGGTGTTACCTCCTCACTTGAAATATGCATTCTTAGATGGCTTGTCTTATTTTCCTGTTATTATTTTTTTTATTTAAATTCTGTGGAAGAAGACAAATTGTTGAAAGTGTTAAGGGATCATAAGTCCGCCATTGGTTGGTCTATTGAGGATCTTAAAGGTATTAGTCCGTCAATCTGTATGCATAGAATTTTGATGGAAGATACCTTTAATCCTTCAGTGGAACACCAAAAGAGACTGAATCCCGCCATGTAGGAGGTAGTTAAGAAAGAAATGCTTAAGCTTTTAAATGTAAGTATCATTTATGCCATCTCTGACAGTGCATGGGTAAGTTCTGTTCAAGTAGTACCCAAGAAAGGTGGTATGACTGTTGTGAAAAATGTAAAAGATGAGATGATCTCTACTAGAACTATGGTAGGATGGTAGGTGTGCATTGATTATAGGAAGTTGAATAAGGCTACTAGAAAAGATCATTTTTTTCCTCTTCCTTTTGTAGATCAAATGCTTGATAGACTTGTAGGTTACTCTCATTATTGCTTCCTAGATGGATATTCGAGATACAATCAAATTGTCATTGCTCTTGAGGATCAAGAAAAGACAAATTTTACTTGTCCTTATGGGACATTTGCTTTTAGGAGAATTCCTTTTGGTTTGTGTAATGCCCCTGCTACTTTCCAACGTTGTATGATGTCTATTTTTCAAGGGCTCATTGAAGACATAGTGGAGGTTTTCATGGATGATTTTTCTGTATTTTGGTCTTAATTTGATTCTTTCCTTGCTAATCTTACTCGTGTTTTGCAGAGGTGCCAAGATGCTAACCTTGTGTTGAATTGGGAGAAGTGCCACTTCATGGTTAAGAAGGGCATCGTTCTTGGGTACAGAGTCTCACGAGAGGATTGAAGGTGGATAAGGCTAAAATTGCCGCCATTGAACAATTACCACCTCTCACTAATGTGAAGGAAGTCAGGAGCTTCCTAGGACATGTAGGGTGATAACTTATAGAAATACAAGTTATTATAGTCTTTCTTTTAGAAAAATAGAGTTTAAATAGAGAATCATGCGGTAGTTTGAGTTAAATTCTATTGATAAATCTTCCTATGTATTTTACTCTTGTAAATTGATGGAGATAATTGTTTTGAAGCTTTTTGAATCTAAAACACATACTTTAACGCAGGAACCCAAGATATCCATGGACGCGTATCAACTAGAAACGAAAGGCAGCAGAGAATCATATAAGAATTTTGAGAGATTGTCGGGAGATTGATATGCTTGATATACGGCGAAAGTGGTGAATCTAAATTAAACTGAAAATCATGCAATTAGGTGAGATAGACGCACGACAGTAATCCAACCTCCAATTACGCAGATCTGCTAGCGATTGCAATGCAGCTTTTATAAAAGGGCAAATCTGAAGGCTGAAAGGGGGCTGAATGTAAGCACGTTCAAAAGCTTTAAGCGAATTAGTATTAATAATCTCATATTGTAAATTAAAAAACAAAAAAAAAAAAAAAAAGGAAAGAAGGAAGAGAAACCAAAAGGGAAAGACGACAAAGAAAAAAAAAAAGGAATTAGAAAAAAGAAAAGAGAAGGAAAAAGAAAAAGGAAGAAGAGAAGATAAGGATGGAGAAGTCGGTTTTAGCTTTTATTGAAGGAAAACTTTTTTCGACTTATTTTCTTCATTTACAAACTCATTTCTATGCTATCTTTCAGCTGCACGTCGTGGAGAGCTTGAAGAAGAGTTCTAGGGCAAATTCGTGCAAGGTTTTGGACGGTTTCATGGTAAAATTAAAGCTGAAACAGAAGCTTCATCTGCTGTCGCACAGTTCGAACCAGGTTTGGTGTTTGGTGAATATCGAGCTGAAGAGATTGAATTTTGGGCTGAAATTTTAAGGCTAGTAAGTTAACTCAATTTTGAACAACTTTTATGAAGGATGCTTGAGTTGAAATGGAATAGAAACATGTAAACTTTTAGCTGGAAGTTACTGATACAAAATTTCTGTGCAATCTGGAGTAGGGCGGAGAAAACTTGCAATATCTGACGAACCAGGACGAGTTAAGCCACGAAAATTTGAGGTAAGCTAGAAAACATGTTTCTCTACAAGTTTGTAGAAGGAAAGAAGTTCTAAATCTGGCTGGAAATATGACTTTGAACTGACAGAAATGAGAATAAAAGGAAAAGGAGGAAACTCTGCTGTCAGGTGTTGTTAAGTAGCAGGTATCGCTGAGGAATTGGAGCGTGAGTAGCGACACGAATCTCACTGGTCGTGCAAAGGAGGTTTTTGTCTCACAAATCACGCTGCCTCTCGCTCGGTGTCGCTCCTTAGGTAATCTCGCTAGTCTCGCTTATTTTGGTGTCGCTAGTGCCGTGTGCCTGTTGTGTAATTTCATTAGTAATCTCGCTAGTAAGGTGAAATCTCGTTGGTAATCTCGCTAGTGACATAGAATCTCGCTTATTATGTTTAGTTTAGAAAAGAAAGAGAGTCTCAGTGGTGAATCATGATTAGAGTTTAAGTATGCACATTTAACGATCATGTAAAGGAAGTTTAAGGAAAACGTAACGTGAGGAATGTGTTTTTACAGGCCAAGAAAAGCTCGGAAAGGCATATAATCCGCTCAGGGCCTAAGGACAAGTTGTGAGTGACACTTTTCTTTCTTTAAAAACAAAGTTTATTGAAAATGTTTAGTTTGATTTTTCTTATGAGATATGGCTTTGAAATGAACTGTTTTCCTGAAAAGCATGATGTTTGATGATATTGTTCACAAGACATGTTTTATCCGTTTTCTATAAGATGTTGAAATGGAATGTTGTGAAATGTTGTTTATCGTGATATATCTGATTTTTCATGAAAGATTTTCATGTGAACTATTTACGTATAATACTGGTTTCTAAAATGTTTTAGAGGAGGCTCAATGCTGAAGAACATGAGAAGGCATGTGAGTTTCCCTGGGACCAGTACTGAAGGACTCTTAGAAGGTACTTGGGCAACCCGCGATATTCCTATGTGCACATAGAGGTTGTGACGTTAGGTGTGTTAAGTCTTGCTCCACCCCAACTAAGGATTGTTATCGACGTTGAGTGCGTCGAATTTTACTCCACCTCAACTAAGGATGGTTTCGACGTCGGGTGCGTTGAGTCTTGCTCCGCCCTGACTAAGGAAAAGTTTTGAGAATGAACTGATTTTCGTGTACGATCATTTTGGAATGAACATATGTGATTTGTTTACGTTGTTGAAAATCATGATTTTACAGAAATGATTATTTGAATCACGTTTACGTATATGGTGTTATTACGATTTTAACATGCCTGTTTTCGAACAAAAGATGGTTTTACAAATTAGTCACTCACGAGGCTTTTAGCTTATGCTTTCCATGTATTCTTTTCCTCCTAGGTAGCAAGGACATTCCTGGTGCATTGCCTACTCCAACTCGCTCTACTTAAGCTTCGAGTTTCCAGAAAATTGTCCTGTTTTGCAAGTTGCTTGTATGTAAAACCTTATATAGGTGGCATGTAAACCTAGTTATACATTTACTGGGAGCTGAAACATGATTTTGTATAAGGACTTTATGGAAGAGTTGTATTCTGAATTATCGTTATGTATATAATTTCCTATATGTTATGGTTTGAAAAGTATTAAGGAGCAATACGTATGTTGTAAACAGCATAAGATCAGTGGGTAGAAGTGGATGGTATGCGTCCCAAGAGGGGTGATGTATGCTGTCTGTCACAATCCCAACTTCGCGTCTCGCTGCACTTATTCTAGCTCACAAACAAGTTAGCCTGATTAAATTCCAATCGCCTACGGCACACCGAGTGCCTCTCATAACCTCTACCCCGTTTCGAGAGAAAATGGTTTTAGAAAACGGGTTAAAGAAAAAGGTTTTCGCAAACGTTTGGAAGCATGTTTGAGAAATTAGAATATGCTGTAAGACTAGAAAGCAAAAAGGGACAACGACTTTATAGCTCACAACTCCGGGTATGAGGATTTGATGATAGTACATTCTGAACAATTGTGGAATTGTCACCCTTGCACATGCAAAGTGGTGAGCGGTCACTTACAAAGAAAAGTACTAGGAAAGTAAACTAACTAGTAAAATAAAGTGCATAACATGAAAGCATGATAAAAAGGGGTCGAGGTGGGCATGCGGCCATGGGCAACACGCCCTGGACAAGCATGACCGTGACACTGTCTTCACATATCTTCTCTGGTTGGGTAGAGTAGCTGGGAGGGGGTGTGACAAGTTGGTATCAGAGCAAAAGAGTCTTAGGAATAGGATCATGCGTTGTAGTGTAGGAACATGTAATTTTTAGCCAATAGTAACATTGTGTTGTCATATAGGAAAACATGCCACCTCGAAGTAGGCGAGTGAGGCAATCAGCAATCGGAGCTCCTCAAGCTACTGGAGACCGTGGAGATATGTCAGAGGGTGAATCTAGTCATCCTCACGTTGGGGTCAATGTCGAGGAGCATATATTTACTAGAATTGCTGAAAGATTGGTTGCGAGCATTGGATCAGTGGAATCACATCCAGAAAAGAAATATAGTATAGAAAGATTGAAGGCTTTGGGTGCCACTACTTTTGAAGGCACTGTCGATCCTACAGAGGTAGAGGCATGGTTGAATCTGCTTGAGAAATGCTATCGTGTGATGAGATGCCCCGAGGATAGAAAGGTGGAATTGGCAGTGTTTTTGCTCCAAAAAGGGGCAGAAGATTGGTGGAGAATGGTAGAGAGCAGGAAGGAAGATATAGGAGAAATAGGTTGGAATGAGTTTAAGAAGACATTCCAAGAAAAATATTGCCCAAGATCATTCCAAGATGCAAAACGGAATGAGTTTCTGAGGTTAGTACAAGGATCCATGTCAGTGGCGGATATGAAAAGAAATATACTGGACTTTCTAAATATGCCACGGCTATTGTTGCTGATGAGGTTGAAAGGTGCAAGAGATTTGAAGAAGGTTTACGAGAGGAAATACATACCCCGGTGACTGCTAGTGCTGAATGGGCAGACTTCTCCAAGTTAGTAGAGTCCGCAATGCGAGTTGAAAGAAGTTTGATGGAAAAGAGGACAGAACGCGAATCAGCTGGAGGTAGACGGACAATCCACACTTCTGGTACTACTTAGGAGCAGTCAGGTAGGAGATTTGAACCAGGTGTATTTAGTGGAGGAAATTTCAAGACCAGATCGAGTGGACAGGGTACTTCCAAGGGAGGTACTGGAGGGGGTACACGGAAGCAAGAACCAAGGAGTTCTACTGGCCCAGCTCAAACAGTAGAAGGTTCTCGAAGTGGACAACCTAGAGAGTCACAGCTAGTTCCGCAAGGAAACTGTTATGTCCCACCTGCGGGAAGTATCATTGGGGACAGTGTAAGGGCAACGTATGTTACCATTGTGGGAAAGCGGGTCACTATAAATGAGAATGTCCTCAGTTGATGCAAGAATTTAAAGCTAAACAGAGAACTGGCTCATTTACAGCTAGTCAACCACAACGACCTGTAGGAATTGCTGATGAGGGAACTAGTGGATCAAGACAGAAGGGAGCTACAGGGCGACCAAAACAGCAAGGAAAAGTCTTTGCAATGACTCGGCAAGAGGCTGAAGATGCTCTTAATGTGGTTACTGGTACACTTTCTATATGTCATAACTGAAAAGAGATTAAGTTGGGTGTATTTGGTTGTCACTCCGAAAGGCTCCATCGGTTAGAGAGTTGAAATGCATGATGGTTTGTAATCTTAGACTAAGGAAAAGGAAAAGAGTATACATGCCTTTTGAAAAAAAAGTGTACATAAAATATATGAGCTTTACATGCCTATCTTTTTAAATGTTAAACTTGTAATGAGTATGCATGGATGGGAGTAAAAAGAGCTGCCTTTGTTGTGATCAGTAAGGACATCTGGGAATTGACTAGGGACGAGTCCCTACAGTGAATGTGTGAAAACTAGTGCCACTAGGTAAAAGAATGCAAGTTTAGAGCCCATGAAAAAGATGTGATTGAAAGGCACCTTAGTAGACATATTACTCGCTTGAAAAGTGTGGATACTTGAAAATTGGTGCATGAGCTACAGTAGGGGGAAAACTAAGGAGGCTCCCTTAAGTCCCAATCTGAGTTTTAGCATTTTAAATTATAGGAGGTTTGCATACACACACATGGGAGATAGCAAGATTTGGACTTGAATTATTATACCAATATAGATATGCTGCATGTTTTTACTTGAGCTCTTAAATGCTATTTTTTGAGATATGAGTTGTTAGCACACTTTTCATTTAAACTCCTTTTATTTGATTCTACTCTTTGCTTCAGACTAGCAAATCTTTAAATATGGGGTGGTGAAAAGTGCTTGAAAAGTGCTTTTTGTTCTCGTAAATTAAGGGAGTTTCTATTAGATTTCACTTGTTTGTTAGTGGTTTTCAGGTCAATATAAAAAAAATGAGAATCCAAGGCCAAAAGAGCCAGACCAAGCTAAAATCAAGTGAAAAATAGGAAAGAATCACAAAATTCCCAAAAATAGGGCTGCCACGACGCTTTTTTCCGAGAGCTTAGTCAAAGATAGAGCAGCAACACCGACGCGGCGTTCTTGCACGGTGCCGAGGGTAGATTTTAATGACACATAGCACGGCGCAGCCACTCTTTCATGTCGGTCAGCGCAGTGGCACTAGCTTTCCTTATTTGAAAAATCAACAATTTTAGAAAGAAATTTGGACGGCCAAGTCTATAAATTGGAGGGTTTTCAGCAACCCTAGTCACAAGAGACATAAGAGAAATTAGAGAACAATACAATAGAGACTCCCAAAGAGTGAGTTGGCTGCAAGGAAGAGAAAAGAGAGTTTGAGAGAGAGTTTGGTGTCATTTGAGTTCCCAACGTGAAGACTATGGACATTTTGGCGGTTCCTCCTCAATCAAGGGCTTTTTCACAGTAGAGTTTTCCTTTCGTTACACTATTTATATGCTAAAATTGGTTTTGGACATGTTGCCTAAAGCAATTAGTGGCTAAACTCTTTAGTTTTAGGGCATTAATGAATTGTTTATTAAGTTATGTTGATATTGTAGACTCTTTATGGTTTTGTTGTAATGAATATGCTTTTCATTGTTATTGTGCTTAATTCTTGTTGATTGGCCATCCTTGAATGTTAGACTAGATGTATGGTTGAGATGATTGTATGTCTAATTGGATCTATAACAATGAATTGTTGTTAATTTATCATGTGAAAAGTTAGGTCAACAATGAAAGTTGCTAAAGACTACTCTTAATGCCCTCTAACTTATATTGGTATCAAGATATTAGTAATCACTTAGGTTGCATGAGAAGATGTTATTTTTGATAGAAAATAACTTGGATTTATGTTTCTAGACTTAAGCATATAAATTACAATAAAACACATGAACCCGAAAATGTTGCATAATGAAGTAAACAAGGATTCAATACCCTAAAACTCTCTTTGACTCTTGTGTTTCACATTTACTTGCTTTTCTTTTTAAGTTTTTCCTAATAACAACTTGACTTCAAATCCTCAAATAAAATTGATTCAATTATAGAATAGCTAAGTAACTTAAACTTCACAATTGATCCTTAGTGGAACGATATTCGGACTTAACCGTCTTATATTATAACTTGACCCGTACACTTGCGGTAACACGAAAAGTGTGCATCACAATGTCTTTTGACAGAATTGCTGAAAAATTAGCGAAAAAGAAGGCGACAGAGGGGAAAGAGAGTTAAAAGCCCTTTGAAAAAAGGATAAAAAAGTTGCCAAGGCTGCAGCAGCCTCAAACAAAGAGTCTCGTGAGGAAACGCAAGCTGAAATAAACGCAGAGACTGATCTTCATCTCGATCCTTAGATTAACCAAGGAACAATTGAATTCGAAGAGTAAATGAGGGAGGAGGAGAGATTAGAGAAAGCAACTGAGGAGTTTGATAGAGAGCTGCAGACTGAAGAAGATGCGGTGTTAGCTGCTAGAATGAGTGCCCTAGCCGAAGTAGAGGGCCAGAGAAAGAAGAAGAAGAAGAGGAGTAGGCATCACTCGCCTAAGAGGACGGAACACATCATGATGATGCACATGTGGAGAAGGACGAAAGCACCCTAAAGAAGAAGAAGGAAAATAAAAGAGAGGAGTCTGAGAGAGACGTCCCTATTCCTTCCCCGGAAAAATGCAAGGGAAAGAAGAAGGCAGCTGATTCCCCTCCCAAGATGACTAAGGGCAAAAGAGAATTGTGGATAAAATACCTGCCAATGCCAAAGGATAGGCAAAGGTGACAGATGAGTCACCGAAGAAGAACGAAGGAAAAGGGAGACGCAAGTAGTTTCTCAACTTTCCGACTTCCCGGATGAGTCGCGATTTTGCATCCTTTTTGGCAATCAGCTACTTGATCGCATAATGATCAATATAGACTGTGACTGCTGAGCCAACCAGATAAGCTCTAAATTTGTCTACCGCAAAGACCACAACTAACATTTTCTTCTCAGTGGTAGTGTAGTTTTCCTGAGAGTCATTTAGAGTCTTGCTGGCGTAAAACATCGGATGCATAACTCTTTCTGTTCTTTGTCCTAATACAACTCCCACTGCATAGTTGCTTGTGTCGCACATCAATTCAAATGGGCGAGACTAGTCAGGAGCAACTAAGATTGGAGCTATAATCAATGCTTGCTTAAGCGACTCAAACATATGCTGGCATGACTCATGAAAATTGTATTCTTTGTGAATCTCTAAAAATGCGCTCAACGGTCTAGTAATCTGCTAGAATCGCCAAATGAATTTTCTATAAAATCCTGTATGGCCTAAGAAACTTTGCAATATTTTCACATTTGTGGGAGTCGGTAGCTTTGCGATTGTGTCTATTTTAGCTTGATCAACTTCCAGTGTCACACCCCGTACCGAACTACCCTTCTGTAGTCCGAGACGGAGCGTGAGGACAACAGTCATTGACTCCATTGTCGACTCCCACTGTCGAACTTACTTTAGCCTTCTTCTTAACCACACTTCTAAGGGAAAAGAATCCATTATCTCGACAAACCTTGGCTTCGACTGGCAATGGGAACTGTCATGCTACCTGGAAAATGGAAAACATATAAAAGGATGAGCTAAAAGCCCAGTGAGTGACAGATTTTGTAAGACTATCTTTAGTTCAAAAACAGGCATGTTACAATCATTATAACACAAAATACAAAAACATGATTCAAATCATCATTTCTGTAAAATCATACTTTCCAACTTCTTAATCAAATCACATATATATCTTTCAGAATAGTTGTACATGAAATCAGTTTGTTCTTAAAAATTTCCCTTAGTTGAGGCGGAGCCGAAACTCAACGCTCTCAATGTCGAAAACATCCTTAGTTGAGGTGGAGCAAGACTCAACACACCCAACGTTGAAATCATTCCTAGCTTAATGCGGAGCAGAACTCAACGCATCAACAATATCAACCTCTATGTGCACATAGGAATATGGCGGGTTGCCCAAGTACCTTTTCCATGTCCCTCAGTACTGGGTCCCAGGGAAACTCACATGCCTTCTCATGTCCCTCAGCATTGAGCCTCCTCTAAAACATTTTAGAAATCAACATTTCACATAAATAGTTCATATGAAACCTTTCATGAAATATACGATATTTCTCGATAAACTACATTTCACAACATGCTTTTCAACATCTTATAGAAAATAGATATAACATGCCTTGTGAACAATATATTCAAGCATCATGCTTTTCAAATAAACACTTTTTCATCAAATCACAGCTCATAATAAAATTAGAACAACATTTCCAATAAACCATTTTCAAAGAAAGAAAGGTGCCACTCACAAAAACGCTTTAAGGATAGTTCCTCCTCTTTCCCGCTATTTCCTCTTTCCCGAGCTTCTTGGACGCAACGTTCTAACCCTGGAATGTAAGGCTTTATTTTTTGGATGCATCGACCTCTCTTGGACGCAAGGTCCAACTTGGATGCATCGTTCACCTTGAACGCATCGTTCGTCTTAAACGCAAGGATGACCCCTTAGACGCAAGACAACTTCTTTAACACAAGATATAACTAAGATGTCAAGAATATCTTCTCTCTTGGCCGCAGACTTCTACTACGGACGCAAGGATTCCTCCTTTCTGCCTTCCCTCTCCCCTTTCTCTTAAGAATTCTCACTTCAGCATCATTCGTCGCTCCTTTTCCTTCAATATCCTATTTATAGCTTTGGAGTAGAGGGCTGGTCATACTACTTCTCCTCCCTTTTTGCCATTTGCTTGCCACATGTCACACTGCATGCTTAACCAATCATGCATTTATCCAAGCGTCACCTTGCATGAAACACTTAACATACTTTCTAACACCTCCCACTTATAAGGTGTCAAGTTTATATGAAGCTACCTAGCCTTTATAAGCTTATCTTATACGTCCAACATATTCCAATATACAAACTATTCATTCAGTCATACTCCCCCTATGCGTCCACTGAATTTCCTTTAAGGTTTTAGTTTCATTACTTACTTTCTTTACTCTTTGCCATAATACCTTTGAACCCGTTTCTCCACCGCATACTACTAGGCGTCAATGTCCCAAACGCACACTACTATGCGTTTGTACCTTACCGCATCGTACCATGCGTCCAACTTTCTTCCCTTATGTCAAGTCTTAACTCCAAATCCATTTCTTGTGTGATCACACATCCGACGATGTGATTTACCCTTGTTAACCAAATCCAACTTAAGACCACACTTTATACGTTTGTACCCAGTTCGTTAAAGTATTCCTTCCCCGGCTCCTCCTTATGCATTTAACCTTCCTTTCCGAGACTTGAATCTCTTTCCAATACTCCAACCTAACTTCACTCCTTTTGCTTATGCGTCTTACCTTCGCCAATGCTTATAACTTCTTCGTAATTACCACCTATGCGTTTCACTTCTTTCCCTTTCAGCTTTTAGGTTACAACCTATGCATTTACCCGAAATCAAAGTTATATTTCCATTTACCATGGAATTAAGCTCCTCAACGCATAGCAACCCTTCGATCATAGCTATCTTCAACCCTAAATGTCCTCATCTACGCTTGCTATGATACACTTCAAGACTCCTTTATCAATACCAAAATCCTTACTAACGCATAATAAACCTTCAACGCATGATGTTCACGCTTTAAGGTTCCTCGGCTTCTCTTTTCTTTCTAGCTTAACACCCTCCAAAGCTAATCCCATAACTTGTTAATTTTCAAAACTAAGTGCGAGCCATGCGTTTCCTCTTCTTCCTAATTCTCGCTTTCCTTTTCAAAATTCAATATCAAATTCCTTCCAAATTAAAGTACCACGTGTTAACGCTTTATCACCTATGCGTCAACCGGACTATGCTCCAAAGGTACATCTAATTTTAACTAACTCCCAAACTATGCCTTTAATCCTTCATTCTCGCTCCTAGTGGAATATTCATTCTTTTCCTAATGTTACGCGTTCAATTAATCTTACTTCTTTTCTTACTAACCATCTTAAGTACCTAGGTTCTGAGATAGGGTCTTACATCCAGCCTAGCCTTAGAAATCTTGTGTCCCAACACAATGCCCTCGGTTACCATGAAGTGGCATTTTTCCCAATTAGCACCGTTTAATCACGCATTCTAGGTTAGCTAAGCATTCATCATATGATCGCCAACTACCGAGAAATCATCCATAAAAACTTCCACAAACTGTTCCAGATAATTTGAGAAAATGGTCATCATACATCTCTGAAACGTCCTAGGTGCATTACACAGTCCAAAGGGCATGTGTCTAAACGTAAAGGTGTCGTATGGACATGTGAAGGTTGTTTTCTTTTGGTCCTTCGGTGCTATCATTATCTAGTTATATCCTGAGTAACCATCTGGGTAGCAGAAGAATTTGTTTCTTGCTAACCTATCAATCATTTGGTTGATGAATGGTAACGGGAAGTGATCTTTCTTTGAAGCCCCATTCAGCTTACGGTAATCCATGCAGATTCGCCATCCAGTAACTGTTCTTGTTGGGATCAATTCGTTCTTACTATTGGCCGCCACAATCATTCCACCTTTCTTCGCACCTACTGAACAAAACTCACCCAGCTACTGTTGGATATTGGGTATATGACTCCAACGTTGAGCCACTTTATTATCTCCTTCTTTACAACCTCTTTCATAGTCGGGTTGAGCTTGCGTTGTCTTTGTATAGAATTTTATTTCCCTTCCTCCAACCTAATCTTGCGCATACAATATGAAGGGCTAATTCCTCGGGTGTCTGCAAGAGTCCATCCAATAGCCTTCACATATTTCTTTCAGATTTGCAACAAAGACTCTTCACGTTCAGGGCTCAACACAGAAGAGATGATTACATGAAGTGTACCCTCTTCTCCCAAGTATGCGTATTTGAGGTGCGTTGGAAGGGTTTTCAATTCTAAAGTGGGTGGTTCTTCCAAAGATGGCTTTGCCTTGGCAATTACACGACTGCTTAAATCCAGTCATTCAAAAACTTTATCAGCAATCAAGTTAATCTGTTCGTCTTCAATTTCTTTTCCACCACAATGATCTCCATACTTTCTGATTTTGCGTTCATGGATGCTACGCTCTCGTAGGTAGTCTCTTTTAGCAGCTGGCAAGATTCAAATTCATCACGATATTTTAATGCATTAAAGACATTGAATTTTACTAGCTGATCATCCATGAAAATAGGTAGTTCTCCTTCTTAGACATCGATCAGCGCACGTTCGGTCGCTAGGAAAGGTCTCTCCAAAATGATTGGCACTTCCCTATTACCTTCATAATCCAAGATGATGAAGTCTGCTGGAAAGATGAATTTATCGACCTTAACTAGAACATCCTTTATTTTTCCTTCTGGATGCTTAATTGACAGGTCAGCCAACTACACTATTACTGTTGTGAGCTTTGCTTCACCGATCCCCAACTTCTTGAAGATAGACAATGGCATCAAGTTAATGCTAGCTCCTAAATCGCATAGAGCTTGGTTGACGTCCATTCTCCCTTAAAACATGGCAACGTTAAACTCCCAAGATCTTTCATCTTCACAGGGATGTTCTTTTTAAATAGTGCACTGCATTTCCGAATTAATGTCACATTTTCGAATTCTCCTAGCCTCCGTTTTTTTCAAAAGGATGTTTTTGAGAAATTTTACATAACTCGGCATTTGCTCAAGGGCCTCTTGTCACACCCCCTCCCAGGTACCCTCTTAACCTAGGAGAAAGTGTGAGGATAGCAGAGATTGACCCTCTTTTGAAATCTACTGTCAACCTATTCAATCCTCAAATCTTGACTAAGCACCTAACAAAAAGTTATAAATCACAACTGAACATTAACCTCAAACTTAGGATAAGCTGGCATACAAGTACATACTTCCATTCACTTAAAAGTAACATATGACTATGAGCTCTCACTCTTTAACCCTCATGTACAACGCATGTCTTATATTCAAATATTTACAATGGACACACATTAGTGGCAGACCCAGACAAGTTGTTGTGTAGGCTAAGCACCTCGATTTCACTCGCTACCTGGAGAAAGAAAAAGAAAGTGAAGGAAAACATGAGCTAGGTTGCCCAGTGACTGACAAGTTTATAAAATCCTTACTTAACACAGGAATACGACAAAATCATGCTCGAAAATTAGTGATAAAACAATAAATAGTTCATCTCCAAACTCAAGAAAAACATGCTTAATAAACGATATTAAAACAATATACATTCCATCCTCGAATACCATAAAAAAAATTCAACAATAGTCTGAAAGATTTTCCTTAGTTGAGGCGGAGCGAGGCTAAACGCTACTCAACATCGAAAACAATCTTAGTTGGGGTGGAGTAATCTCGACACACCCAACGTTGATTAACCTTAGCTGTGTGGACTAATCTCAACACAACAACGTCAAATATACCTCTATATGCACATAGAAACCATAACCTGGGTTGCCTATCTACCTTTTCAAATCCTTTAGTATCGAGTCCCATATACAAGATTTAAGCTACCCATATGCCTTCTTTGTGTCCTTTAGCATTGGGGACCATTTTCATATTCAAACTACCAATATGCCTTCTCCGAGTCCTTTGGCATTGGAAGCCTTTCTAAAATATAGTCTAAAAATAATGTGCTTTTGGAAATAACAAGATAGTCATCACGAGTTTATGACGTCTCAAAACTTCACAAGTTCACCATCAAATATCATGCTTCCATAAAATTTAGAATTATAAAAATAACAGAAACTTCATGCGCACTTTAAGTGTTAACCGCAAGTGTATAAGTCAAGTTATAATATAAGACGATAAAGTTCGAATGTTGTTCCACTGATGATCCAATTGTGGAGGCTTAAGTTACTTAGCTATTCAAGAAGTAAATCAATTTTATTTTAGGATTGGAATTGAAGTTGTGATTTGATGCGCACTTTTAGTGTTAACAACAAGTGTACGGGTCAAGTTATAATATAAGACGGTGAAGTCCAAATATCATTCCACTGGAGATCCAATTGTGAAGGTTTAAGTTACTTAGCTATTCTAGAGTTGAATCAATTTTATTTGAGGATTGGAATTGAATTTGTGATTTATGGAAAATATAAACCAAATAAGGAAAGTAATAAAATGAGAAAAACAAGAGTCAAAGAGAGTTCTAGGGTAATGAATCCTTGTTTACTTCATCATGCAATATTATAGATTTCATGGATTTACTGTAATTTATATGCCTAAGTCTAGAACTTAATTCCAAGTTATTTTCTCTAAAAAACAATTATTTCTGATGCAACTAGATTGATCACTAATCTCTTGAAATCAATACAAATTACATGGCATTAAGAATAGTCTTTAGCAACTTTTATTGACAATCTAACTACTCTCGTGATAAATTAACAACAATTCATTGTTATAGATCAAGTTAAACATTCAATCTCTCAATCATACATCTAACCTAATATGTGAAGATGGCCAATCCACAAAAATTAAACACAATAACAATGAAAAGCATAATCATTCCAACAAAACCATGAAAGTCTACAAGATCAACATGAATTCATAAACAAATCATCAAGACCCTAAAACAAAAGAGTTTAGCCACTCATAGCTTGAAGCAACATGTTTAAGCAAAATAAACAAAGAAAGAGTGTAAAGAAAGGGAAAGTCTACTGAAAAGAGGCTCTTAATTGAGGTAGCACCGTCACGATTTCCTTGGCTCTCACGTCGGAATTCGAAGGGCACCACGACTATATCGAACTCTTTTCCTCTTCCTTGCAACTAACCACTCCTTGAACTTTTTTATGAACTCTCACTCAATTCTCTCCTTCTTGTGCCTCTTTTGGTCTGTAGATTGATGGTAGATTCCTTATTAGGACTGCTGGAAATCCTCAAATTTATAGAGTTGGCCACCCGACAACTTACCAAAAAATACCAACTTTTCATTTATGGAAAATTGGCACCGCAACGCTATTGAAAATTTGAAGACGGCGCCGCGGCGCTAGGGTTGCGTTTAGAATAGTTTGCTCTTGGGTTTTAGAGCCGCGGCACTACCCCAATTTTTGTCATATTGAGCTTTTCTTCTCTTTCTCGCCGTATTCTTACTCGGTTTTGATCTTTGGCCTTTTCTTCTAATTTCCCTCATTTTAACCTGAAAACCACTAGCAAACAAGTGAAATCTAGTATAAACTCCCTTAATTTTAGAGGATAGAAAGCACTTTTCAAGTGCTTATCACCACCCAAAACTTAGAGATTTGCTAGTCCCTAGCAAAGAATAAAATCAAATAATAGGGAGTTTAGATGAAGAAGTGTGCAATTGACTCATGTCTCAGAGAATAGCATTTAGAGCTTAAGTAGAAACATGCAAGCTATTTATGTTGTTATAATCATTCAAGGCCAAATCTTGCTATCTCCTATGTGTGTGTGTGTAAGCTTCCTTCAATTTAAAATACTAGAACTCAAATTAGGACTTAAAAGAGTTTCTTTAGTTTTTCTCCTACTCTAGCTCATGTACCAATCTTCAAGCTTTCATACATTCCAAGTGAGTAATATGTCCACTAAGATGCCTTTCAATCATATATTTTTTCATGGGCCCAAACTTGCATTCTTTTACCTAGAGGGCACTAGCTTTCACACGTTCACTGTAGGGACTCATACCTAGTCAATTTCTAAGCGTTGTTATTGATCACAGCAAAGGCAGCTCTTTTTACCCCTATCCATGCATACTCATTACAAGTTTAACATTTAAAAAGATAGACAAATAAAACTCATACATTTTATGTACACTTTTTCTTTTCTCAAGGCATGTATACTCTTTTCTTTTTCCTTAGTCTAAGATTACAAGCTATCATGCATTTCCACTCTCTAACCGGTGAGGCCTTTCGGAGTGACAACTAAATATACCCAACTTAATCCTTTTTTCAGTTAAAGAGTTTGAATTGAAGTGGCTACGTGCTCAAGAATATGAGAGATTTTAAGAGGGACTTAAATGAATTTAACTCAAGATAGTGCTATTCTATTTCCACAATAAGTCATCTATCATGCAAATTCAAATCTCATCATAGGCAATCAACATCAAGGCACACAACCATAAACAACATTCCCATTCACTTTGAAAGCTCCAAAATTTTCAAAATTGTTTTCCAAATTAACATGCATATGATCATTAAAACCTTCACAAACATGCATAGCAAGATAAGAAAACACACAAAAGTACGAGAGACACCTTCCACCCTAAACTTAGAATCATGCATTGTCCTCAATGCATAAGAACATCAAACAAAGAAGGAGCAAGCCTGGGAGCAAGCGGGAAGCCACCAAACAAGCTTGGTGTAAGGAGTACTTTGTGCGATAAACCAAGTTCCTGAGAGATAAAGCATATGAGTGACTCAAAGATTTATTGAAAATAAAATAAAAAGAAAAGTAAAGAAAGCAGTAAAATTGGGTTGCCTCCCAATAAGTGCTTGGTTTAACGTCTTCTAGCTAGATGGGGCTCATGAATCATGGTGGATCCCAAGGTGGTTTCTTCCTTTCATGCTTTGGATCACCTACAACTTTTAGTATTCGCCCACATTGACACTCACAAACATATTTATTAGCATTTAGTGAGCTAGTCAATAATTCATTATTAAGTTGGACATCATCTTTTCTATTGTAGTCAAGACTCATCAAGGAATCATCATGCTTAGATTTTATCAGACTCACCACTTCATTTTTAACATGCTTCTCCATAATTTGCTGATACTTCATTATAGGTTTTGGAGGCATGCAAGAAGAACTAGGAGAGTTATCACAACTAGAAACATGCTTCATAGGATTTTCTACTTTAACATCAAGCATGTCATTAGTCTTACCATTCAAAGGAGGATCATCATGCATAGAGTTCTTATTCGAAGAGAGAGGCGATGTTACCTTTGTGCTTGGCTCATGATGCTCATACCTTTCTACATCCGGATGCTTAAGGGTTTTATAAATGTCGAATGTTACCTCCTCATCGTTAAGGCGGAATGTGAGCTTTTCATCTTGCACATCAATGAGGGCCCTTCCGGTGGCCAAGAATGGTCTCCCAAGGATTATGAGGACTTCGGTATCTTCCTTCATGTCTAATATCACAAAGTCCGCCGGGAAGATAAACTTGCCTACCTTGATCAAGACGTCCTCCACAATGCCGTAAGGATGAACAAATGATCGATCGGGCATAAGTAAAGATATGGTAGTTGGTTGCACCTCTCCACCCTTGAGCTTCGTAAACATGGATAAAGGCATTAAATTAATTGAAGCTCCAAGATCACAAAGTGCTTTAGTAACCTTATTATTGCCTAAATGACAAGGGATAGAGAAACTCCCTGGATCCTTTAGTTTTGGAGGCAATTTCCTTTGTAGTGTCGCACTACATTCTTTGGTTAGTGCAACCATTTCATAATCTCCATACCTTATCTTCTTAGACAACACATCCTTCATGAACTTGGCATACTTAGGCATTTGTTCTAATGCTTCTGCAAAAGGAAGGTTAATTTCTAACTTTTTGAATATGTCTAAGAACTTTGAAAATTGAGCATCAATCTTTTCCTTTTGAAATCTTTGAGGAAAAGGTAAAGTATTAGGGGTAAAAGAAGTAGAGTTAGAAGTACTCCCTATGTTTAACTTTGATTTCTCCTTTTCCTTAAAAGCACTCTCTTTTTGTGAAACATCCTCTTCTTTTGGAGGTTCACCATCTTCATCATTGATCAAGGGAGTGGATAGCTTTTTCCCATTCCTCAAAGTCATGGCCTTGCACTCCTCCCTTAGGTTTCTCTTGGGGCAACTAGGGAACTTACCTTTTTGCATTGTTTGGAGGGGAGTGGCCATTTGACTAAGTTGAACCTCCAAGTTTTGAAGTTCCTTACCTTGGCTTCGAACGGTGCTTGCAATTGCTTGGACCGAATTCTCCAATGTGGTTGTCCTTAATCTTGACTCTTTGACAAAGTCAAGCATTATGTCCTTTAGTGATAATGTTGTTGTTCTATTTAACGTGCTTAATATTAAAAAATATTATCTATCAAGTCTTCCTATGTTTAACCCAAGTATAAGCAAAGAAATAAGTTTACTCAGTGAGTTCGAGGTCGAACACAGGGACAGATGTCTTTGCATTCCCCGCTCCATTGAATCCTGATAACTTGTAGAAATACAAGTTATTACAGCATTTCTCTTAGAAAAATAGAGATTAAATAGAGAATCATGTGGTAGTTTGTGTTGAATTCTATTAATAAATCTTCCTATGCGTTCTATTCTTGTAAATTGATGAAGATAATTTATTTTATGGCTTTTTGAGCCTAAAACACATGTTTTACCGCAGAAACGCGAGCAACCTGTAGATTCTTAACGCAAGACTATGTGTTGGCAACCTGTGACGTGTTGACATTCGCTCAACGTAGGATGATGCGTTAGAACATATGGATGCGTCGACATGAGTGAACACATAAACCTAAATTCTCCATGGACGCATAACAACCAGAAACGCAAGGCAGCGAAAAATCAGATCAGAATCTTGAGAGATTGTCGAAAGATTGACATGCATGATCTATGGCTAAAGTGGTGGATCTAAATTGAATCGAGAATTACACAATTAGGCGAGATAGACGCACGACATCAATTTCCTCCAATCACGCAGATTTGCCACTAATTACGAACTCAACCTCTATAAAAGGGCAGACCTGCAAGCAAAAAGTTGTTGATTATCAGAAGAATTCCTAAGTGACAGCAGAGTTCTCTCAAGAAGACAACGGGAGATGGTAACCATGACATCCCTGCTGAAGACAGCCTTGAATAATCAAGGTGGATCAGTGTTGTTGATGGATTTTGTATGTGTGTAGATTGTCCTAACGTAAAGTGTTAAATGATGTCTTTATGCGTTCAACATGTCATGCTTTGAGCATGCTATGCGTCTTACTACTATGCATTGGTGATCTGTCAAGTTTCCCTATCCTTTACCCAAATATAAGCAAAGGAGTAGGTTTTCTCGGTGAGTCCGAGGTCGAACACAGGGATTATGTTGATTCATTATTTATGTGAATTACATGCGTTGTAGTGGTAACCAAGAAATAATGGGGAGAGTGTTTGTTTCTGATCTAAAGAAAGCGATAATATGTACACTAGACTAAATGTGGAAGATGGAAAGGCATGCGACACAGCAAGTTCAGCTAAAGATGTGTGTGAATGGGTTGATTAGCATCTAACATCGGAAACGCACAGTAGTATTCTATTCATACTTGCAACTCTTCTCCCGGTTGTCATTAACGCATAGGAGAGTGTTAAGAACCAAGGTTATCCTCATAGACAGGCAATACTACTTGGCCCTTGTCAATTGAGTTCCACAATCGCTTACACTCTCGAGCAGTTCGATTATTACTACTTATATCGATTTGTCAGATGGACATAAGCATCGGATTAAGCTCGCAATTGACAAGATAAAATAGTTACACTGTGGTTCCTAGTTAGATGCTAACGCAACCCTAGACCCTAGAGTGATTAGTTACTCATGGTTTGAAAGTAAAAAGCGGAAAGTTTAGAGAAATGAGTAGACATAGAAGATAATTATATTGATGAAACGAAATACAACTTTAGATGAGTTCAATGTCTTGACACAAATCTAAAATCAAGATAGAACAATAAGGAAGAAAGCAGGGAAAGGAGTCAATATCTTGAGTTGCCTGGATGGAAACGTGAGGCTATGCTGTGAAGTGGTCCGGCTGAGGGAAGACTCTTCTCTCTCGGGCTATTCGTCTCTGGTTGAAGTCTGGAGAGGACTCTGCTGTCACTTATGGAGTTCTTCCGAGAATCAACAACCTTTTCTCATCTCGTGGAGCTGCCTTTTTATAGATGATACGTTCGCAATTAATGGCAAATCTGCTTGATTGGCTGCGGATTGATACTATGCATCCATCTCGCCTGATTGCGTGATTCTTGGGTCAATTAAGATGCACCACTTTGGCCACAAATCATGTTCGTCAATCATCCGTCAATCGCTCAAGATTCTGCTTTGATTCTTAGCGCCTTGCATTAATGGTCGTCTATGCGTCCATGAATAGTTTGGCCGATGTCAACGCGGCGTAGGTTGCTAACGCGTAGTCTTGCGTTGAGAAGTCATCAACGCATCGTTTGCATTCCTACGTTAAAACATGCGTTTTAGGCTCAAAAAGTGGTAAAATCATTTATCTTCATAAAAATACAAGAGTATAACGCAAAGGAAGATTTATTAGTAAAAATCACATACACTGTCGCATGCTTCTCTATTTAATCTCTATTTATCTAAGAAAAAGGCTATTATAACTTGTATTTCTACAAGTTATCAATCAGTTGCTGCATGAACGCGAGAAAACGCAATGAATTCGATAGACGTAAGTTGCGTGCAGTGTGGTGTGGGGCACTTGTATGACATGTGTCCCTACAACCCCCAGTCAATCTGCGATGATCAAAACAACCCCTATGGTGAGACGTACAATTCGGGTTGAAGGAACCACCTTAACTTCGGATGGGGTGGAAATCAACAAAAAATGCAGAAGGCTGAGCAGCAGCAGCAGAGAGGCAACCCTCCTGGTTTTAACCAAGGGAATCAAGGTCAGTATCATCAGTTTCAGAAGGATTCGCAAGCGGACGCATCATCCTCATCGTCTTCCATGGAATCTTTTTTACGAGAATATATCAGTAAGAATGAAGCAACATGCAATTTGCATGAAGTGATGCTCCAAAAGCAAGCCACTGCAATTTGCAATTTAGAAGTTCAATTGGATCAAATTGCAGATCAGCTCAAAAACCAACTACAAGGAGCATTGCTAAGTACAACCGAAGTTCCAAGAGGGAATTTAGAAGAATAATGTAAAGATGTGACATTGATACATGGGAAAATTAATCCCACTGAAACGCAAAATCAGGGGATGCAAAGAAACTTGGAACCCGTAAATGCTCCAACAATGAGTCAACCTATGGAGAGTACTACACATAATGTCAATCAACCATCATCTTCCACCGAATCACAAGAAGAGGAAAATATAGAGTAGAGAGAAAAGCAATGCAGGCAGAACTTGCGTCCATATATAAAGATACCACTCCTAGATGCATCCTGATCGACGTCCAAGAAGGAATATCAACGAATTGCGTGGGTGATCAACAGGTAAAATTTAATGTGTTTAATGCATTGAAAGATCCTGATCATTTCCAATCTTGTCAGATAAATGCAGATACCAATGAGAAGACAAGACCTATGGACGCAGTGTTGAAAGATGAAGTCCTCAAAGACAATGAAGATGGTGAAGAGGATAGAAATTAAATTACTCTCTGATTGTATATTTGAGCAATCTGACCAGAGCAACAGATCCATGACAAAGATCGAGTTGTTATTAGAAGAGCCTTCAACGCATGAGCTAGAAACCAGACCAACGCATCCCAAGTACGCACACTTGAGGGACGTCATACTGCAATTCATTGTCTCCTCTGCGTTGAACCCTGAACGCGATAAAGGCTCCAATGACCCACGCAAGTGTAATGACTGAGCTTGCGTCGAAAGGTCCCTAGCGTTGCTGAACGCCTAATTTTCCAGGGACGCTTTCTTTTACTCTTGCTTATTTTCTTTTATTCATACTATGTTTTCAGTATTTATTTCTCATTTTTTTAATTCAGTTTTAGGAGTAGTGTAAATTAAATAAGCATGAAATTATGTGTTGAGCTTCCATGCAAATTATTTGATTTCACTGCATACTCTGTTCTTCGTGCATGCGTTCATCGATAAATGATCTCTGTGTTTATCAAGATAAGATTAGGGGTGCAGTTAGAGCTGTATTTTTTTTTCAAACGAATAATACTTAACATTCAACGCATACTTTGAACTGAAACTATGCAATCATCAGTCATGCGTTAATTGTATGCGTTCATCTTTTCTTCACCGCATTGAATTCCTAATTACCTCTTTGTGTTGTCCCTTGTTTTAAATTCATTCTGAGTAAATTTAATTATTCCCAGCTTTTATCTTTGCGTTGAAAAGTTAGTCACTATGATGATAGTCATGCTTACACTTTTTGTACACTGTTAAGCTAGATTACTTTCAAAGCGTTTGCATACTATTCCTTAGAAACGCAAACCTACTTTGCATGCATGCAAGATGCGAATTCAAACCTCTTTTACAAAATTTTTCAACATAATCTTTGTTTACAATTTATGCAATGAGGACCTTGCTACTCTTAAGTTTGGGTGGAAGAGGTTTGAATTGTCAAAAGATAAAAATATGAGGAACCCATGTAAAAAAAAAAAAGAAAAAAAATCTTTCAAATGCAAAACTCCGCTGACAAGACTAATATATTTATCTTGTTAAGAGTTTAGCTGAAAATGACACCTACTCGAAGTTGATCGCCTTCATGTGGGTAATCGTAATTAGCGACACATAGATAAATAACAAACTCCAATGTCTAATGAGGAAGCCGATCTTAGATAAGAGTTTAGTCGAGAAGGGCACTTGCTCGTAGTTGGCGGCCTCCATGCACCCCATAGTTGGTATGTCAGAACGAAGGTGGGTTGTCACAGCCTCTCCCAGATTGCCTACATAACCTGAAAGAAGATGTGAGGACAGCATAAATCACCCCTTTTGTGACGCATACCATCCACTTTTCCACACTAATCCTGTACTGTTCACAACATACGTATCATTCCTTAATACATTTCAACCATAACATATAGGAAGTTATATACATATCGATAATTCAGAATACAACTCCTCCATAAAGCCCTTATATAAAACCATATTTCAACTCCCAGTAAATGTAAAACTAGGTCCACATGCCACCTATATAAGGTTTTACATACATACAACTCTTCAAAACAGGACAATTTTCTGGAAACTTGAAGCTTAAGTAGGGCGAGTTGGAGTAGGCAAAGCACCAGGAACGTCCTTGCTATCTAGAGGGAATAGGAAAACTTGAAAACATAAGCTAACAGCCCAGTGAGTGACTAATTTTAAATAAATTAATTTAGTTTGAAAATCATCAGGATTCTAACAAATTCTGATAGCATGAGTAAAACATAGAATCATCTCATTTTCATTGATTAAATCACGTTTTAATGCCCTTATCAAATCATACATGGTTTTTCAACAATTCGTAAGTAAAACAGTACGGTTACAATACTTTTTCTTAGTTGAGGCGGAGCAAAACTCAACGCCCCAACGTCGAAAACAAATAAGGCTCGATGCGGAGTAAAACTCAACGCACCAGCATATAACCTCTATGTGCACATAGGAACGTGGCGGGTTGCCCAAGTACCTTCTCCATGTCTTTCAGTACTGGGTCCCGGGAAAACTCACGTGCCTTCTCCATGTCCATCAACACTGAGTCTCCTCTAAAACATTTTTCCTTTAAATTAATGCAATACTTTATACAAAACAGTTCATAGTCAGATCTTTCATAAGAAAACAGGGTACTTCATAAATCAATAACATTCCACAAACATACCTTTCAATATCGTTTAGCAAAACATAAATAAATAAGAAAACCAAACTGACATGTACTATGGAATCGTTGAAACAAGAAAAGAAGTGTCACTCACAGCTCTTTTCTAGGGCTTGAGTGGATTATACGCCTTTCCTATCTTCTCTTGGCCTGAAATAAACATTTTTCCTTACATTACGCTTCTTTTACTTGATCATTTAGCTTGCATAATTAAACTCAAATCATGATTCATCACCGAGCTTCCCATTTATCCAAAGTGAACTTAATAAACAAGACTACTAACGAAATTCCCACATTCCAGCGAAATTACTAGCGATACTACCAACAGGACATGATACTAGCGACACTAGGATAAGCGAGACTAGCGTGTTTTACCTGATGAGCGATACCTAGCGAGAGTCAGCGAGATTTGAGAGACAAAAAGCTCTGCAATACCACCAGCGAGATTTATCTCGCTACTCACTCTCCAATTCTCCGGGATATCACTTTCCTAGCGACACCCGACAGTAGAGTTTCCTCCTTTCCTTTTGTTCTTCACTTCTGTCGATTAAAAGTCATATTTCCAGCCAAAATTAGAACTTCTTTCCTTCTACAAACTTGTAGAGAAATATGTTTTCTAGCTTACCTCAAATTTTCGTAGCTTAACTTGTCCTTGTTTGTTGGATATTGTAAGATTTCTCCGCACTACTACAAATTGCACAGAAATTCATTGTCAGTAACTTCCAGCTAAAAGTTTACATGTTTTCATTCCATTTCAACTCAAACATCCTTCATAAAAGTTGTTCAGAATTGAGTTAACTTGCTAACCTTAAAATTTCAGCCTTAGACTCGATCTTCTCGATTCGTTTCACTCCAAACATCCAATACTGTCCAGCTTGTGCGTCCACAAATAACGTGCTGTTCCAGCTTAGATTTCGATACCAAAACGAGTAGACTTCTATCCAAAATCCACAAGAACACCTTCTTCTTCTTTTCTTGTAGTTTGTTTGAAAAATAGAACCGACTTAAACTCTCGAAAATGTCTAAAAATGATAAAATATTCAATCTACTCACCTATTTATATTGCTGACTTAACTATCTTATACAGGCTGGCGCGCGGGGTTTTCCTTTCTCAATTCAAAGTAAGGCATTCAACACAGCCTACTATCAACATTCTCAGCAGACAGCCACCCTCAATGCATGGTGCCCACAATGCCTTCTACCTTTAATGCATACAACTCAATTAGTTATATCCGTCTCCAACGCATGAAGACCTAAACGCATGCAACCTCACCAACGCATTGTTGTTCAAAAACATTTCCTTCCCCACCAATGATCAATTTCTCTACCAACGCAAGTGACTGCTTCAGCTCATAACTCTTTGTGATTTTCACCTTCAGCGCATGGTAACTCAAAAGAACAATGCTCTTCTCTGCTTTCATCAACGCATGGTCTTGGCCCATGTTTAACTCTTCCACTCTCAGCTACTTTTCTCTAACAACGCACGGCCACATTTCACTTGCCTTGTCCCAACACTTAGTATTATAAGCCAGTGCTTACAGCCACGGCGTTGCCGCGACGCTAAAACCCAAGAGCAAACTATTCTGAATGCAACCCTAGCGTCGCGATGCTCTCCAACAGAGTTGCGGTGCCGTCTTCAAATTTCCTATAGCGCTGCGGCCCCAGTTTTCCATAAATGAAAAGTTGGTATTTTTGGTAAGTTTTTGGGTGGCCAACTCTATAAATTTGGGGGTTTCCAGCAACCCTAATAAGGAATCTACCATCAATCTACAGACCAAAAGAGGCACAAGAAGGAGAGAATTGAGTGAGAGTTCATAAAAGAGTTCAAGGAGTGAGTTAGTTGCAAGGAAGAGGAAAAGAGTTCGATATAGTCGTAGTGCCCTTCGAATTCCGACGTGAGAGCCAAGGAGATCATGACGGTGCTAACTCAATTAAGAGCCTCTTTTCAGTAGAGTTTCCCTTTCTTTACACTCTTTCTTTGTTTATTTTGCTTAAACATGTTGCTTCAAGCTATGATTGGCTAAACTCTTTAGTTTTAGGGTCTTGATGATTTGTTTATGAATTCATGTTGATCTTGTAGACTTTCATGGTTTTGTTGGAATGATTATGCTTTTTATTGTTATTGTGTTTAATTTTTGTGGATTGGCATCTTCACATATTAGGTTAGATGTATGATTGAGAGATTGTATGTTTAACTTGATCTATAACAATCAATTGTTGTTAATTTATCACGAGAGTAGTTAGATTGACAATAAAAGTTGCTAAAGACTATTCTTAATGCCATGTAATTTGTATTGATTTCAAGAGATTAGTGATCAATCTAGTTGCATCAGAAATGGTTGTTTTTTAGAGAAAATAACTTTTAAGTTATAGACTTAGGCATATGAATTACAATAAATCCATGAAATCTATAATATTGCATGATGAAATAAACAAGGATTCATTACCGTAGAACTCTCTTTGACTCTTGTGTTTCTCATTTTATTACTTTCCTTATTTTGTTTATATTTTCCATAAATCACAAATTCAATTCCAATCCAAAAAAAAAATTGATTCAACTCTAGAATAACTAAGTAACTTAAACCTTCACAATTGGATCTCGAGTGGAACGATATTTGGACTTCACCGTCTTATATTATAACTTGACTCGTACACTTGTGGCTAACACTAAAAGTGCGCATCAAGGTTTTGGCGCCGTTGCCGGGGATCTAAAGAACGGTTTTTATTATTTAATATTCATTAGAATTGATAAATCTTCATTTGAGGTGTATATTATTTGGTTGATTATTTATTTATTTTTATTTTATTTTATTGTATTTTATATATTTTTCTTTTTTATTTTATTTTATTTTTATTTTATTCTATTTTTTTATTCTATTTTGTCGGTTTATGCCTCGAGATAATACTAATATTCTCCCTCTTGATCTCGAGATTGAAAGGACGTGTAGAAGAAACCTAAGGGTTCAACACAATCACATCAAGGAGATGGCGGAGGAGATACCAAAGGCAATTCGGGACTATTTCCAACCGACATTACTGGCAAATCAACCCGGCATCATGAATGCGGCCATCAATGTCAACAATTTTGAATTAAAACTGGGGTTGATCCACATGGCTAGAGAGCTAGCCTTTAGAGGAAGAACCAATGAAGATCCTCACAAACACCTATGGTCTTTCTTAGAAATATGCGGAACGGTAAAGATGAATGGTGTTTCTAACGATGCAATTAAACTAAGACTTTTTCCTTTCTCTTTACAGGATCGTGCTAAAGATTGGTTAGAAACCAAACCTCCGGATAGCATCATAACGTGGGAGATCTTAGCTCAAGCTTCCTTGAATAAATATTTTCCACAGCCTAAATCTCAAAGACTAAGGACGGAGATTGGAACATTCCGCCAACTTGAGGATGAACAACTATATGAGGCTTAGGAGAGGTATAATGTAAGCACCTAATTTGTTAGCACGTTCAAAAGCTTAAAGCAAATTAATGTTAATAATCTCATTTTGTAAATAAAATATTAAAAAAAAAAAAAAAAGAAGAAAGAGGAAAACAAAGGGGAAAGAAGACAAAGAAAAAAAAGAAATTATAAAGAAAAGAGAAGAGAAGATAAGGAAGGAGAGAAGTCGGTTATTATTTTTATTGAAGAGAAAAACTTTGCCGACTTATTTCTCTTCATTTCCAAACTCATTTCCATGCTATCTTTCAGCTGCACGTCGTGGAGAGGTTGAAGAAGAGTTCTAGGGCAAATTCGTGCATGGTTTTTGTCACACCCTCACCCAGATTATCCTACAACCTAGGTTCAGGAGTGAGACCACACATACATATCACGAGGAAACATTTAAATCATCACTAACCTAACAGCTCAGTCATGCCAATCAGCGGAAACTATAATCACTTAATAGTACTAAGTGGACATTTCAACAAGAAATTTCATTATCTAAAAGTTTAAGCTTACAAACACCAACTCTCTCTCATGGACATGCGTATATACGAGAAGTAGGAATACAAAGAATATTTACAAGTCCCTAGGAGGTACACCAAAAGTTCTATGCCCAGACGAGGTTCTCTTCTAGTTAGGCATTTGGATCGCGCTCGCTACCTGAGGCATCAACAACAAACAAGCAAAACAAAGAGTGAGCCTAAGCCTAGTGAGTGGTTAACAAGCAAGAATATGTATCACGTATCCAAACAATACAAACAATAATCACATACATATCCCTATTACGCTTTACTTTCAATTACTCAGCCCCTGCCTTTACTCAACGTCCCTCAACACGTATGCCTTCACATCATGTCCCTCGGCATTTAACATTCCCGTGCCTTCGTATATATATTCCCTCAGCACTAACATATCACTTTGCATGCTATCTCTTCCCTGTGCCTTCACCCTTAGTCCCTCGGCATCATCATTCATTGTCATTCATTCCCTTAACCTGTCCCGTACGCCGTCACCTTTGGTCCCTAGGCATACCATTCAAACTCTTATTATTTCAGCACCTTCACCTACGGTCTCTCAGTGCTAAGCCACACATCTCATACTGGACTTCCATATGCTTTCGCCTATGGTTCTTCAGCTATGGAGTCCATTTTTCTCCACTCAAGTGTCTTCACATCCTGTCCCTCAGCACTAAGTATATGATATCATCTTCCCACATGCCTTCACTTATAGTCCCTCGGCATTGGGCTCTCATACCTAACATAATCATCACTTCCTTTCAAACATTCACATAGTCACATGACATCTCAAAGAAACATGTATGCACACTACAAACACAAACATATAACATATCAATATCATAAAACACTACGCACAAGAAAAAAGAAACCACTCACAAATTGTCCTTCGTCCCAAATGGTTATACGCCTTCCCGACCTCTTCTTGGCCTTAGGAGGTAAACTTGGCCAATTCTTCACTAGTTGGTCTCTCCCTTGGGTTTTAAGCAAGGCTGTCCTGCCGTCTCCACCAAGTTTTCTAAGACAGCTTGATATCTTCTTCTTTCCTTTCACTTCTTGCTATTCAAAATCATGTATTTTAATTAGAATCAAGAATTCTTTCCTTCTACAAACTTGTAGAGAAAGGAGTGTTCTGTCTTACCTCAAAATTTCATGGAGTTTCTCCTTCCCGTTTAACAGATATAACGACTTTCCTTCATACTGCCCAGATTTCTCAACAAAGCTGCACCAGTAGCTTCTCTTTAGATTTTCGCATGATTTCAAGCTATATCAATCGAAGTACGCTTCATGAAAGTTGTTAAGAAATGAGTTAACTTGCTTACCTCAAAATTTTAGCTAAAGTCTCGTCCTCGTTAGTGAGATATCCTCAAAATACCACGCCTCGCTCTAAACGTTCGACAGCAGGTAAGTGTTCTGCTCTCTCACTCTCCTTAAAAAATGGTGGAAACCCTCACTTTCTTCTCTGTTTCCCTCTTCTCTCACTCTCCTCGACCCTTCAGCTATGAAATAACACCGTTTTAAATCCTCTGGCTTTGTTAAAATAATAATTAAATGGTCGGGTTTATCCTTTAACCCAGTTAACCGACTTACTTTGTCTAGAAGCTTCACTCCGGCCCAAGAATTTGCCCAAGTCCATTCACACATTGAAGTTCCAGACGCAGCGCCATAGACATGACGCAGGCGCCTCTCATGCAATGCGTTACACCATTTCCTGATGCATGGTACTCTTTTCTCTTCGACGCATGATATCTCATCGCCAACTCTCGATCATTCCTTAGTGCAGCACAATACTTTCGTCACACTATGCTATTAGCGTCAGTCACCGCATCGCATAGTAGAAGATTTCTTCAACGCATGGTCCACCATCACTAACGCACAAGTATACTTCTCCCGTCAACGCATGGCGTCTCTTGGAAGTTTCTGTTGAACACTTAAACATATTTCATATTTTAACCAATGCGCCTCTGTTAACCGCATGATTCGTCACGCCCTTGTAAATTTTCCTTGGCGCCTAACTTTTACTGTCAACACATGGTTCTCTTCGCTGGTCTCCAACGCATAGCTCCTTACCGATGCCTATCATTACACATACCCAAATTTACTATCTTTCATAACTTAAGTATAGGTTAGGATGTGTTGCTTACAATTCCTTACCTCCTTTTTGTGAATTCGTCCCGAAATTCAGGTGGAATTATGCAACAAAGAGTTGAGGATACTTGCTTCTCATTTGTTCTTCATTTTCCCAAGTAGCCTCTTCAACTTGATGGTTTCTCTATAATATTTTGACCAAGGGTATGATTTTCGATCTCAAGACTTGTTCTTTCCGGTCCAAAATTTGCACGGGTTCCTCCTCATATGACAAGTCTTCCTTTAATTGAACAGGTTGAACTTCCAGTACATGCGTTGGGTCGGGGATGTACTTCCTCAAATATGAAATGTGAAATACATCATGTATTTTTGACAACTCTAAGGGTAAAGCTAGACGGTACGCGGATGGTCCTATGTGTTCTAGAATTTCGTAGGGTCCAATATACCTTGGACTAAGTTTTCCTTTCTTCCCGAAACGCATGACCCCTTTCCATGAAGATAGCCCTAGGAAAACTTTGTCGCCCACTTCTCTGATCAGCATAACTCTTTTGTCTACTTCGCGCAATCTTCAAATTTTCCTTTATGCGTTGAACATTTTCTGAAGTAATTTGAACCAATTCTGGTCCTATTAATTTCCGTTCTCCCACCTCTCCCCAGCATAAGGGAGTTCTACAACGCCTTCCATATAGCGCTTCATACGGTGCCATTCCAATACTAGAGTGATAACTATTGTTATAAGCAAACTCTATTAGTGGCAAATGAACATCCCAGCTTCCTTTAAATTGTAGGACGCATGCTCGCAGCATGTCCTCCAACGTTTGAATGGTCCTCTCCGATTGCCCATCAGTTTGAGGATGGAAGGCCGTACTGAATTTTAACTTAGTTCCCATAGCTTGTTGCAAACTTGGCCAAAATTTAGAGGTGAATCTAGGATCTCTATCTGAAATAATTGACACAGGAGCTCCATATTGACTCACTATCCTGTCAACATATATTTTGGCCAACTTATCTAGGGTGAAAGTCGCTTTGATCGGTAAGAAACGTGCTGTCTTTGTAAATCTATCAACTATCACCCATATTCCGTCATGTCCTCTCGGAGTTCTAGGGAGACCGAATAAGAAATCCATAGTAATGTGTTCCCATTTCCATTCCGGCGCAGGAAGTGGGTCTAGAAGACCTCCTGGCCTTTGCCTTTCAGGTTTAACTTGTTGACAGATCAAACATTTGGCCACATAATCTGCAATCTCCCGTTTCATCCCTGGCCACCAATATTGTTCTCTCAAAGTTCTGTACATCTTTGTGCTTCCTGGGTGCATGGCATAAGCAGAACTATGTGCCTCCTCCAGGATGGCATTTCTCAATACTGGATCTTTAGGAACACATAATCTTCCTTGGTTTATCAAAGCTCCGTCACTTTTCACCTCATAATCTGTTCTTTGTTTCAAACTTACTTCTTCAATTATTTTTCGGAATAGGGGGTCTTCTTTTTGTCCTTTGACAATCTCCTCTATTAAAGTAGGACTCACCTGAAAATGTGCAATTAAGCCCCCTGATCCATTCACTTATACAACCCCCTTAACTCTCTTACCAGCTTCACACTAATAGCACTAAGTAAAACTCTTCCTTGGCTCAACTTCCTACTTAATGCATCAGCCACCACATTTGCTTTTCCAGGATGATAGTTTATGGTATAGTCATAATCTTTAATCAGTTCCAGCCATCTTCTTTGTCTCATATTGAGTTCCTTTTGATCAAAATATACTTTAAGCTCTTATGATCTGTATAAACACAACACTTTTCTCCAAACAAATAATGCCGCCATATTTTTAAGGCTAACACCATAGCTGCTAGTTCAAGATCATGTGTAGGATAGTTAAGTTCATGTGACTTCAACGGCCGTGAGGCATAAGCTATTACTCTACCTTCTTGCATCAACACATAGCCCAAACCTTGATGAGAAGCATCACAATACACTTCATATTCTTTCCCTGATTCTGGAAGTGCTAAAACTGGTGCCGATACTAATCTTCGTTTCAGTTCCTGGAAGCTTCGTTCACAATCTTCATTCCAATCAAATTTAACGTTCTTCTTAGTTAAATGAGTCAATGGTAATGCAATTTTGGAAAATCCTTGGACAAAACGGCGGTAATACCCCGCGAGTCCCAGAAAACTACGCACTTCAGACACTGTCTTCGGTTGTTCCCATTTAGTAATTGCTTCAGTTTTCTGAGAGTAAACACAAATCCCTGCAGCTGAGACAATGTGACCTAGAAACATCACCTGTTCGAGCCAGAATTCGCATTTACTAAACTTTGCATATAATCTCTTTTCTCTTAAAACCTGTAAAACGGTTCTAAGATGTTTAGTATGCTCTTCCTTGCTTTTAGAGTACACCAAAATATCATCTATAAACACTATTACGAACTGATCCAGATAAGGATGGAAAATCCTGTTCATTAGGTCCATGAACACAGCTGGAGCATTCGTCAACCCAAATGGCATAACAAGAAATTCATAATGCCCATATCTCGTCCTGAAGGCTGTTTTGGGTATGTCTGCTTCCCGAACTTTCAACTGATGATACCCAGACCTCAAATTGATTTTGGAGAACACTGACGCTCCTCTAAGCTGATCAAATAAGTCATCAACTCGTGGCAAAGGATATTTATTGCGTATAGTTACCTTATTTAATTGACGGTAATCTATACACAACCTCATCGTCCCATCTTTCTTCTTCACAAATAACACCGGTGCACCCCATGGAGATACACTAGGTCTGATGTATCCCTTATCGATCAGTTCCTGTAACTGTACTGTTACCTCTTTCAATTCTGAGGGTGCCATACGATAAGGTGCCTGTGAAATAGGAGTAGTCCCTGGAACTAAGTCAATAGTAAACTCTACCTCTCTATCAGGTGGTAGTCCTGTCAATTCTTCAGGAAAAACATCAAGGAACTCCTGTACTACAGGTACCTCTTCTGGTTTCAGTTTCTCCTATCGTACTTCTACTACATGAGCTAGATAAGCCTCACAACCCCTTACTCAATAGTTTTCTGGTCTTTACAGCTGAAATTATGCAAGTAGGTAGGATTCTCCTCCTTCCCTGAAAAATCACTTCAACTCCGCCTGGTTGCATCAGCCTTACCTCCTTTTTGAAACAGTCCACTCTGGCATGGTATCTTGATAAGAAATTCATGCCAAGAATCACATCAAATTCTAGTAACATCAGAGGCAGCAGGTCTACTGTCATTATTTCACCCACAATCTCAACATCACAATCACGATAAGCATACTTAATAATTACAGATTCCCCAACGGGAATGTGTACTAACAGTGGTTCAGACAGAGGTTCTAATCTCCTATTCACATGTTCAACAAATTAACTAGATACAAATGAATGGGTAGCTTCTGAATCTATTAATACATTTGCAACATTAGAACAAATAGGAAGCATACCCGTGACCACATCTGGTGCTCCCTCTGTCTCTTTCGAGGTTACTGCAAATACCTGTCCTTGCTGCTTTGGTCTGCCTGCAAAACTTCTCTGTCTGGCTCCACTGCTTCCTTCACCAGCTCCCATCTCCTGCCTTGGCTGGTTCACTGTCTGCGAAGTGGTTCTCTGTTCTGTTTCTTTTCCTTTCCGGGGATACGGACAGTCTTTCTTGAAATGCCCCTGTTGTCCACAGTTATAACATACACCAGCTCCTGTATAACAAGGCCCCCAATGATGATTACAACAAGAAGTACAATAGGGCTTCTGCACTGAGCTGGTTAAGGATTCACTAGGCTGATTAAACTAGGACCGCCCGGTAGGTACGGGTGCTTGAATAAATCTCCCCCGTCCTCTTGATGTATTTCCTCCTCTAGATCTCCCTGAAAAAGATGAGCTGCCCGATTGAGCTTTAAATTTTCCTCTACCAGATACTCCTGGTACAAAACGTCTCCCTTCACCTCGATACGTCTGTTCTCGAGATGAACTATAAATCTGTCCAGTTTTAGCTTCTCCTCGATCAACTCTTCCTTCCGCCAAACTTCTTTCTACTCTCATTGCTGCTTCTACTAACTTGGTGAAATCAGTCCATTCCATGCTTGCCGTTACTGGGGTCCGAATCTCACTACGCAGACCCTCTTCAAATCGTTTACATTTATCTGCTTCTTCCAGTACGAGTGCTATAGCATATCTGGCAAGCTCAGTAAATTTCTTTTCATATTCAGATACAGTCATATCGCCTTGGACCAAGCTCAAGAATTCCTTTCTTTTCTCATCACAAAAAGCTTTAGGATAATATTTCTCCTGGAACAATCTTTTGAAATCTGCCCAAGTCAAAGCTCCTCCCTCAAGACTTCTGCTTTCGATCAATCTCCACCAATCCTCAGCCCCTTTCTGGAGCATAAAAGTAACCAAGTCCAGTTTTCTATCTTCTGGACAATGCACAACTCTGAAGCATTTCTCAACCTGATTTAACCATGCTTCAGCTTCCATAGGATCAGTGGTTCCCTCAAATATCTGAACACCCAAAGCTTTAAATCGCTCTATGCCATACTTCTTCTAAGGATCCCCCTGAGCTGTCTCCATACTGGCCACCAATCTTTGGGCTATTCTGTTAAAGATTTGTTCTTCCATATTCACATTAACCTGGGGATTACTGGTTTCCCCCTCAGACTCATGCCTCTTTTCCCTGGTAGCGTGCGATCCTTTGACGCCTCTACGCCTACCTCATTCTGTTCCTCTGGGCATATTCCTACAACATAAGGTAAATTTACTATTGCATGTCCTTTCTTAACTACTATACATGTTCTCACAGCCCAATGCATTGAAAAGTCCGAAGGAGAAGAATAAAAGACCATGCTGGACACATGGTCAAAACTGAAGTAACGCATAGTAAAAGTGGACGTATAGGAAGTACTTAAGCACTTAAAGGGAAAGAAGTGAGACACATAGACTTCTATTATAAGATATTTCTAAGTGTTGGAAAGTAGAAGGTTGTGGAGTAGACATAAAAACTAGAACATGTGTTGGACGCATGCCAATTTATTTAAAAGGAAATAGTTAATATAAGGAAAGGTTTAAAAAGAATAACCTTGGAAATAATCAAGGAATGACTAAGGATAGGAAGATGGTCATGGACGCAGGATGGAAGTGAACGCAATAGGACCAACGCATAGAGGAAGAGCTTGAGAAGGATTTGTTGTCGTTGACGCTTAGCGGTATTGTGTAAACACTGGATTGTAATAGCGCGACTATACGTTGAAAATGATCACGAATGGTTGTTGTGAGCTGAAGTAGTCGCCGGGTCGACGGAAGAAGAAACGTATTTGGCTTACCATGCGTTGGTGAGGCTGTTATGAATTGAGGTCCCTATGCGTTGAGACAGTTATCTCTACTCGTCAAAGACGATAGTGTAGTTAGTTAAGAGTTAGACAAGTGAATAGGGAAGCTTAAACCTTAGAGGAAACTCAATGAACGCATGAGGGCGCTGTATGGATTGAATGGCTGTCTATTTGAAAATAATGGACGAATAAGATAAGTTATAAAGGCCAGGTGGCTTCATATAAACTTGACACCTTAAAATAAGGATGTGTTAAAAAGGCATGTTAAGTGTTTCATGCAAGGTAACACTTGGACTAATGCATGGTTAGTCAGACATGCAGAGCGACATATGGCAATCAAGTGGCGAAAGAGGAGTAGGATGGCAAGATCTCTATAAACAGGACCCTGGGGGAAGAGTAACGACTGATGATTCTGAAGTAAAAATCCTTGAGTGAAGAAGGAGAACGAAGACAGAAAGGAGGAACCCCTTGCATTGTAAAAGGAGGTCTGCCGCCAAGAAAGAAGACATTCGTGACAACTTAGTCATCTGGTGTTAAAGAAGTTATCTTGCATTGAAAAGGGAACCTTGGGTTTGAAACGAATCTAACATTTAAGGTGAACGCGGTGTTCAAAAATAGACGATGCGTTCAAGTTGACCTTGCGTCAAGAGAAGTCGACGCATCCGAAAGAAATAAGAGGAGTTAGGCTGCACTTTACAGTAGCCATCAACCTTGCGTTGAAGGGCAGGATTGTGACCAGCCAAACTGATAGAGGGAGGCCAGTCTTGCGTTCCAGAGTTAGAACGCTGTGACCAACTAAGCTACCGAGAGTGAAAATAGCGAACTAGTGGACTAGAAGCTGAAGCCTTGCGTTAAGGGCTCGGGAAACAGAAGTTTGAAAGGAAAAAGGGGGAAATTCCTTAAGAGATTTGTGAGTGACTTTATGGTTTGAAATAAGTTAATTTGAATGTTATTCTCTCCTATATGTTTAATGATATCTTTGAAGTATGAGATGAAATGTACTTTTATGTATAAAACTAGCACATTTCTTTTATGTGAGATAGAGATTGATAATGTATTAGATAATGTTGTAAGTCTCATCAAGCTGGTTGCTACATAATGTTCTAGGAAGCTAAGATATCATGATTATAGTTAATGCGGAGAAACGTATTATGCATGTTTGTGTACTAGAATTATCTGAATGGGACCCAATGCTGAAGGACATGAGAAGGCATATGGGCAACCCTAGCATCTCTTTTAAGCTCTCACCTAAGGATATAAAGACGGTGATTGAGTACTTTCCCTGGGACCCTAGTACCGAAGGACATGAGAAGGTACACGGGCAGCCCGAGAACAGACAGATTTATAAGCAGAATAAAAGAGCAATTGACGCTGATGTGTTGAGATTACTCCACACAACTAAGGCTTATTGACGTTAAGTGCGTTGAGGTTGCTCCGCCTTAACAAAGGTTCGATGGAAAGATATCCATTTATGTAATAATAATTAAGTACAAATGTGGTTATTTACAAGTTTATGAAGCATGATCTAGCAGTTCCTATAGATGACTGTAGTTATGTTTATTGAGTTGTTTCTTAGTCACTCACTGAGCATTGTAGCTCATAATGTTTTTCTATTGTTTTCTTTCCAGGTAGCAAGCGAGTTCGGGATGCTTTGCCTACACGGAAACCTTGTCTGGGCTGTTCTTGACGGAAATGGTTGGACAGTGAACCTTACAGAAGAGTCAAGGTTGCTGTCTTCACACCTCTTCTCGGGTTGAGAAAGGATAATCCGGGAGGGGGTGTGACAGTTTTCAACGGTTTCATGGTAAAACTGAAGCTAAAACAGAAGCTTTATCTGTCGTCGCACAGTTTGAACCAGGTCTGTGTTTGGTGAATATTGAGCTGAAGAGATCGAATTTTGGGCTGAAATTTTAAGGTTAGTAAGTTAACTCAATTTTGAACAACTTTTATGAAGGATGCCTGAGTTAAAATGGAATAGAAACATGTAAACTTTTAGTTGGAAGTTACTGATACGGAATTTCTGTGCAATCTGGAGTAGCGCGGAGAAATCTTGCAATATCTTACGAACAAGGACGCATTAAGCCACGAAAATTTGAGGTAAGCTAGAAAACATATTTCTCTACAAGTTTATAGAAGAAAAGAAGTTCTAAATCTGGCTGAAATTATGACTTTTAACTGACAGAAGTAAGAACAAAAAGAAAAGGAGGAAACTCTGCTGTCGGGTGTCGTTAGGAAGCTGGTGTCGCTGAGAAATTGGAGAGTGAGTAGCGAGACAAATCTCGTTGGTAGTGCAAAGGAGCTTTTTGTCTCACAAATCTCGCTGACTCTCGCTAGGTGTCGCTCCTCAGGTAATCTCGCTAGTCTCGCTTATTCTGGTGTCACTAGTGCCGTGTACCTATTGTGTAATTTCGCTAGTAATCTCGCTAGTAAGGTGAAATCTCGTTGGTAATCTCACTAGTGACATAGAATCTCGCTTATTATGTTTACTTTGGAAAAAAAGGGAGTCTCGGTGATGAATCATGATTAGAGTTTAAATATGCATATTTAACGATCATGTAAAGGAAGTTTAAGGAAAGCGTAACGTGAGGAATGTGTATTTACAACCCAAGTTGTGAGTGACACTTTTCTTTCTTTGAAAACAAAATTTATTGAAAATGTTTAGTTTGGTTTTCTTATGAGATATGGCTTTGAGATGAACTGTTTTCTTGAAAAGCATGATGTTTGATGATATTGTTCACAAGGCATGTTTAATTCGTTTTCTATAAGATGTTGAAAGGCATGTTGTAAAATGTTGTTTATCGTGAAATATCTGATTTTTCATGAAAGACTTTCATGTGAACTATCTACGTAAAATACTGGTTTCTAAAATGTTTTAGAGGAGGCTCAATGCTGAAGGACATGAGAAGGCATGCGAGTTTCCCCGGGACCCAGTACTGAAGGACTCGTAGAAGGTACTTGGGCAACCTGCGATATTCCTATGTGCACATATAGGTTGTGACGTTGGGTGTATTGAGTTTTGCTCTACCCCAACTAAGGTTGTTATCGATATTGAGTGCATTGAGTTTTACTCTGCCTCAACTAAGGATGTTTTCGACGTCAGGTGGGTTGAGTCTTGCTCCGCCCTGACTAAGGGAAAATCTTGAGAACTAACTGATTTCGTGTACAATCATTTTGGCATGAACATATGTGATTTGATTACGTTGTTGAAAATTATGATTTTACAGAAATGATTATTTGAATCACGTTTACGTATATGGTGTTATAATGATTGTAACATACCTGTTTTCGAACAAAAGATGGTTTTACAAATATTAGTCACTCACGGGGCTTTTAGCTCACACTTTCCATGTTTTCTTTTCATCCCAGGTATCGAGGACGTTCCCGGTGCTTAGCCTACTCCAACTCCCATTGCCTAAGCTTCGAGATATCAGGAAAAAGCACATTTAAGTCATTGTACGTGTATATAACCTTGTATAGGTGGCATGTAGACCTGATTACAAAATAGTTGGGATGTGAGACGGGTTATTGTGCAAATATGTTGATAATATGTTGAAAGTTAATTGTAATAATACAGGTCTTTATGGTTTTGGATTTATAAGCAAATATGTATGTTATAGTCTCACAGGTTATTCAGGTACAACTACGCAGTGAATGTCATAAAAAGGGTGATGCTTGCTGTCTTCACATCTCTTCTCAGGTTGGGTAAAGTATCCTGGGAGGGGGTGTGACATATAAGGATCTCTTGAGAAGATGTCCTCAACACGGCTGTCGGATTGGTTGCAAATTCAACCCTTCTATAATGGATTTGCAAGCTAAACCAAATCCATACTAGATACAACTGCCGAGGCTCAATTTTTTCAAAGAATGCTCAAGAGGTTTATACCATACTAGAAGATTTGGCCACTACATCGTACAATTGGCCACGTGAACAGTCTTCTCCAATTATCCTAAAAGCCATCGGACGATATGAGATGGACGAGGTATGTTCTCTAAAAGCTCAATTGGCTTCTCTCACTAATGCTTTATCTAAATTTGCTCAAGGAAGCCAAGCTTAAGCAAGTCCATCATCTATAGCTTCCCTTGCGGCCATGGCAAGTCAACAAGAGCCTAGTAAGTTAGAAGTGGCCAATTATGTGGATAGAGGACAATACAGAGGTCGACAACAATTTCCAACTAACTATACTGATTCTATAATTAATTGGTGAATCAGGTTTACTCGGTGAGTTTGAGGTCGAACACAGGGACTATGCTGATTCTATAATTAATTGGATTATTCGAGTTGGAGCGGTAACCAAAAATATTTGAGAAGGATGCGTCTAACTAAAGAAAGCAATAACATGTACACTAGATTAAAATGTGGTAAATGGTAATATCACACCCCTCCCAAATCGCCTACATAACCTGAAAGGAGATGTGAGGACAGCATACATCACCCCTCTTGTGACGCATACCATCCGTTTCTACACACTTATCCTATACTGTTCATGTTCGTAGCTATTTCTTATTTGAATTAAGTTGTTTCTTAGCTTGTTGCACAAAATAGATTTTAACATTTCTGTACATGGATGCGTCGAGAATTACTCTAATTGTGCTCATGATTTGCAAGTTTTCTTATAAAGACCCAAGTATAAGTATTTATAGGTATCCTGGTGAGTCTAGGGTCGAACGCAGGGATTTGTGATAACCAGGCGCTGAGATTATAAACTTGACTATACGGTGAACTATACATGTAATATATGCAATTGTTTGTTGTGTAAAACTATACATTAAGAATAAGAAGAATTTCCTACTACTAATGATGAGGTGGATGCGGTGAAGGTTAGTCATATGTCATTTAGTATCAGATTACATGTGTTGAGAATGAATGGAACCATGCGATAGGAGTTAATGCAAGAGTTAGTTGTTACCTAAACCTTCTGAGTATAACTGCATATCTACAAACTGCAATTGTGAATCAATCTCTCGATGTTTCGACACCACATTAATCTTATTTCTAAGACGCATGGTAAGTTTGCGTTGGCAAAAGATGAACTACATCTCTGAAACTCATCTAGTCTTAATAAATGCTAAAGATTAACTATCCACTCTCTCAAGCTCGATAGTTATGCTTATTACTTGTGTTTGTCAGACAAAGTCATGCAAGCTAAAGATATGCATTAATCAAGATGTAATATGCTCAGAATTGCTCAAGAAAACTAACTCTTAACATCAACTCATTCATTCAAGCATGGTGTAAGGTGTTCAGTATAAAGATAGATGGAAGAGAATAGTCAATCAAACTCATATTAAGCGAATAAGTCATTCTCTTGAATGTCATTAACAAAATATAAGCAAGGAGAAAAATGAAAATAAAACAGAAATGAAGGGCGTCAAGCCGCCACTGGCAACGTCTTGCTTCATGGAGGCTTGAGATGGTCGCTATCTGATACATAAATTCCATAAGGTGAATGTTCTCACTCACTGGGAGATGACTCTGAAAATGCTCAGAATCCTTCTCTCAGAAGAGCCCGAAATGGAGGCTGGTTATGATGAGGGAGAAATAGTGCAGAGCTTTCGCCTCTTAACTCGTCTCCTGGTTTCTTTAAGAAGCTTTTGGGCTATTTATAGGCATCAAAAGGTTGATATCATGATGATCTGACACCTTTGCATTAAATTTCACCCATGCTGCATAGACTTTTCAGATTTGTCAGCCTATTTGTTCTACCATCATCTTGATAGGTTGCTACTCTTTTTCGTAATGACATGACAGCTGCTTGAGCATGCTTGAGTTTCTTCTTCGACGCATGGTTTTCAACGCATGACTTCACCGCATAGGCTCGACGCATGATCTCGCCGCAGCTTCAACTCTTCGTACTTGGTTGTTCCTACTTTTCTTCTTAACCCTGCGTTAGGAACAGAAGCTTATCATTTTTCAGGCATTTTTCTTTTTGCAAGTAGTGCCAACTCATGTTGATACATTTTTCATCATTTAACTACCAAAATCATGCGTTGTACTCCAAAGTTACTCTAATTAAATCAAATAATGACTATAATAACTTGTATTTCTACAAGTTATCAGTTCACAACATGCATATCACTCCTTAATACATTTAAACCATAACATATAGGAAATTATATACATATCGATAATTCAGAATACAACTCCTCCATAAAGCCCTTATACAAAACCATATGTCAACTCCCAGTAAATGTACAACTAGGTCTACATGCCACCTATATAAGGTTTTACATACATACAACTCTTCAAACAGGACAATTTTCTGGAAACTCGAAGCTTAAGCAGGGCGAGTTGGAGTAGGCAAAGCACCAGGAACGTCCTTGCTACCTGGAGGGGAAAGAAAAACTTGAAAACATAAGCTAACAGCCCAGTGAGTGACTAATTTTAAACAAATTTATTTAGTTTGAAAATCATCATGATTTAAACAAATTCTGACAGCATGAGTAAAACATAGAATCATCTCATTTTCATTGATTAAATCACGTTTAAATGCCCTTATCAAATCATACATGGTATTTCAACAATTCGTAAGTAAAACAGTACGGTTACAAGACTTCTCCTTAGTTGAGGCGGAGCAAAACTCAACGCCCCAACGTCGAAAACAAATAAGGCTCGATGCGGAGCAAAACTCAAGCACCAGCATATAACCTCTATGTGCACATAGGAACATGGCAGGTTGCCCAAGTACCTTCTCCATGTCCATCAGTACTGGGTCCCGGGGAAACTTACATGCCTTCTCCATGTCCATCAGCACTGAGTCTCCTCTAAAACATTTTTCCTTTAAATTAAGGCAATACTTTATACAAAACAATTCATAGTCAAATCTTTCATAAGAAAACAGGGCATTTCATAAAATCATTAACATTTAATAAACGTTGTTTAGTAAAACATAAATAAATAAGAAAACCAAACTGATATGTACAATAAAATCGTTGAAACAAGAAAAGAAGTGTCACCATAGCTCTTTTCTAGGCCTTAAGTTGATGACACGCCTTTCCTATCTCCTCTTAACCTGAAATAAACATTTTTCCTTACATTACGCTTCTTTTACTTGATCATTTAGTTTGCATAATTAACTCAAATCATGATTCATCACTGAGCCTCCCATTTATCCAAAGTAAACTTAATACGCAGCGCTACTAACGAAATTCCCACATTCCAGCGAGATTACTAGCGATACTACCAACAGGACACGCTACTAGCGACACTAGGATAAGCGAGACTAGCGTGATTTACCTGACGAGCGATACCTAGTGAGAGTCAGCGAGATTTCAGAGACAAAAAGTTCTGCAATACCACCAGCGAGATTTGTTTCGCTACTCACTCTCCAACTTTCCAGGATATCATCTTCCTAACGACACCCGACAACAGAGTTTCCTCCTTTCCTTTTGTTCTTCACTTCTGTTGATTAAAAGTCATATTTCCAGCCAAAAATAGAACTTCTTTCCTTCTACAAACTTGTAGAGAAGTATGTTTTCTAGCTTACTTCAAATTTTCGTAACTTAACTTGTCCTTGTTCGTCAGATATTGCAAGATTTCTCCGCACTACTACAGATTGCACATAAATTCCTTATCAGTCACTTCCAGGTAAAAGTTTACATGTTTCTATTCCATTTCAACTCAAACATCCTTCATAAAAGTTGTTCAAAATTGAGTTAACTTGCTAACCTTAAAATTTCAGCCTTAGACTCGATCTTCTTGAATCGTTTCACTCTAAACATCCGATACTGTCCAGCTTGTGCATCCACAAATAACGTTCTGTTCCAGCTTAGATTTCGATACCAAAACGAGTAGACTTCTATTTGAAATCCACAAGAACACCTTCTTCTTCTTCTCTTGTAGTTTGTCTGAAAAATGAAACCGACTTAAGCTCTCAAAAATGTCTAAAAATGATAAAATATTCAATCTACTCACCTATTTATATTGCAAACTTAACTCTCTTATGCAGGCTGGCGCGTGGGGTTTTCCTTTCTCAATTCAAAGTAAGGCATTCAACACAGCCTACTATCAATATTCCCAGCAGACAGCTACCCTCAGCGCATGGTGCCCTCAACCCCTCATACCTTTAACGCATACAACTCAATCAGTTATTTCCGTCTCCAACGCATGGAGATATTAACGCATGCAACCTCACCAAAGCATGGTTGTTCAAAAACATTTACTTCCCCGCGCAAGTGACTGCTTCAGCTCATAACCCTTCGTGATTTTCACCTTCAACGCATGGTCACTCAAAAGAACCATGCTCTTCTCTGCTTTCATCAACGCATAGTCTTGGCCCATGCTTAACTCTTCCACTCTCGACTACTTTTCTCTAACAACACATGGTCACATTTCACTTGCCTTGTCCCAACACTTAATATTATGAGCCAGTGCTTACAGGTAAGGTATGCAACACAGCAAAGTTAGCTAAATGGATTAAATGAATGGATAAAAATAGGGTTCGCGTTGGTTAACATCTGAAATCAGAAACGCATAGTGATAGTCTATTTATACTTGCGACTCTTCTCCCAGTTGTCAGCCGCTATGCGTTATATGTCTATACCGCATAGGAGAGTATTAAGTACCAATGTTATTCCTATGTCTAGGTAACACTTCTTAGCCTTGTCAATTGAGTTCCACAATCACTTACCCTCTCAAGCAGTCTGATTATTACTACTTATATCGATTATCTAGATGGACATAAGCATCGGATTAAGATTACAATTGGCAATATGCAATAGTTACACTATGGCTCTTATTTAGATGCTAACGCAACCCGTGACCCTTGAAAGATTAGCTACTCATGGATTCAAAGTAATAAGTGGAAAGTGTAGAGAAATGGATAAACATGGAAGAATTTTAGATTAATGAACGGAATAAAATTTTAGACAGCTCAATGTCTTGACACAAATCTAAAATCAATGCTAGAAAAAGAGATAGAAAGCAGGAAAGGCATCAATGTCTTGAGTCGCCGGAATGGAAGCGTGAGGTTTTGCTGTGAAGTGGTCAGGCGAATGGAAGACTCTTCTCTCTCTGAGCTACTCGTCTCCGGTTGTCTTCTGGAGAGAACTCTGCTGTCACTAAGGAATTCTTCCAAGAATCAACAACCCCTTTTCAGCTTGCAGGTCTGCCCTTTTATAGAGACTGCGTTCGTAATCAATAGCAAATCTGCGTGATTGGAGGAAATTGATGTCGTGCGTCTTTCTCACCTAATTACATAATTCTCGGTTCAATTTAGATCCACCACTTTAGCCACAGATCATGCATGTCAATCTTCCGACAATCTCTTAAGATTCTAATCTGATTTTCCACTGCCTTGCGTTTCTGGTTGTTATGCGTCCATGGAGAATTTAGGTTCATGTGTTCACTCATGTCGACGCATCCATATGTTCTAACGCATCATCCTGCGTTGAGCGGATGTCAATGCGTCATAGGTTGCCAACGCATAGTCCTGCATTAAGAATCTACAGGTTGCTCGCGTTTCTACAGTAAATCATGCGTTTTAGGCTCAAAAAGCTATAAAATAATTATCTTTATCAATTTACAAGAATAGAACGCATAGGAAGATTTATTAATAGAATTCAACACAAACTACCACATGATTCTCTATTTAATCTCTATTTGTCTAAGAGAAAGGATGTAATAACTTGTATTTCTACAAGTTATCACACCCCCAAACTTAGAGAAATGCTTGTCCTCAAGCATAACTTCTATCTAAGAAACTTCAAGCAACCCTAACATTTTCTCAACCGCATTGACTAGTCTCTCAGAATGCTATACTCAATCAGCTACCTCTCAGTTATATTATTTCTCTACCTCTATATTCTTTTCTTTGGAACGGGTTTAATTTGTATGTGGCAAGCTTTCTTTTCAAAATTCTTTACTCATTATTCACAAAATTTTTGTTTCTTCTTTTAACATTGAGTCTGAAAAGATGAAGATATAAAGTTTCTTTTTCTTTCATTTTTATTATAATGCGTCAAGTAGGGTTACCCATGTAAGCACTGACTTATAATACTAAGTGTTGGGACAAGGCAAGTGAATTGTGGCCATGTGTTGTTAGAGAAAACTAGCCGAGAGTGGAAGAGTTAAACAAGGGCCAAGACTATGCATTGATGAAAGTAGAGAAGAGCATTGTTCTTTTGAGTGACCATGCGTTGAAGGTGAAAATCACGAAGAGTTATGAGCTGAAGCAGTCACTTGCGTTAGAAGAGAAATTGATCATTGGCGGGGAAGGAAATGTTTTTGAACAACCATGCGTTGGTGAGGTTGCATGCGTTAAGGTCTCCATGCGTTGGAGACGGATATAACTAATTGAGTTGTATGCATTAAAGGTAAAAGGCGTTGAGGGCACCATGCGTTGAGGGTGGCTGTCTGCTGAGGATGTTGATAGTAGGCTATGTTGAATGCCTTACTTTGAATTGAGAAAGGAAAACCGCGCATGCCAGCCTGCATAAGAGAGTTAAGTCGAAAATATATATAGGTAAGTAGATTGAATATTTTATCATTTTTAGACATTTTCGAGAGCTTAAGTCGGTTCCATTTTTCAGACAAACTACAAGGCAAGAAGAAGAAGGTGTTCTTGTGGATTTCGAATAGAAGTCTACTCGTTTTGGTATCGAAATCTAAGCTGGAACAGCACGTTATTTGTGGATGCACAAGCTGGACAGTATCAGATGTTTGGAGTAAAACAAATCGAGGAGATTGAGTCTAAGGCTGAAATTTTAAGGTTAGTAAGTTAACTCAATTCTGAACAACTTTTATGAAGGATGTTTGAGTTGAAATGGAATAGAAACATGTAAACTTTTAGCTGGAATTTACTGATAAGGAATTTCTGTGCAATCTGTAGTAGTGCAGAGAAATCTTACAATATCTGACGAACAAGGACAAGTTAAGCTACAAAAATTTGAGGTAAGCTAGAATACATATTTCTCTACAAGTTTGTAGAAGGAAAGAAGTTCTAATTTTTGATGGAAATATGACTTTTAATCGACAGAAGTGAAGAACAAAAGGAAAGGAGGAAACTCTACTGTCGGGTGTCGCTAGGAAGCTGATATCCCGGAGAATTGGAGAGTGAGTAGCGAGACAAATCTCGCTGGTGGTATTGCAGAGCTTTTTGTCTCTCAATTCTCGCTGACTCTCGCTGGTTATCGCTCATCAGGTAAATCACGCTAGTCTTGCTTATCCTAGTGTCGCTAGTATCGTGTCCTGTTGGTAGTATCGCTAGTAATCTCGCTGGAATGTGGGAATTTCGTTAGTAGTCTTGTTTATTAAGTTCACTTTGGATAAATGGGAGACTCGGTGATGAATCATGATTTGAGTTTAATTATGCAAGCTAAATGATCAAGTAAAAGAAGCGTAATGTAAGGAAAAATGTTTATTTCAGGCCAAGAGAAGATAGGAAAGGCGTATAATCCACTCAAGCCCTAGAAAAGAGCTGTGAGTGACACTTCTTTTCTTGTTTCAACGATTCCATAGTACATGTCAGTTTGGTTTTCTTATTTATTTATGTTTTGCTAAACGATATTGAAAGGTATGTTTATGGAATGTTATTGATTTATGAAGTGCCTTGTTTTCTTATGAATGATTTGACTATGAACTGTTTTGTATAAAGTATTGCATTAATTTAAAGGAAAAATGTTTTAGAGGAGACTCAGTGCTGATGGACATGGAGAAGGCACGTGAGTTTCTCCGGGACCTAGTACTGAAGGACATGGAGAAGGTACTTGGGCAACCCGCCACGTTCTTATGTGCACATAGAGGTTATATGCTGGTGCATTGAATTTTGCTCCGCATTGAGCTTTATTTGTTTTCGACGTTGGGGCGTTGAATTTTGCTCCGCCTAACCTAAGGAAAAGTATTGTAACCGTACTGTTTTACTTATGAATTGTTGAAAAACCATGTATGATTTGATAAGGGCATTTAAACGTGAATTAATCAATGAAAATGAGATGATTCTATGTTTTACTCATGTTGTTAGAATTTGTTAAAATCCTGATGATTTTCGAACTAAATTAATTTGTTTAAAATTAGTCACTCACTGGGCTGTTAACTTATGTTTTCAAGTTTTTCTATTCCCTCCAGGTAGCAAGGACGTTCCTGGTGCTTTGCCTACTCCAACTCGCCCTGCTTAAGCTTTGAGTTTCCAGAAAATTGTCATGTTCTGAAGAGTTGTTGTATGTAAAACCTTATATAGGTGGCATGTAGACCTAGTTGTACATTTACTGGAAGTTGAAATATGGTTTTGTGTAAGAGCTTTATGAAGGAGTTGTATTCTGAATTATTGATATGTATATAACTTCTTATATGTTATGGTTGAAATGTATTAAGGAGTGATACGTATGTTGTGAACAGTACAGGATTAGTGTGGAAAAATGGATGGTATGCGTCACAAAAGGGGTGATGTATGCTGTCCTCACATCTTCTTTCAGGTTATGTAGGCAATCTGGGAGAGGGTGTGACAGTGGCACTACCCCAATTTTTGTCATATTGAGTTTTTCTTCTCTTTTTCGCCGTATTCTTGCTCGGTTTTGATCTTTTGGTCTTTTCTTCTAATTTTCCTCATTTTAGCCTGAAAACCACTAGCAAACAAGTGAAATCTAGTATAAACTCTCTTAATTTGAGAGGATAGAAAGCACTTTTCAAGTGCTTATCATGATTTTAAAAACAAAACTAGAAGAGAAAGTAAAAGGATAAGAAACACAAGAGTCAAAAAGAGTTCTAAGGTAGTGAATCCTTGTTTATGTTATCATGCAATATTCTAGGGTTCATGGATTTGATTGCAATTCTTATGCTTAAGTCTAGAAACACAAATCCAAGTTATTTTCTCTAAAAAACAACCTTTTCTAATGCAATTCAATTAATTACTAATTTCTTGAAACCAATACAAAATACATGGCATTAAGAATAGTCTTTAGCAACTTTCATTTTTAACCTAACTATTTTCATGAGAGGTTAACAATGATTCTTTGTTATAGGTCTAGTTAAACATATAATCTTTCAATCATACATCTAACCTAATATTCAAACATGGCCATTCAACAAGAATTTATGCACAATAACAAAGAAAAGCATAATCATCACAACAAAACCATGAAGAGTCTACAATATCAACAAAACTTCATAAACAATTCACCAATACCCTAAAACTAAAGAGTTTAGCCACTCATAGCTTTGAGCAACATGTTCATAAACAAATTAAGCATAGAAAGAGTGTAAAAAAAGGATAACTCTATGAGGAAGAAGTCTTTGATTGAGGAGGAACCGCCAAGATCGGGAACTCGAACGACACCAAACTCTCTTTGTAAACCCAACTTCCATTTGTAACTGCTAATCATTAGTACGTAGTATAGCTGTGAACTTATTTACTTATTCTCCCTCTTGTAGATCAAAGGAAGAAGTGGAGGAAGTCGAAAGTAATTTTCAGTAAGTTGAATATTTAAGTCATTAAGAGGAAACCAAATTAGAATGTATTTCGAATATTAATTGGGACTTAAAAACGGATTTTCTTTTTGTTTTTCTTATTTTTTCTCATAAATTGTAAAAATAAAAAAAAAAGAAAGAAAAGGAGAGAAAAAAAAGAAAAGAAAAAGGAAAATAATAAATAAACAAAAAAAAAAAAGAAAAAAAAGAAAGAAAGGAGATAGTGGAGAATAAGTCGGCAGGAACTTTTTAGGTGCATAAGCTGAAGTTGTTGATCTTATCCCCATTTCTTAAACTTCAACTGACTCTATCTTGCAGCTGAGTGTCGAGAGAAGGAAGAAGAAGGAGTCTAGGGCAAATTCGTGTAGGATTTTGGTTTGTTTCATGGTGAAATTGAAGCTGAAGCAGAAGGGTTGCTTGCTGTCATGCAGTCTGAACAAGGTTTGGTGTTTGGTGTATATCGAGCCGAAGAGACAGAGTTTGAAGCTGAAAATTTGTGGTTAGTAAGTTAACTCAATTCTTAACAACTCTTGTATGAAGGATGGTTGAGCTGAATATGAAAGAAACATGTTAAAGTTTAGGTAGAAGCGACTGATACGGATTTCCCTAGTGATCTGGAGCAGGGTGAAGTAAATTGGGAATATCTGTCGAACAAAGAGAAGTTAAGCTCTGAAATTTTGAGGTAAGCTAGAAAACATATTGCTCTACAAGTTTGTAGAAGGAAACAAATTCCAATTTGAGCTACAAATGCGACTTTTAACAGTTAGAAGTTTGAGCAGTAGCGAAGACAGCAGCAGAAGGAGGAGAGTCTCGCTAGAAAGTTGGACGATACTGGGAACGTGAATGAGCAAGAGCGAGACAAGTCTCGTTGGTCTCACTGGTCAAATTTGTCTCACAAATCTCGCTGGTCTCACTAGTCTCACTCGTCCATAGTCTCACTAGTACAGTTGGTTTTTGCTTGATTTCCCTGGTTTAGTCTCGCTAATGGTTGAATCTTGTTCATTAATGAACTTTTAAATGAAATATAGCCTTGGTTGAGCATTTCTTCATGGAGTATAGTCTTGGTGTAAGCACTGACTTGTAAAACCAAGTGTTGGGGAGAGCAATGTGATTGAGGTTATGCGTTGCTAGAGGAGAAGTAGCCAAGAAGTAGAGCAAAATTTTAGTTAAGTGGTGGCCAAAACCATGCATTGGTGAAAGTAGCGGGAAGCTGAATTATTTGAGGAACCATGCGTTGTTGATTGATTCAAGAAGGGTTGTGAGATGAAGTAGTTGTCGCATCGAAGGATAAGTGATCATTGGTGGGAAAATAATATGCTTAAACCATGCGTCGAAGTTACCATGCGTCAAAGACAGCCATGCGCTGAAGTCACATTGCGTCCAAGACAGCACGGTCTTGACGTGATGAAGTTAGTGATGAATGACTATGTTGTATGCGTCGGAGGTAGGAGGCGCCGAGAACACCATGCGCTGAGAATGGTTAGTTGCTGAAGACGCTGAAGGAGAACATAGACATGAGTGCCTTGCGTCGAAGGAAAGACCAGCGCCAGCCTACGGGTGAGGGGTAAGTCGGCATTATCATCTCGGTACATGTGAGGGATAAGTCGGTAGTATATATATAGGTGAGTTTAATTATTTTCAGACATTTCGAGAACTTAAGTCGGTTCCATCTTTCAGAGAAACCACCAGAGGAGGAAGAGGAAGGTGTTCTTATAGTTTTTGGGCGAAATTCTACCTGTTTTTGGTGCTGAAATCTGAACCGGAATAGGAGACTGATTGCAGACTCACAGACTAAACAGTGGTTGATGTCTGGAGTAGAACGACTCAAGGAAGCCGAGTTTGGGGCTGAACTTTTGAGGTTAGTAAGTTAACATAATTCCTAACAAGTCTTATGAAGGATGGTTGAGCTGAAACCGAAGTTTATCACATGAATCTTTAGGTAAAAGCAGCAACTACCGAACTGCTATGCAATCCAGAGAAACACGGAGTGATTTGGCATAAGTGGAGAACAAAAAATAGTTAAGCCTTGAAATTTTGAGGTAAGCTGTGGGACTTAATTCTTTACAAGTTTGTAGAAGGGAAGAAGTCTTAATATGGGCTGGAAATACGTTTTTAGCAGGGATTAAGCAGAGAGATCAAGGTTGTAGCAGTCAGCTTTGTTAAGGAGTAGTTAAAGCTCAACATGGGTATAACAGCAGGAGTAAACTGCACACAAAGTGTCCCTAGAATCAGGGTATAACAGAAGGGTAAGGAACAATTAGTAGCTAAAGCTTTAGTGTTAAGTTTGAGTATAAACCTATGAGAGTCTAACCGCGTGATGAGTTACAAACATTGTGTGTGTAATGAGTTACTGTTTATGTTTTGATGAATGGAAAAGAAGTATAACAAGGGAAAATATCTATTTCAGGCCAAGAGGAAATAGGAAAGGCGTATAATCCACTCAAGGCCTAGGAAGAATTGTGAGTGACACTTCTTTTACTTTAAAACGATTTTGTTGAACATGATAGTTCGGTTTTCCAATGAAATGTGAATTTGTGATTAAATGATTTATGAGGCATATGTTATGTTCTTAAAGCTATTGAAAAGCATGTTTATGAAATGTTATTAATATAATAATTGCCCTATATTCTTATGAACGATTTATATATGAACGGGTTGTATAAAATGTTGCTTCTAAAAAGGAAAATGTTTTAGAGGAGGCTCAATGCTGAAGGACATGAGAAGGCATGTGAGTTTCCCCGGGACCCAGTACTGAAGGACATGGAGAAGGTACTTGGGCAACCCGCCATAGTCCTATGTGCATATAGAGGTTATATGCTAGTGCGTTGAGTCTTGCTCCGCATCGAGCCTTATATGTTTTCGACGTTGGGGTGTTGAGTTTTGCTCCACTTCAACTAAGGGAAAAATATTGTATCTAAACTGTTTCCTTATGATTTGTTTAAAAATCATGTATGAATTGATAAGGGCAATTAAGTTTGTTTTAACTAATGTATTTAAAGTGATTGCATGTTTTATGTTGATGTTGAACTCAGTTTTACTACTGATGATTTCCGAACTATAATGGTTTGTTAACATTGTCACTCACTAGGCCTTTAGCTCATGTTTTCTATGTTTTCTTTCCCCTCCAGGTAGCAAGGACGTTTCTGGTGCTTTGCCTACTCCCACTCGCCCTGCTTAAGCTTCGAGTCTCCGGAAAATCTGACTTGTTGAAGTGTTATTTGTATGTTAAACCTTAATTAGGTGGCATGTAGATATGTATGTACAATTACCAGGGGTTGAACTATGAGTTGTGTAAGGACATGTAAAAGAGTTGAGAAATTTCATTTTTGGCTTGTATATACTTTTCTATATGTGATGTTTAGAATGTCTTAGAATGTGGAGATTACATTGTGAACAATGTAGAATGTGTGTGAAGGAATGGATGGTAGGCGTCACAAGAGGGGTGATGTATACTGTCCTCACGTCTCCTTTCAGGTTACGCAGGTAAACTTGGGAGGGGGTGTGACACTTGGTGATGGTTTTCTTTAGGTGGTAGGGTTGGTTGTGAATAATAGAAATGTCTAAGGCTTGTTGCATATGTAGAAAGGAATTTTAAGAAAATCTAACAAAGGAAAACATAATATTTTTAAGCCGAGAGGAGCTAGGAAAGGCGTATAACCCACTAAGAGCCCGGGACAAGTTGTGAGTGACAATTTTATTTTAAAATGAGTTTACTTTAAACAAAGTTTTCATGATATATGATTATGTTGGGAAACATGTTTATATGTTTATGCTTTTCATGGGTTTCAATGTGCTGTGAGGATTATTGGGTTTCAATGTGCTATGAGGATTATTTGCTTAAAGAAAGTATGTGTTTCCATGTACGTGCGTATTATGTTTTTACATTGGAAATCATTTGAAGCATGCTAGTTGTTAAACGAGTTTTACGAAAGGCATGCTATTCATTGACCGATGATTTTATGGAAAGCATTACGGATTGTTAATGAGTTTGTGAAGATCTGAAATGATATAAACTCGTGAATTTTTATTATACTATTTTCAAAGCACGTCGTTTTTTTAATAATGTTTTTGAAAAGGCTCCATGATAACTTGTAGAAATACAAGTTATTATTGTCTTTCTCTTAGAAAAATAAAGTTTAAATAGAGAATCATGCGGTAGTTGGTGTTAAATTCTATTGATAAATCTTCCTATGCGTTCTACTCTTGTAAATTGATGGAGAAAATTGTTTTGAAGCTTTTTGAATCTAAAACGCATGCTTTAATGCAAGAACGCAAGCAACGCAGATGGATGCATTGGCAACCCTTTAACGCAGGTGGATGCATTGGCAACCGATGGATGCGTTAGCATACTTGAACGCAGGAACTCAAGTTATCCATGGACGCATATCAACCAGAAACGCAAGGCAGCAGAGAATCAGATAAAAATCTTGAGAGATTATCAGGAGATTGATATGCTTGATATGGAACGAGAGTGGTGGATCTAAATTAAACCGGAAATCACATGATTAGGCGAGATGGACGCAAGCAGAAATTCAACCTCCAATCATGCAGATTTGTCAGCGATTGCAACGCAACATCTATAAAAGAGCAGACTTGAAGGCTAAAAGGTTGTTGAAACTCTCGAAAGAATTCCTAAGTGACAATAGAGTCCTCTCCAGACGACAACCGGAGAGAAATAGCTTGAAAAAGAAGAGTCTTTCCTTCGTCTGACCACTTCATAGCAGAACTCACGCTACCATCTCGGTGAGCTCAAGACATTGAGAAGCCATTCCATGCTTTCGATCTTTTTCTTACTTATGTTTTAGTTTATTAGCAAGACATTGTATTTTCTAAAACATTTATTCCATTCATCAATCTATACATCTTCCATGGCTATTCATTTCTTATCATTTTCCATTTGCTGTTTATCATCCATGAGTAACTAACTCTCGTAAGGGGTCACAGGTTGCGTTATCATCTAAATAAGAACCGTAGAAGACTATTTTATCTTGTCAATTGTACTTTTAATCCAATGCTTATGTCCATCTAGCTAATCGATATAAGTAGTAATAATCAGATTGCTCGAGAGAGTAAGTGATTGTAGAACTCAATTGACAAGGCTAAGAAGTGTTACCAAGACATAGGAATAACCTTGACACTTAACACTCTCCTATGCGTTATAGACATATAACGCATAGCGGCTGACAACCAAGAGAAGAGTTGGTGGTATGAAATAGATCTCACTATACGTTTCTGACTTTAGATGATGACCAACCCCAGCCGTGGGTTTACCATTCATATAATTCAATAAGCTGACTTTTTTGTGTCGCATAACTATCCATCCAACCACTTTAGCTTAGTTTTACTACTTTATAGTTTCTTAGACGCATCACTTCTCACCACCTTCTTTAAACGCATGACTTAAATAATCCAACTAATTATAGAATCTGCATAGTCCCTATGTTCGACCTCAGACTCACCGAGGAAACCTCATTCTTTGCTAATACTTGGGTGAAGAATAGGAAAACTTGACAGATTAGTAATGCATATTTGATAAGCGCTTGAAAAGTGCTTTCTATCCTCTCAAATTAAGGGAGTTTATATCAGATTTCACTTGTTTGCTAGTGGTTTTCAGGTTAAGATTGGGAAAATTAGAAGAAAAAACCAAAAGATCAAAACCGAGCAAGAATACGGTGAAAAAGAGATGAAAAACACAAAGTTGCAAAAACTGGAATAGCGCTGCAGCGCTAAAACCTGAGAGCAACTATTTCTACACACAGACCTAGCACCGCGCCGCTCTCCAACAGTGTAGTGGCGCTCTCCAACAGTGTCGCGGCGCTCTCCTTGCAAATTTGACAGCGCTGCGGCGCTATGGACCAGCGCAGTGGCGCCAATTTTCCATAAATGAAAAAATGGTATTTTTGGTAAGTTTTTGGGCAGCCAACTCTATAAATTTGGGGGTTTCCAGCAGCCCTAATGATCAATCTACAGACCAAAAGAGGCACAAGAAGGAGACAATTGAGTGAGAGTTCATAAAAGAGTTCAAGGAGTGAGTTAGTTGCAAGGAAGAGGAAAAGAGTTCAAGATAGTCGTAGTGCCATTCGAATTCAAATGTGAGAGCCAAGGAGATTGTGATGGTGCTACCTCAATCAAGAGCCCCTTTTCAGTAAACTTTCCATTTCTTTACTCCTGGAAATTTAGAGGCGTTGAGGACAAAGAAATTGTTTCAATTCTTCCATGTTTCAGGGTTTTGATGAATTGTTTATGAATTCATGTTGATCTTGTAGACTTTCATAGTTTTGTTGGAATGATTATGCTTTTCATTGTTATTGTGTTTAATCCTTGTGGATTGGCCATCTTCACATGTTAGGTTAGATGTATAGGTTGAGGTTGAGAAAGTTTTAGGCGATGTGTTTTAGGAGGAGGTGGAGGTGAGGTTGAGTGTTGCGTCTTAGGACGAGGTGGAGGAGGCATTGGCTCTCTTGCGGTTAAAGGGAGTGGAGGTGAAGAACTTGAGGAAGGGGAAGGTCTAATGGTGGCATCAGGACTTGCCACAGCTTGTGTTTCAGTTTGGATGACTTCCCTTTCTTCTGTGTTTGTGGCTTTGGAAGTGACACTTTAGGTGAAAAAGTGGGTTGATTAGGTCTTTTAGTGGCCTTAGCAGGCTCTGGCAAATGTTGCGATCCTCTCATAAACTGACGCAGAGTCATATGGGCAATTACTCCACTGACTTCGATCATCTTCTCTGCGTCTAACACTTCTGTCTGCCCTCCTATGGCAGCATTGGCATATAGGTTCATGATAAGTGAGGGGAAAAAGAGTTGGCCTATTGGTTTGTTGAAGACCCTTCTTATCTGCGCCGCAATTATGCGTCCAACATCAGGGGGATGCGACGCATAATGCAATAAGCTGCCATCACCCGATCCCTTGACACTGTTTTGTCATGCATCGTGGGCATTAGCTGCTTCTTCACCAAGTATACCCAAAGGTTGGCCTCTGGCCATCGGCTGTTAGTAGGCAAAGTTTTAATGCTTGTGGGTGATACGTCCCACTTCACCCCAAGCTTCGCCAATACTCGGCTGCGTCTTCCATTAACTCCGGTGGAGTCGATTCTATTATTTTGTTTCCTTCTGCATCCGAGTTGTCCCTCAACTTATAGATTGCGTTTATTTCCCTTGCGTTGAGTGGGACTTCTAATAACTTGTAGAAATACAAGTTATTACAGTCTTTCCCTTAGAAAAATAGAGATTAAATAGAGAATCATGCGGTAGTTTATGTTGAATTCTATTAACAAATTTTCCTATGCATTCTACTCTTGTGAATTAATGAAGATAATTATTTTATGGCTTTTTGAGCCTAAAACACATGTTTTAACGTAGGAACGCGAGCAACCTAGTTCTGCAAAAGCAACAGAAACCACATCATCAGCAAAAGAAAGTCCTTCAGCAGCAACTCGTAGCCTTGTTTCAGTCAGAATAAGTCCTCGGGACTTCGCGTATACGCAATCTCGAAGCCCAATTAGCTCACGAACAGCCTCCTCAACCCTGGCGAGTACGAGAGCTTGGTAAGAGAGAATGTAGAATGAGAAAAGATAGATTCTTAACGCAAGACCATGCGTTGGCAACCTGTGACGCGTTGACATCCGCTCAACGCAGGATGATGCGTTAGAACATATGGATGCGTCCACATGAGTGAACACATAAACCTAAATTCTCCATGGACGCATAACGACCAGAAACCCAAAGCAGCGGAAAATCAGATTAGAATCTTGAGAGATTGTCGGAAGATTGACATGCATGATCTATGGCTGAAGTTATGGATCTTAATTGAACCGAGAATTACGCAGTTAGGCGAGATAGACGCACGACATCAATTTCCTCCAATCACGTAGATTTGCCACTGATTACGAACGCAACCTCTATAAAAGGGCAGACCTGTAAGCAAAAGGTTGTTGTTGATTCTCGGAAGAATTCCTAACTGACAGCAGAGTTCTCTCCAAAACACAACCGGAGACAAATAGCTCGAGAGAGAAGAGTCTTCCCTCCGCTTGACCACTTTACAGCAGAACCTCACGTTTCCATTCCGGCGACTCAAGACATTGACGCCTTTCCTGCTTTCTATCTTTTTCTAGCTTTGATTTTAGATTTGTGTCAAGACATTGAGCTATCTAAAATTCTATTCTGTTCATTAATCTAAAATTCTTCTATGTCTATAAATCTCTACACTTTCCGCTTATTACTTTGAATCCATGAGTAGCTAATCTTTCAAGGGTCATGGGTTGCGTTAGCATCTAAATAAGAACCATAGTGTAACTATTGCATCTTGTCAATTGTAATCTTAATCTGATGCTTATGTCCATCTAGCTAATCGATATAAGTAATAATAATTAGACTGCTTGAGAGGGTAAGTGATTGTGGAACTCAATTGACAAGGCCAAGAAGTGTTACCTTTCTATAGGAATAACCTTGGTACTTAACACTCTCCTATGTGGTATAAACATATAATGTATAGTGGCTGACAACTGAGAGAAGAGTCGCAAGTATGAATAGACTATCACCATACATTTCTGATTTTAGAATTGAACCAACTCAAACCCTGTTTTTATCCATTCATTTAATCCATTTTGATGACTTTACTATGTCGCATACCTTACCATTTACCACATTTTAATGTAGTGTACATGTTATCGCCTTCTTTAGTTAGACGCATCCTTCTCAATTATTTTTGGTTACCACTCCAACTCTAATAATCCAATTAATTACAGAATCAGCATAGTCCCTGTGTTCGACCTTGGACTCACTGAGTAAACCTATTTCTTTGCTTATACTTGGGTTAAGAATAGGAAAACTTGACAGATTAGAAACGCATAACATTAAGCATGTTCAACGCATAGTATGTTAAACACATAGGAAGCTTAATAATAGATAGACGCAGCAGCAAGTCTTTGAACTACAATTCTGTTTCACAACAAGTTTTTGGCATCGTTGTCGAGGACTTATTTCATCTATCTGTCCAAAACAACTTCATTTTCTTCAACCACCACCACGTCCTCCTCTTCATCAATGCGTCCGTTATATAAGCTACCGACTAAGTCAGGTTGGATCCAAAGGGTGCTAGAACAGAAATTTCTCCAACTGTGGTGGTCGATGATTTCAGTGATATACGGCGGCAACGAGGCTTCTTTAGGGAAAAATCCCACCTCTATCAATAAATCAGGGAACGCCCTGCGTTTCCCTTTTCCTTCCTTCTTTTTTAGCTCGTCCTTCTTCTTGGGTTCCTCCTCCTTAGCAGAAATTTTTTCTTTGCCTTTAGCCTTAGCAGAAATTTGATCCACTATTCTTTTTCAGCTTGCCTCCACCTCTCTTTCCTTCCTTTGTTCTTCTTTCCTCTCCTTTTCCTTCAAGGTGCTAACACCTTGCTCTTCTCCCGCATCCTCCCCAATGCATTTATTCTTCTTCTTTTTCTTCTTCTTGCCCTCCTTCTCCTCTTGGGCACTTATTTTTGCAGCCAGCTCCCTATCTTTTTCTTCTTGGAGTTCTTTTTTAAATTCTTTGGCTACCTTTTCTATTCTTTCTTCTTCCCTCATTTCCTCCTCTAATGCCACAGCGGCTTCGTCAATTTAAGGATCAGGAAGGCCTTGCGTTTCCCATTCTTCTTGGGGCCGCACTTTCCTGCGCGCCTCATTGCAGGACAATGTGTCCTTGCTTATTTTCTCAACTTCTTTTGTTAGGGCCCTGAGCTCTTTCCTCAACTTGGGCCTTTTCTTCTTCATCTTTTCTACCAGGCAATCAAAGGATGTTGCCGCAATCGAAGACTCAGGACCGTCTCCTTGCTCTACGTTTTTCGGCTCTTCATCCTTGGCAGTTTCTTGTGATACCCTTCTTTTCTTCCTTATCAGGGGTACCACTTCCTCTTCCTCAGGCCTCTTTCTTTTGGCCTCTTTGGCCACCACATACTACTTGATTGGTCCGTCATTGGAGTCCATGGTCTTCTCCTCAAGACTGATGAATGCAGGGACTGACCCTTGCATTTCAATAGCCTCGCTTGCATTCTCCTTGTTGCAAGTGGCAGTCTCCGCCTTATTTCTTCTTTCTTCTTGCTCACCCTCCCGAGTCTCCTCTAGTTGACTCTGGATGTCTTTTATCGGCAAGGGTGACTCCCATCTTGCGTCTGATACGCATGCTTCAAATGGGTCTCGCAGGCCATTCAGAATGTGTGCGACCCATTCATCCAAGGAACGTGCGGAGTTCACTTCCCCTTCTTCCACTACCACCACATTCTCAACGCCTCCGCCAACTTCATCCGTCCCTCTTGTGCTAGGGTGTCTTGATGAAGGCAAAGGCTGGTTGACCTCCCTGTCATCCTCCTTCACCTTTGCATCTATTTCCTCTTGAGCAATCCTCTCGAGGATGTCGTTGAAGACAATTTGCTCATCTTTGCGGGGGACTTCACTTCTTCCATACAGTGTGCTAGCTTCATCACGAACAGTTCCAGGACCTGGTTGCTGGCTTCGGAGTTTTTTGTGCTTAGACGTTGGTTTCCGGCATTGAAGTTTCTGACGGAAAACTCCCTCACATTCTTCATTCTCGGCTTTGAAATGCAAGACTTGACTCGGCTTTTGGGTTTTGGGATAGGTGCCAGGTCGATTCGGCTCAAGGGTGGGATGCTTAGGACTTTCATGCAGTCGTCTGAGTCAAGGTCAACTACTGGTGGACGGACTGGAGGTCTGACGAATGGTCGAAAAAATGGGGTTACAGGCGGTCTTTGGGCACTAGCCCTGATTCGTGACGCTGAGAAAGTTGGGATAAATGGTGGGATGGGGTTTCGAGGTTTAGGGCGGACTGGACAAGCGAAAGGCCTCACAGGTCGGGTAGGTCAGAATAGTGGTGGAGAGAAAAATGGAGCTCGAGGGTTAGGAAATACCTCAGGGGCTGGTCGAGGTTTGGATGAGGAAGAAGATGGGGTCGAGTACTGGGTATTGTAGGAAGATATTGGGGAAACGTCACCGGCGAAATGTTCTTGGTTTTCAGAGTCTTATTGGCTAGACATAGACAAGGGTGCGAAGAACTCAAATCGCCGGAGGTTTGAGAGATGAAGGGTTCTGAAAATGGAAAATGGAAAATCGAATCGCGTTTATAAAGGGCTAATTAGGCTGTCAGTAATAAATGCAGATACGCGATATCCAAAATCCCACTGATCTAGGCAAATTTATTGAGCCGCACACCCATCAAGTGTGATTGGCGGCTAATTAATGGAGAAGAGCACTCAAGTGCTTTTGGAAAAACGCATCGACGCACAAGGCTTATGCATTTCCCAAATTCCCTATCTAAAACACAGTGAATTATATTGATAAACGCATAACTGATGAACGATTTCATGTTAGAACTGAAGCTGAAACAGAAGCTTCATCTGCTGTCGCACAGCTCAAACCAAGTCTGGTGTTTGATGAATATCGAGCTGAAGAGATTGAAATTTGGGCTGAAATTTTAAGGTTAGTAAGTTAACTCAATTTTGAACAACGTTTATAAAGGATGCTTGAGTTGAAATGGATTAGAAACATGTAAACTTTTAGCTGGAAGTTACTGATACGAAATTTCTGTGCAATCTGGAGCAACACAAAGAAAACTTGCAATATCTGACACACCAAGACGAGTTAAGCCACGAAAGTTTGAGGTAAGCTAGAAAAAATGATTTTCTACAAGTTTGTAGAAGGAAATAAGTTCTAAATCTGGCTGGAAATATGACTTTGAATTGACAGAAGTGAGAACAAACAGGAAAGGGGGAAACTCTGCTGTCGGGTGCCGTTTGGAAGCAGGTAACGCTGGGAATTGGAGCGTGAGTAGCGACACTGGTGTCGCTGGTCGTGTAAAGGAGGATTTTCTCTCACAAATCTCGCTGGCTCTCGCACAGTATCGCTCATCAGGTAGTCTTGCTGGTATCGCTTATTCTGGTGTCGCTAGTGTCGTGACCTATTGTGTAATTTCGTTAGTAAACTCACTAGTAAGGTGAAATCTCGTTGGTAATCTCACTAGTGACATAGAATCTCGCTTATTATGTGTATTTTAGGAAAGAAAGGGAGTCTCGGTGGTGAATCATGATTAGAGTTTAAGTATGCACTTTTAATGATCATGTAAAGGAAGTTTAAGGAAAACGTAACGTGAGGAATGTGTATTTACAGGCCAAGAAGAGCTCGGAAAGACATATAATCCGCTCAGGGCCTAAGGACAAGTTGTGAGTGACGCTTTTCTTTCTTTGATAACGAATTTATTGAAAATGTTTAGTTTGGTTTTTCTTATGAGATATAGCTTTGAGATGAACTGTTTTCTTGAAAAGCATGATGTTTGATGATATTGTTCACAAGGCATTTTTTATCCGTTTTCTATAAGATGTTGAATGACATGTCTTGAAATGTTGTTTATCGTGATATATCTGATTTTCATGAAAGATTTTCATGTGAACTATTTACGTATAATATTGGTTCCTAAAATATTTTAGAGGAGGCTCAATGCTGAAGGACATGAGAAGGCATGTGAGTTTCCCCGAGACCAATACTGAAGGACATGGAGAAGGTACTTGGGCAACTCGCCATAGTCCTTAGTGCACATAGAGGTTATATGTTGGTGCGTTAAGTTTTGCTCCGCATCGAGCCTTACTTATTTTCGACGTCAGGTGCGTTGAGTCTTGCTCCTCCCAGACTAAGGGGAAGTTTTGAGAATGAACTGTTTTTCGTATACGATCATTTTGGCATGAACATAAGTGATTTGTTTACGTTGTTGAAATTATGATTTTACAGAAATGATTATTTGAATCACGTTTACGTTTGTGGTGTTATTATGATTTTAACATGCCTATTTTCGAACAAAATATAGTTTTACAAAATTAGTCACTCATTAGGCTTTTAGCTCACGTTTTCCATGTTTTCTTTTCCTCCCAGGTAGGAAGGATGTTCCTGGTGCATTGCCTACTCCAACTCGCCCTACTTAAACTTCGAGTTTCCAAAAACAGTTTATTTTCTCGTTGTTGTACGTGTAAATAACTTAACACTAGTGGCATGTAGATTTAGTTGTTTATAAGTGGGTTATGAGAGAATATGTTACAAAAGTGTATTGTGTACAGGAAGGATTATTATATTATGATCATGTGTTAATATGGCTGAATTCTATGAATGTACACGTATGGAAATGTTTGTGCAGGAAGTTATGTAAGATGGGGCAATATGCGTCATGTTCGAGATGAATTTCTTAATTAAATTGAATTGAGTTTCTTAGCTTGTCGCACAAAAATAGATTTTAACATTTCTGTACAAGGATGCGTCAAGAATTACTCTAAATGTGATCATGATTAAGCAAGTTTTCCTATAAAAACCCAAGTATAAGTATTTATAGGTTTCCTGGTGAGTCCAGGGTCGAACGCAGGGATTTGTAATAACTAGGCGTTGAGATTATATGTCTGACTATGCGGTGATCTATACATGTAATATGTGCATTTGTTGGTTGTATGTGTCAAACTATACATAAAGAATGAAAAGAGTTTCCTACTACTAATAATGAAGTGGATGCGGCGATGGTTAGTCATATGTCATTTAGTGTCAGATAGCATGCGTTGAGAATGAATGGAACCATGCGATAGGAGTAGAGTTAACACAAGAGCTAGTTGTTACCTAAACCTTCTAAGTACAATTACATACCTACAAACTGCGTTTGTGAATCCATCTCTCGATGTTTCGACGCCACATTAATCTTATCTCTAAGACGCATGGTAAGTTTGCATTGGCAAAAGATGAACTATATCTCTGCAACTTATCTAGTCTTAATAAATGCTAAAGATTAACTATCCACTCTCTCAAGCTCGACAGACATGCTTACTACTTGTGTTTGTCAGACAAAGTTATGCAAGCTAAAGATATGCATTAATCAAGATGTAATATACTCAGGATTGCTCAAGAAAAACTAACTTTTAACATCAAACTCATTTAGCATTCAAACATGGTGTAAGGTGTTTAATACGGAAATAGATGCAAGATAATAGTCAATCAAACTCATATTAAGAAAATAAGTCATTCTCTCGAATGTCATTAACAAAATATAAGCAAGAAGGAGAGAAATGGGAATAAAACAAAAATGAAGGGTGTCAAGCGGCCACTAGCAACGTCTTGCTTCATGGAGGCTTGAGATGGTTGCTATCTGATACATAGATTCCATAGGGTGAAGGTTCTCACTCACTGGGAGACGACTCTAAAGGTGCTCAGAATCCTTCTCTCAGAAGAGCTCAAAATGGAGGCTGGTTATGGTGAGGGAGAAATAGTGCAGAGCTTTCGCCTCTTGAACTGGTCTCTCTTTCTTTCCTCCTCTTTCTCGGAGAAGCTTTTGGGCTATTTATAGGCGTCAAAAGGTTGATATCATGATGACCCGACACCTTTGCATTAAATTTCAGCCACGCTGTATAGACTTTTCAGATTTGTCAGCCTATTTGTTCTGCCATGATCTGATAGGTTGTTACTCTTTTTCATAATGACATGACAGCTGTTTGAGCATGCGTCTATTTCTTCATCGACACATGGTCTCAACGCATGGGTTTCCACTTATTCTCGTAGCAGCTTCGTCTCTTTGTACTTGGTTGTTTGCACTTTTTTTCTTCTTAACCCTACGTTAGGAACAGAAAAGCTCATCGTTTTTCAGGCATTTTCTTTTGTAAGTAGTGCCAACGCATGGTGATACATTTTTCATCATTTAACTACCAAAATCATGCGTTTAACTCCAAAGTTACTCTAATTAAATCAAATAATGACTATAATAACTTGTATTTCTACAAGTTATCACGTCACAAGAGGGGTGATGTATATTGTCTTCACATCTCCTTTCAGGTTAATTAGGTAATCAGTGAGGGGGTATGACAAGCTTAACCCAATAAATGTGTATTTTTAGGCCAAGAGGAGATAGGAAGGGCGTATAATCCATTCAAGGCCTAGAAAAGAGTTGTGAGTGACACTTCTTTTCTTGTTTCAACAATTCTATTGAACGTGTTAGTTTGATTTTTCTTATTTATTGATGTTTTTGCTAAACGATATTGAAAAGCAGATTTATGGATTGATATTGATTTATGAATTGCCCTGTTTTCTTATGAAAGATTTGACTATGAATGGTTTGTATAAAGTATTGTATTAAACTAAAGGAAAAATGTTTCAGAGGAGGCTCAATGCTGAAGGACATGAGAAGGCATGTGAGTTTCCTCAGGACCCAGTACTGATGGACATGGAGAAGGTACTTGGGCAACCCGCCATGTTCCTATGTGCACATAGAGGTTATATACTGGTGCGTTGAGTCTTCCTCCGCACCAAGCCTTATTTGTTTTCGACGTTGGGGCATTGAGTTTTGCTCCGCCTCAATTAAGGGAAAAGTGTTGTAACCATACTATTTTACTTATGAAATTGCTGAAAAATCATGTATGATTTGATAAGGGCATTTAAACATGATTTAATCAATGAAAATGTGATGAATTCTATGTTTTACTCATGTTATCATAATTTGTTTAAATCCTGATGATTTTCGAACTAAAGAATTTGTTTAAAATTAGTCACTCACTGAGCTGTTAGCTTATGTTTTCAAGTTTTTCTTTCCCCTCTAGGTAGTAAAGACGTTCCTGGTTTTTTGCCTACTACAACTCGCCCTGCTTAAGCTTCGAGTTTTTAGAAAATTGTCCTGTTTTGCAAAGTTGCTTGTATGTAAAACCTTATATAGGTGAGACCTAGTTAGACATTTAGTGGGAGTTGAAACATGATTTTGTATAGGGGCTTTATGAAAGAGTTGTATTCTGAATTATCGTTATGTATAGAATTTCCAATGCGTTATGGTTGATATATATATTAAGGAGTGTTATTGATAACTTGTAGAAATACACCACTGTCGACGCAACCAAAAAGGAACGCGATAAGTGCCGAGTTGTGAAAGGGTATTTGCTCGATATTGGCTGCCTCCATGCGCCCCATCATTGGTATGTCAAAACGAAGGTAGATAGCCCAGATCAACACAAGTCCATATTATCTTCAAAAAAAAAAATTTTTTTTTTTTTTTTTGAAACTATATGAATGAATGAACTCTAAAGCACATTACTAAAATGAGGACATTAGATTGGCTGGAAATGAGTAAGGGTATTTTTTAGGAATAAGCTTGCCGCATCTAAAAATTAGAAGTACTTTCAAAGCGTCGATTGAAAAAGAATTTGGTATAGTTATCTGATTGTTGATATAGTCAAGGAATAGAAGGCATGTTTAGAGGTTGAGCTTTTACTTAGACCTGGGCTGTAGAATTTAACAAATCTTCAAATAAATGCTTTTGAGGACAAACATTAACTCAAATTTGGGGGTGTGATAACTTGTAGAAATACAAGTTATTATAGTCACCGTTTGAATTAATTAGAGTAACTTTAGAGCTAAAATGCATGATTTTGGTAGTTGAATTATATAAAATGTATCACCATGCGTTGGCACTATTTGCAAAAGAAAATACCTCAAAAATTATGAGTTTTTCTGTTCTTGAACGCAAAATTAAGAAGAAAAGAAGTACAAATAACCCAAGTACTAAAGACGAAGCTTCTGCGAGAACAAATGGAAACCCATGCGTCGAAACTATGCGTTGAAACCATGCATTGAGAAAAAGTAGATACGGACGCCTGGGCAAAAGCTGTCATGTCATTATGCAAAAGGATAACACGTTATCAGATCATGGCAGAACCAATGGGTCGACAATGTGAAAAGACTATGCAACATGGCAGAAATTTAATGCAAAGGTGTCAAGTCATCATGACATCAACTTTTTGACGACTATAAATAGCCCAAAAGCTTCTTCAAGAGAGGGGAGAGACACCAGTTCAAGAGGCGAAAGCTCTGCATTATTTCTCCCTCACCATAACCAGCCTCCATTTCAAGCTCTTCTGAGAGAAGGATTCTGAGCACCTTCAGAGTCATCTTCCAGTGAGTGAGAATCTTCAACCCATGGAATCTATGTATCAGATAGCAACCATCTCAAGCCTCCATGAAACTAGAAGTTGCCAGTGGCGGCTTGATGTCTTCCATTTCTGTTTATTTTCCATTTCCCTCCTTCTTGCTTATATTTTGTTAATGACATTCGTGAGAACGATTTATTTTCTTAATATGAGTTCGATTGACTATTATCTTTCATCTATTTCCGTATTAAACACCTTGCACCATATTTGAATGCTGAATGAGTTAGATGTTAAAAGTTAGTTTCTCTTGAGCAATTCTGAGTATATTACAAACAAAAGTAGTAAGCATGACTGTCGAGCTTGAGAGAGTGGACAGTTAATCTTTAACATGTATTAAGACCAGATGAGTTGCAGAGATGTAATTCATCTTTTGCCAACGCAAACTTACCATGCGTCTTAGAAATAAGATTAATATGGCATCGAAACATCCAGAGATGGATTCACAAACGCAGTTTGTTGGTATGTAATTGTACTTAGAAAGCTTAGGTAACAACTAATTCTTGCGTTAACTCTACTTCTATTGCATGGTTCCATTCATTCTCAACGCATATTATCTGATACTAAATGACATATGACTAACCATCGCTGCATCCACCTCATTGTTAGTATAGGAAATTCTTTTCAATTTTTATAGTTTCACATACAAACAGCAATTGTACATATTACATGTATAGTTCACCGTATAGTCAAGAATCTAATCTCAACGCCTAGTTATTACAATTCCCTGTGTTTAACCCTGGACTCACCAGGAAACCTATAAAAGCTTATACTTGGGTCTTTATAGGAAAACTTGCTTAATCATGATCATTAGAGTAATTCTCGATGCATCCTTATACGGAAATGATAAAACTAGTCGTGTGCAAATGGCTAAGAAACTCAATTTAATTAAACAAACAGTTATGTATGTTGTAAATAGTATAAGACAAGTGTGTTAGTGGATAATATGCGTCACAAAAGGGGTGATCTATGCTGTCTTCACATCTCATATCGGGTTGGGTAGAGTAGCCTGGGAGGGGGTGTGACACGATCTCTGTGTATCAAGATAAGATTAAGGGTGCTGTTAGGGCTGTATTTTTTCAAATGCATAATATTTAACTTCCAATGCATACTTTGAACTGAAAACTCTGCAATCATTAGTCATGCGTTAATTGTATGCGTTCATCTTTTCTTCACCGCATTCAATTTCTAATTACCTCTTTGCGTTGTCCCTTGTTTTAAATTCATTCTGAGTAAATTTAATTATTCCCAGCTTTTATCTTTGCGTTGAAAAGTTAGTCACTATGATGGTAATCATGCTTACACTTTTTGTACACTCTTAAGCTAGATTACTTTGAATGCGTCTGCATACTATTCCTTAGAAACGCAAACCTACTTTGCATGCATGCAAGCTACCAATTCAAACCTCTTTTATAAAATTTTTCAACGTAATCTTTGTTTACAATTTAAGCAATGAGGACCTTGCTACACTCAAGTTTGGGGGTGGAAGAGGTTTGAACTGTCAAAGATAAAATTATGAGGAACCCATCCAAAAAAAAAAAAAAAAAAAAGCTTGCCGCATACAAATTAGTCCCGTTCCAAAGAAAAGAATGTAGAGGTAGAGAAGTAATATAACTGACGAGTAGCTGATTGAGTATAGCATTCTGAGAGACTAGTTAATGCGTTGAGAAAATGTTAGGGTTGATTGAAGTTTCTTAGATAGAAGTTATGCTTGAGGACAAGCATGTCATACCCCCTCTCTGATTACCTACTTAACCTAAAAGGAGATGTGAAGACAATATACGTCACCCCTCCTGTGACGCATATTGCCCCATCTTACATAACTTCCTGCACAAACATTTCCATACGTATACATTCATAGAATTCAGCCATATTAACGCATGGTCATAACATAATAATCCATTCCTGTACACAGTATACTTTTATAACATATTCTCTCATAACCCACTCATAAACAACTAAATCTACATGCCACCAGTGTTAAGTTATTTACACGTAGAACAACGAGAAATTTAACTGTTTTTGAAAACTCGTTGCTTAAGCAGGGCGAGTTGGAGTAGGCAATGCACCAGGAACGTCCTTGCTACTTGGGAGGAAAAGAAAACATGGAAAACGTGAGCTAAAAGCCCCGTGAGTGACTCATTTTGTAAAACTATCTTTTGTTGGAAAACAGGCATGTTAAAAATCACAATAATGCCATAAATGTAAACGTGATTCAAATAATCAATTTCTGTACAATCATAATTTCAACAACGTAAAAAAATCACATATGTTCATGCCAAAATCATCGTATACGAAAAACAGTTCGTTCTCAAAACTTCCCTTAGTCAGGGTGGAGCAAGACTCAACGCACCCGACGTCGAAAACAAGTAAGGCTCGATACAGAGCAAAACTCAACGCACCAGCATATAACCACTATGTGCACATAGGAATATGGCGGGTTGCCCAAGTACCTTCTACGAGTCCTTCAGTACTGGGTCCCGGGAAACTCACATGCCTTCTCATGTCCTTCAGCATTGAGCCTTCTCTAAAACATTTTAGAAACCAGTATTATACGTAAATAGTTCACATGAAAATCTTTCATAAAAATCAAATATATCACGATAAACAACATTTCAAGACATGTCATTCAACATCTTATAGAAAACGGATAAAACATGCCTTGTGAACAATATCATCAAACATCATGCTTTTCAAGAAAACAGTTCATCTCAAAGCCATAACTTATAAGAAAAACCAAACTAAACATTTTCAATAAATTTCGTTTTCAAAGGAAGAAAAGTGTCACTCACAACTTGTCCTTAGGCCCTGAGCGGATTATATGTCTTTCCGAGCTCTTCTTGGCCTGTAAATACACATTCCTCACATTACGTTTTCCTTAAACTTCTTTTACATGATCATTAAACGTGCATACTTAACTCTAATCATGATTCACCACCGAGACTCCCTTTCTTTTCTAAAATACACATAATAAGCGAGATTTTATGTCACTAGCGAGAGTACAAACGAGATTTCACCTTACTAGCGAGTTTACTAACAAAATTACACAACCGGTCACGGCACTAGCGACACCAGCATAAGCGAGACCAACGAGACTACCTGAGGAGCGATACCGAGCGAGAGCCAGCGAGATTTGTGAGACAAAATCCTTCTTTACACGACCAGCGGGACTAGTGTTGCTACTCACGCTCCAATTCCTCAGCGTTACCCACTTCCTAATGACACCAGACAGCAGAGTTTCCTCCTTTCCTGTTTGTTCTCACTTTTGTCAATTCAAAGTCATATTTCCAGCCATATTTAGATCTCCTTTCCTTCTACAAACTTGTAAAGAAACATGTTTTCTAGCTTACCTCAAAATTTCGTGGCTTTACTCGTCCTGGTTCGTCAGATATTGCAAGTTTTCTTCGCACTACTCCAGATTGCACAGAAATTTCGTATCAGTAAGTTCCAGCTAAAAGGTTACATGTTTCTAGTCCATTTCAACTCAAGAATCCTTCATAAAAGTTGTTCCAAATTGAGTTAACTTACTAAATTTAAAATTTCAGCCCAAAATGCAATCTCTTCAGCTCGATATTCACCAAACACCAAACCTGGTTCGAGCTATGCGACAGCAGATGAAGCTTCTGTTTCAGCTTCAGTTTTACCATGAAATCGTCCAAAACTTTGCACAAAATTGCCCTAGAACTCTTCTTCAACCTCTCCACAACATGCAGCTGAAAAATAGCATAGAATTTCGTTTAGAAATGAATAGAAAGAAGTCGGCAAACTTTTCCTTTCAACTAAAAGCTAAGACCGACTTTCATCCTTATCCTTTCTTCTTCTTTTTCTTTTCTTCTCTTTTTTTTTTTTTTTTTCTACTTCCTTTTTCTTTTTTTGTCTTCTTCCCTTTTAGTTTTCCTCTTCCTTCTTTCTTTTTTTTCTTTTTTAATTTACAGTATGAGATTATTAATACTAATTTGGTTAAAGCTTTTGAACGTGCTTACCAATTAGGTGCTTACAACTAATTACCCCCTTTTGAGAATTTCGTCCTCGAAATTCAGGTTAAGTTACTCCGTAAAGAGATGAGGGTATTTCATCTTCATTTGATCTTCACTTTCCCACATTGCCTCTTCCGCTTTGTGATTTCTCCACAAAACTTTAACAAGTGGTATGGTTTTTGTTCTCAGAACTTGTTCCTTTCGATCAAGAATTTGCGCAGGTTCCTCTTCATAAGATAAATCTTCATTTACCTAAATAGGTTGAGCTTGCAAAACATGTGTAGGATCTGGAATGTACTTCCTTAGTAGAGAAACATGAAATACATCATGTATTTTAGACAATTCCATAGGTAATGCCAACCGATAAGCTGACGGTCCTCTGCGTTCCAGAATCTCATAAGGCCCAATATATCTCAGACTCAACTTCCCTATCCTTCCGAATCTCAAAATTCCTTTCCAGGGAGATAACTTCAAGAAAACTTTATCACCAACTTCAAATTCTAAATCTCGACGCCTTTTATCAGCGTAGCTTTTCTGCTTATCATGTGCAGTCTTCAACTTTTCTCTTATGAATTTCACATTCTCAGATGTAGTTTGGACTAACTCTGGTCCCATTAACTTCCTTTCTCCTACTTCCCCCCAACATATAGAAGTTCTGCAACGTCTGCCATACAATGCCTCATAGGGTGCCATTCTAATGCTAGAATGGTAACTATTATTATACGCAAACTCCATCAAAGACAATTGAGTATCCTAGCTTCCTTTAAATTGTAGCGCACAAGCACGCAACATATCGTCTAGAGTTTGAATCATTCTTTCTGATTGTCCATCAGTTTAAGGATGAAAAGTTGTACTAAACTTAAGTTTAGTTCCTAATGCTTGCTGTAAACTCGGCCAGAACTTAGATGTGAAGCTCGGATCTCTATCAGAAATAATAGACACAAGAGCTCCATACTGACTTACTATCTTCTCAACATACAATTTGGCCAGTTTATCTAAAGTAAATGTCACTTTAACTGGTAAGAATCAGGCAGTTTTAGTAAATCTATCAACTATCACCCATATTCCATCATACCCATTTGGAGTTTTAGGAAGACCAAATAAGAAATCCATCGTGATATGTTTCCATTTCCCTCAGGTACGAGGAGTGGTTTTAAAAGTCTACCAGGTCTTTGTCTTTCTAGCTTTACTTGCTGACATATCAAACATCTCGCTACACATTCAGCAATTTCCCGTTTCATTCCTGGCCACCAATAATATTCTCTCAAAGTCCTGTACATCTTTGTACTACCAGGATGCATCGCATATGCAGAACAATGAGCTTCCTCTAGAATAGTATTTTGCAATGTCTTATTTGGGACACACAATCTTCTTTGTTTCATTAAAGCTCCATCGTCTCTTAGATCAAAGTCCGTTCTTTGGTTGAGATTCACCTCTTCTACTATCTTCTTGAGTACAGAGTCTTCCATCTGTTTACTAACAATCTCACTCATCAAAGTAGGTTTTACCTAGAAGTGTGCAAGCAAACCTCCCAACTTGTCCACCGATAAAGATGCATTTGAACTCTTTAACTCCTTCGTCAATTCTGCACTAATAATATTCAATGAAGTCTTGGCTTGTCTCGACTTCCTACTCAACGCATCGACTACAACATTAGCCTTTCCTGGATGAAAATTTATAGTGCAATCGTAATCCTTGATCAGCTCCAACCATCTCCTTTGTCTCATGTTGATTTCTTTCTGATCAAAGATGTATTTCAAACTTTTGTGATCCGTATAGATATGGCACTTCTCTCCAAACAAATAATGCCGCCACATCTTTAATGCCAATACCACCACTGCTAGTTCCAAGTCATGGGTAAGGTAATTAACTTCATGTGGCCTCAACTGTCTAGAGGCATAAGCTATAACTTTACCTTCTTGCATCAGTACACAACCCAACCCTTGACTAGAGGCGTAACAATACACCTCAAACTCCTTGCCTGTCTCTAGAAGTGCTAAAATAGGCGCTGTCACTAATCTCTTCTTTAACTCTTGGAAACTTTGCTCACATTCTTCGTTCCATTCAATTTTAGTTCCCTTCTTAGTCAAACGAGTCAATGGTAATGCTATCTTGGAAAAACCCTGTACAAAGCGCCGATAATAACCTACGAGTCCCAGAAAACTACGAACCTCCGTTACTGTCCTTGGCTGTTCCCATCTGGTAATTTCCTCGGTCTTTTGAGGATCTACTCCAACTCCTGCAGCAGTAACAATATGTCCTAGAAACATTACTCGTTCCAGCCAAAACTCGCATTTGTTGAATTTTGCATACAATCTCTTTTCTCTCAAAGTCTGTAATACAATTCTAAGATGTCCTGCATGTTCTTCCTTGCTTCTAAAATACACTAGAATATCATCAATAAATTCACGAGGAATTCATAGTGTCCATACCTCGTTCTAAAAGTTGTCTTCGGTACATCTGTATCTCTGACCTTTAACTGATGATATCCTGATCTTAGGTCTATCTTTGAGAACACTGATGCCCCTCTAAGCTGATCCAACAAATCATCAATACGAGGCAAGGGATATTTGTTGCGTATAGTGACCTTATTTAACTGACGATAATCAATGCACAGTCTCAAAGTACCGTCCTTTTTCTTCACGAATAACACTGGTGCACCCCACGGAGATACACTCGGTCTAATATACCCCTTATCTATTAGTTCCTGTAACTGTACCTTCAATTCCTTCAGTTCTGATGGTGCCATACGGTATGGTGCCTGCGAAATGGGAGTTGTTCCAGGAACTAGATCAATAATGAACTCTACTTCTCTATCAGGTGGTAACCCTAGCAGCTCTTTCGGAAACACATCAAGAAATTCATTCACCAAAGGAATATCTTTTAGTCTTAACTTACTGGCCTGTGTATCAACCACGTAAGCAAGGTATGCTGAACAACGTTTGCTTAACAACTTCCTAGCTTTAACTGCAGATATTACACAAGTAGGAAGGAATTTCCTGTCACCCTTGAAAATAACTTCTTTTTCTTCAAATCCTCTGAATACGACTTCCTTCTAGAAACAATCCATAATAGCTCGATATTTGGATAAGAAATCCATTCCCAATATCACATCAAACTCCTGAATATCTAAGGGTATCAAGTTGGCTATCATACTCACACCATCAATTTCAACCACACAGTCTTTATACACTTTACTAGCCACAAACACATCACCAACAGGGGTATAAACAAACATTTCCTCAGGCAAAGATTCTAATGTATTATTTATATTCACAACAAAGATTTTAGCAATAAAAGAATGGGTAGCACCAGGGTCTATCAACATGAGCAGAAGTATGACATATAAAAAGTGTACCAGTAACCACATTAGGAGCATCTTCAGCCTCTTGCTGAGTCATTGCAAAGACTTTTCCTTGCTGTTTTGGTCGCCCTGCAGCTCCCTTCTGTCTTGATCCACTAGTTCCCTCATCAACAATTCCTGTAGGTCGTTGTGGTTGACTAGCTGTAAATGAGCCAGTTCTCTATTCAGCTTTAAATTCTTGCATCAACTGCTTTTCCGCAATGATAACATACATTGCCCTTACACTGTCCCCAATGATACTTCCCGCAGCTGGGACATAATGGTTTCCTTGCAGAACTAGCTGTGGACTCTCTAGGTTGTCCACTTCGAGAACCTTCCACTTTTTGAGCTGGACCAGTAGAACTCCTTGGTTCTTGCTTTCATGCACTTCCTCCAATACCTCCCTTGGAAGCACCCTGTCCACTTGATCTGGTCTTAAAATTTCCTCCACTAAATACACCTGGTACAAATCTCCTGCCTGACTGCCCCTGAGTAGTACCAGAAGTGTGGATTGTCCGTCTACCTCCAGTCGATTCTCGTTCCGTCCTCCTTTCCATCAAACTCCTTTCAACTCGCATATCTGCCTCTACGAGTTTGAAGAAATTTGTCCACTCAGCACTAGCAGTTATAGGAGTACGTATCTCCTCCCATAAACCTTCTTCAAATCTCTTGCACCTGTCAATCTCATCTGCAACAATCGTCATGTCATACTTAGACAGTTCTGTATATTTCTTTTCATATTCTGCCACTGACATGGATCCCTGTTTTAACTTCAGAAACTCATTCCGTTTGGCATCTCGGAATGATCTCGGACAATATTTCTCTTGGAATGCCTTCTTAAACTCATTCTAGCCTATTTCTCTTGTATCATCTTTCCTGCTTTCTACAATTCTCCACCAATCTTCTGCTCCTTTTTGGAGCAAAACCACTGCCAATTCCACTTTTCTATCATCAGGGCATCTCATGACACGATAGCATTTCTCAAGTAGATTCAACCATGTCTCTGCTTCTATAGGATCAACATTGCCTTCAAAAGTAGTGGCACCCAAAGCCTTCAATCTTTCCATACTGTATTTCTTTTTTGGATCTGCTTCCACTAATCCAATACTTGCAGCCAATCTTTCAGCAATTCTAGTAAATATATGCTCCTCGACATTGACTCCAACTTGAGGATGACTAGATTCACCCTCTGACATATTTCCACGGTCTTCAGTAGCTTAAGGAGTTCCAGTTGCTGATTGCCTCACTCGCCTGCTTCGAGGTGGCATGTTTTCCTATATGATAACACAATGTTACTATTGGCTAAACATTTACATGTTCCTCCACTATAATGCATGATCCTATTCCCAAGACTCTTTTTGCTCTGATACCAACTTGTCACACCCCTTCTCTGATTACCTACTTAACCTGAAAGGAGATGTGAAGACAATATACATCACCCCTCTTGTGACGCATATTGCCCCATCTTACATAACTTCCTGTACAAACATTTCATACGTATACATTCATAGAATTCAACCATAATAATGCATGATCATAATATAATAATCCTTCTTGTACCTAGTACACTTTTATAACATACTCTCTCATAACCCACTTATAAACAACTAACTCTACATCTCACCAGTGTTAAGTTATTTACACATACAACAACGAGAAAATAAACTGTTTTTGGAAACTCGAAGCTTAAGCAGGGCGAGTTGGAGTAGGCAATGCACCAGGAACGTCCTTGCTACCTGGGAGGAAAAGAAAACATGGAAAACGTGAGCTAAAAGCCCCGTGAGTGACTAATATTGTAAAACTATCTTTTGTTCGAAAATAGGCATGTTAAAATCATAATAACGCCATAAACGTAAATGTGATTCAAATAATAATTTCTGTAAAATCATAATTTCAACAACGTAAACAAATCACATATGTTCATGTCAAAATGATTGTATACGAAAAACAGTTCGTTCTCAAAACTTTCCCTTAGTCAAGGCGGAGCAAGACTCAACGCACCCGACGTCGAAAACATCCTTAGTTGAGGCGGAGTAAAACTCAATGCACTCAACGTTGATAACAACCTTAGTTGGGGTGGAGCAAGACTCAACACACCCAACGTCACAATCTCTATGTGCACATAGGAATATGGCAGGTTGCCCAAGTGCCTTCTACGAGTCCTTCAGTACTGGGTCCCGGGGAAACTCACATGCCTTCTCATGTCCTTCAGCATTGAGCCTCCTCTAAAACATTTTAGAAACCAGTATTATACGTAAATAGTTCACATGAAAATCTTTCATGAAAATCAGATATATCACGATAAACAACATTTCAAGACATGTCATTCAACATCTTATAGAAAACGGATAAAACATGCCTTGTGAACAATATCATCAAACATCATACTTTTCAAGAAAACAGTTCATCTCAAAACCATAACTTATAAGAAAAACCAAACTAAACATTTTCAATAAATTTCGTTTTCAAAGGAAGAAAAGTGTCACTCACAACTTGTCCTTAGGCCCTGAGTGGATTATATGTCTTTCCGAGCTCTTCTTGGCCTGTAAATACACATTCCTTACATTACGTTTTCCTTCAACTTCTTTTACATGATCATTTAACGTGCATACTTAAACTCTAATCATGATTCACCATCGAGACTCCCTTTCTTTCCTAAAATACACATAATAAGCAAGATTTTATGTCACTAGCGAGATTACCAACGAGATTTCACCTTACTAGCGAGTTTACTAACGAAATTACACAACAGGTCACGGCACTAGCGACACCAGCATAAGTGATACCAGCGAGACTACCTGATGAGCGATACTGAGCGAGAGCCAGCGAGATTTGTGAGAGAAAATCCTCCTTTACACGACCAGTGAGACCAGTGTCGCTATTCATGCCCCAATTCTCAGCGTTACCTGCTTCCAAACGACACCCGACAGCAGAGTTTCCTTCTTTCCTTTTTGTTCTCACTTCTGTCAATTTTAAGTCATATTTCCAGCCATATTTAGAACTTCTTTCCTTCTACAAACTTGTAGAGAAACATGTTTTCTAGCTTACCTCAAACTTTCGTGGCTTTACTCTTCCTGGTTCGTCAGATATTGCAAGTTTTCTCTGTGCTGCTCCAGATTTCACAGAAATTTCGTATCAGTAACTTCCAGCTAAAAGTTTATATGTTTCTAATCCATTTCGCCTCAAGCATCCTTCATAAAAGTTGTTCAAATTTGAGTTAACTTACTAACCTTAAAATTTCAGCCCAAAATTCAATCTTTTCAGCTCGATATTCACAATAAAATTTCCTACACTCCCAATGCTGAAGGACACGGAGAAGGTGTTGTTGACAGATCTAAAGTCCAAAAACTTGTTGTGCGTTTATCTTTATTATTAAGCTTACTATTATGTGTTTAACATATTATGCGTTTAACATGCTTAATACTATGCGTTTCTAGTCTGTCAAGTTTTCTTATTCTTAACCCAAGTATAAACAAAGAAATAGGTTTACTCGCTGAGTCTGAGGTCAAACACAGGGATTATGTTGATTCTAAAATTAATTAGATTAATTGAGTTGGAGTAATAACCAAAAATATTTAATGAAGGATGCGTCTAACTAAAGAAAGCAATAACATGTACACTAGATTAAAAAGTGGTAGATGGTAGGGGATGCGACACAGCAAGTTCAACTAAGTTGATTAAATGAATGGATAAAAATAGGGTTTGGGTTGGTTAGCTTCTAACATCAGAAACGCATAGTGAAAGTCTATCCATACTTGCAACTCTTCTCTCGGTTGTCAGCCGCTATGCGTTATATGTCTATAACGCATAGGAGAATATTAAGTGCTACGGTTATTCCTATGTCTAGGTAACACTTCTTAGCCTTGTCAATTGAGTTCCACAATTATTTACCCTCTCGAGCAGTCTAATTGTTACTACTTATATCGATTAGCTAGATGGACATAAGCATCAGATTAAAATTACAATTGACAAGATGAAATAGTTACACTATGGTTCTTATTTAGATACTAACGCAACCCTGACCCTTGAAAGATTAGCTACTCATGGATTTAAAGTAATAAGCAGAAAGTGTAGAGAAATGGATAGACATGGAAGAATTGTAGATTAATGAACGAAACACAATTTTAGACAGTTCAATGTCTTGATAACAAATAAAAATCAAAGCTAGAAAAAGATAGAAAGCAGGAAGGCGTTTCAATGTCTTGAGTCGCTGGAATGGGAGCGTGAGATCTGCTGGAAAGTGGTCAGGCGAATGGAAGACTCTTCTCTCTCGAGCTATTCGTCTCCGGTTATCGTCTGGAAGGAATTCTACTGTCACTTAGGAATTCTTCCGAGAATCAACAACCTTTTTCAGCTTGCACGTCTGCCCTTTTATAGAAGCTACGTTCGTAATCAGGGGCAAATCTGTGTGATTGGAGATACAATTGATGTTTTGTATCTATCTCACGTAATTGCATAATTCTCGTTTCAATTTAGATCCACCACTTTAGCCGCAGGTCATGCAAGTCAATCTTCCGTCTCAAGATTCTGACCTGATTTTTTGTTGCCTTGCATTTCACATGTAAGATGCATCTTGAGGTTCTTTGCGTTTTTGCACTAAAGTATGCGTTTTAGGCTCATAAACATATCAAAATAATTATCTTCATCAATTTACAAAAGTAAAACGCATAGAGAAATTTATCAATAGAAATTAACTAATACTACCGCATAATTCTCTATTAAACTCTATTTTTCTAAGATAAAGGCAATAATAACTTGTATTTCTACAAGTTATCAGAAGGCATATGGGTAGCCGGGATATAGAAATGGTTCCCAATGCTGAAGGACTCGGAGAAGGCATATGGGTAACTTGAGTATAGAGATAGTCCCCGATACTGAAGGACTCGGAGAAGACATGTGGGTGGCCTAAATCTCGTATATGGGACCTAGTACTGAAGGACTCGGAGAAGGTATTTGGGTAACCTAGGATATGATATTTATGTGCACATAGAGGTATGATAGATGCTGTTGTGTTGATATTACTCCGCATAGCTTAGGATATTTCACGTTAGGTGTGTCGAGATTACTCCACTTCAACTAAGGAAATGTATTATATTTTTATGATTTTTCAGAAGTGATACGTATATGATTTGATAGCGTTGTTTGAGCATGATTTGTCTGAACATGGAAATGGTTTATCACTACTTATTTATTATTATAAATTGAATACAGATTTGCATTACTTTTGAGTTAACGAAAGAGTTCTACTAAATATGTCACTCACTGGGCAACCTAGCTCATGTTTTGTAAGCCCTAACTTGTAAGGCATGCTTAGCCTTAGGGAAAAGCAAGCTAAGAAGAAGTCTGTGTTATGCATTGAAAAGAGGAGTGGTGGCCGAGAGTGAAGGAGCAAAAATGGTTAAGTGTTGGCCACGGCTATCTGTTGTTGAGGTAGAAGAGTTGTTATGTTTTGATAGAGCTACTGTGCGTTGAAGGTGTAACCATGAAAAGTTGCTATGCGTTGAGGATGTCACCATGCGTTGAAGGTGTCACGTGTTAGAAGGGAAGTTGGAACTTGGCGGGGAAAAAATTATACTTGATCTACCATGCGTTGGTAAGGTTAGTATGCGTTGGTAAGGTTAGTATGCGTTGGTGAGTGGCTGTATGCGTTGGTCTGCAGTTATGCGTTAAACGTTTCCATGCGTTGAAGGCAATGGTTGGGGATGGTTGCTGTGGGCATTTGAGGTAGGATGCGTCGAGCGTGCTATGCGTTGGTGTGTTGGTGAAAAATCTACGCCAACCAACTTATTTTAAAAAGGAATGAAAGTGGAGATTAAGTCGACAACATATATATATGAGTGAACCAAATATTTAATCATTTTAGACACTTTCCAGAGCTCGAGTCGGTTCTATTTTTCAGACAAACAACGAGGAAAGATAGAAGAAGGTGTTCATGTCGAATTCAAGTGAAATTCTATTCGTTTTACTAGTGTAACTAAAGCTAGAACAGGAAATTTGATTGTGGTCGTAAAGTCCGAGCATGGTCTAGTCATTGGAGAAGTGCAAGCTGAGGAAGTGGAAGATAGGGCTTAAAGTTTGAGGTTAGTAAGTTAACTCAATTCCTAACCATTTTTATGAAGAATGTTTGAGTTAAATTGGAGGGGAAACATGTAAAATTGTAGGTCGAAGTGATTGCTATTGATTTGCTGGGCAATTGAGAGCAACTGGGGTTATTTGAGAATATATCTCAAACGAAGAAGGATCATGCTCTGAAATTTCGAGGTAAGTTAGAGAACTTACTCCTTTACAAGTTTGTAGAAGGGAAGAAGTTCTGAATTTAGCTGGAAATACGATTTTTATCAGGTAGAAGCAGGAACAAAAAGGAAAGGAAGGAACTCTGCTGTCGGGTGTCGCTGAGTAAATAAAGTATAAGTAGCGAGACGAGTGTCGCTGGAACGCAGAGGGTTTTCCGTCTCACATATCTCGCTGGGTTTCACTAAGTCTCGTTCCTCAGGTAAATCTCGCTAGTCTTGCTTATCCTGGTGTCGCTAGTGTCGTGTCCTATTGGGTATTTTCGCTAGTAATCTCGCTAGAAATGTGAAATCTCGTTGGTAATCTTGCTAGTGACAAAAAATCTCGCTTATTATGTTTACTTTGGGAAAAAGGGAGTCTCGGTGATGAATCATGATTAGAGTTTAATTATGCATACTTAACGATCATGTAAAGAAAGTTTAAAGAAAGCGTAATGTGAGAAATGTGTATTTACAAGCCAAGAAGAGCTCGGAAAGGCATATAATCCGCTCAGGGCCTAAGGACAAGTTGTGAGTGACACCTTTCTTTCTTCAAAAATGATTTTTACTGAAATTGTTTAGTTCAGTTTTTCTAATAAAATATGGCACTGCGTTGAATTGTTTGAAAAGCATGATGTTTGATTTTATTATTCACAAGGCATGTTGTATGTTTCCTGTAAGGTGTCGGAAAGTGTGTTTATGAAATTTTATTGATTAAAGATTTGATTGATTTTCTATGAAAGATTTTCATATGAACTATCTAAATGTTTTAGAGGAGGCTCAATGCTGAAGGACGTGAGAAGACATGTGAGTTTCCCCGGGACCCAGTACTGAGGGACATGGAGAAGGTACTTGGGCAACCCGCCATATTCCTATGTGCATATAGAGGTTGTTGATGCGCACTTTAAGTGTTAACCGCAAGTGTAGGGGTCAAGTTATAATATAAGACGGTTAAGTCTGAATATCGTTCCACTGGAAATCCAATTGTGAAGGTTTAAGTTACTAAGCTATCCTAGAGTTGCATCAATTTTATTTGAGGATTGAATTTGAAAATTATGAGTTATGGAAAATCTAAATCAAATAAGGAAAGTATTAAAGTGAGAAACACAAGAGCCAAAGAGAGTTCTAGGGTAATGAATCCTTGTTTATTTCATCATGCAATATTATAGATTTCATGGATTTTATTGTCATTCATATGCCTAAATCTAGAAACTTAATTCCAAGTTATTTTCTCTAAAAAAAAAAAACTCTTTCTCATGCAACTTGATTGATTATTAATCTCTTAAAACCAATACAAAATTACATGGCATTAAAAATAGTCTTTAGCAACTTTTATTGTCAACCTAACTACTCTCGTGATAGATTAATAACAATTCACTGTTATAGATCAAGTTAAACATACAATCTCTCAATCATACATCTAACCTAACATGTGAAAATGGCCAATCCACAAGAATTAAACACAATAACAATGAAAAGCATAATCATTCCATCAAAACCATGAAAGTCTAAAAGATCAACATAAATTCATAAACAAATCATCAAAACCCTAAAAACTAAAGAGTTTAGCCACTCATAGCTTGAAGCAACATGTTTAAGCAAAATAAACAAAGAAAGAGTGTAAAGAAAGGGAAACTCTACTGAAAAGAGGCTCTTGATTGAGGTAGCACCGTCACGATCTCCTTGGCTCTCACGTCGAAATTTGAAGGGCACCACGACTATCTCGAACTCTTTTCCTCTTCCTTGCAACTAACTCACTCTTTGAACTCTCACTCAATTCTCTCCTTTTTTGTGCCTCTTTAGGTCTGCAACTTCCTGATTTGATTTCATGCTCAGGGCTGCTGGAAACCCCCAAATTTATAGAGTTTGGCCGCCCAAAAACTTACCAAGAATAACAATTTTCATTTAAGGAAAACTGGTGACGCGGCACTGGTCTATAGCGCAGCGACACTAGTGACAATTTTGGAATGGCGCTGCGACGCTGTTGGAGAGCGCCGCGGCGCTAGGTTTGCGTCTAGAAAAACTTTCTCTCGGGTTTTAGCGTCGCGGCGCTGCCCTAATTTGTGCCATTCTGAGTTTTTCAGCTCTTTTTTGCGGTATTGTTGCTTGGTTTTGATCTTTTAGTCTTTTCTTCTAATTTTCCTCATTTTAACCTGAAAACCACTAGCAAACAAGTGAAATCTAATATAAACTCCCTTAATTTGACAGAATAGAAAGCACTTTTTAAGTGCTTATCAGTTGTAACGTTGGTGTGTTGAGTCTTACTCCACCCCAACTAAGGTTGTTTTCGACGTTAAGTGTATTGATTTTTGCTCCGCCTCAACTAAGATTGTTTTCAACATCGGGTGCGTTGAGTCTTGCTCCGCCCTGACTAATGAAAAATTTAAAACAGAAGAAGACTTGATGCGTTGTAGACTATTTTATTGAATATGATTGGAAACAATGTTTTAAATGTGAATTCATGTGATTTAATTAAGTGGTTGGAAAGTATGATTTTTCAGAAATGATAATACGAATCCATGTTTACGTACATGGAGCTATAATGATTGTAACATGCCTGTTTTCGAACAAAAGATAATTTTACAAAAACAAGTCACTCACAGGGCTCTTAGCTCACGCTTTCCATGTTTTCTTTTCCTCCCAGGTAGCGAGGACGTTCCCGGTGCTTAGCCTACTTCAGCTTGCCTTGCCTAAGCTTCGAGTTTTCAGAAATTAGTCACATTTGAAGAGTTGTATGTGTATATAACCTTTTACAGGTGGCATGTAGACCTAGTTGTACATATGTTGGGATTTGAGATAGGATGTTGTATAAGTATATTGTGGATAAGTTGAAAGTTTAATTATATAAATATGAGTACTTATAGTTCTGGTTGTATGAAGAGATATGTATGTTATGAATTGTCAAGAATATCAAGTACTAATGGACAGTATACGTCACAAGAGGGGTGATGTTTACTGTCCTCACATCTCCTCTCGGGTTGAGTAGGGTAATCGGCGAGGGGGTGTGACATGTTTTTCCCGTTTTTCTGTTTTCCAAGTAGCGAACGGGTCTGGGGTGCTTAGCTACACAGTAACTCGTCTGAGCCCACCATCAGTGTCTAGAATTTTGAGAATTGTAAATATTTAATCTTAAACCTATGTTGTACATATGGAGGGTTAAGGGTAGTGGTTAGTGAACTTATGTAATTATTGATTTGAATGTAAATCAACGTTTGTATGATAACTTAACCTGGTTAAAGTTGGATGTTCAATTATTGTGTATATCTGCCTATTAGGTGTTGGTCAAGGTATAAGGTTGACAGTGGATGCCGTAAGAGGGTCGGTGTCTGCTGTCCTCACACTTTCTCCTAGGTTAAGAGGGTATCTATGAAGGGGTCTGACACTCTCTCGAACTCTTCTCTCTTCCTTGCAGCCAACTCACCCTTTGAGTCTCTTTTTCGTGTGTTAATTAGTGGTTAGGTGTTGTTGCGCATGCAATGCTGAAGTACAAAACTTGTTACTACGTTTGTTTATTATAGTTAAGCTTCCTATGCCTTTAACATACTATGCGTCTTACTTATGCTTAATGTTATGCGTTTGTGATCTGTCAAGTTTTCCTATCCTTTACCCAAGTATAAGCAAAGGACTAGGTTTTCTCGGTGAGTCTGAGGTCGAACACAGGGATTATGTTGATTCTATATTTAAGTGGATTATATGCGCTATAGTGGTAACCAAGAATAATTCGCGAGAGATGTTTGTTTCTAATCTAAAGAAAGCGATAACATGTACACTAAACTAAAATGTGGAAGATGAAAAAGCAGAAACGCATGGTGATAGTCTATTCATACTTGCGACTCTTCTCCCCGTTGTAAGCCGCTATGCATTATATGTCTATAATGCATAGGAGAGTGTTAAATGCCAAGGTTGTTCCTATGTCTAGGCAACACTACTTAACCTTGTCGATTGAGTTCCACAATCACTTACCCTCTCGAGCAGTCTGATTATTACTACTTATATCGATTAGCTAGATGGACATAAGCATCGGATTAAGATTACAATTGACAAGATCCAATAGTTACACTATGGTTCTTATTTAGATGCTAACGCAACCCTTAACCCTTGATAGATTAGTTACTCATGGATTCAAAGTAAAAAGCGGAAAGTGTAAAGAAATGAGTAGACATGGAAGAAATATAGATTGATGAATGGAATACAATTTTAGATAGCTCAATATCTTGACACAAATCTAAAATCAAACTAGAAAAACAAAAGCAGAAAAAGAGCGTCAATGTCTTGAGTCACCGGAATGGAAGCGTGAGGATCTGCTGTGAAGTGGTCAGGCGGAGGGAAGACTCTTCTCTCTCGAGCTATTCGTCTCCGGTTGTGTTCTAGAGAGAACTTTGCTGTCACTTAGGAATTCTTCCGAGAATGAATAACCCTTTCTCATCTTGCAGGACTGCCCTTTTATAGATGTTGCGGTTGCAATCAATGGCAAATCTGCTTGATTGGTGGCGAAATTGATATCATGCGTCCATCTCGCCTAATTGCGTAATTCTCGGGTCAATTTAGATCCACCACTTTAGCCACAGATTATGTATGTCAATCTTTCGACAATCTCTAAAGATTATGATCTGATTTTTCGCGCCTTGTGTCTTTTGTCATTATGCGTTCAAGGAGGAGTTTGGTAGACGTCAACGCGTCATAGGTTGCTAATGCACAGTCTTGCATTAGGAGGTAGTCAACTCATTGTTTTCATTCCTGTATTGAAACATGCGTTTTAGGCTCAAAAAGTGGTAAAATTATTATCTTCATAAAAATACAAGAGTAGAACGCGTAGGAAGATTTATTAGTAGAATTTAGCTTAAACTACTGCATGCTTCTCTATTTAATCTCTGTTTTTCTTAGAAAAAGGTTATAATAACTTGTATTTCTACAAGTTATCACACCCATAGACTTACATAAATGCTTGTCCTCAAGCATAACTTCTATTTAATACACTTCTATCATCCCCAAAGTTTTATCGACGCATTGACTAGTCTCTCAGAATGCTATACTCAATCAGCTACCCGTTAGTTATAGTACTTCTTTACCTGTATATTCATTTCTTTAGAACGAGTCTAGTTTGTATGCGGCAAGCTTTCTTTTCAAAATTCTTTACTCATTATTCACAAAATTTTTGTTTCTTCTTTTAACATTGAGTCTGAGAAAACGAAGATATAAAGTTCCTTTTTCTTTCATTTGTTTTATTGTTTATAAGTAACCATGCTCGAGTAGGGTTACCCACCTTCATTCTGACATACCAACTATGGGGTGCATGGAGGCAGCCAACTACGAGCAAGTGCCCTTCTCGACTAAACTCTTATCTAAGTTCGGTTTCCTCACTAGACATTGGAGTTTATTATTTTATCTATGCATTGCTGATTATGAAGGTGGCCACTACAGGCAGGTGTCGTTTTCAGCTAAACTCTTAACAAGATGAATATATTAGTCTTTTCAGTGGAGTTATGCATTTAAAAGAATTTTTTTTTTTTAGACAGAGAAATAAGTTGCTCATATTTTTATCTTTGACAGTTCAAACCTCTTCCACCCCCAAACTTGAGAGCAGCAAGGTCCTCATTACTTAAATTGTAAACAAAGATGATGTTGCAAAATTTTGTAAAAGAGGTTTGAATTGGCCGCTTGCATATATTCAAAGTAGGTTTGTGTTTCAAAGGAATAGTATGCAGACGCATTGAAAGTGTCTAACTTAAGAGTGTGCAAAAGTGTAAGCATGATGATCATCACAGTGACTAACTTTTCAACACAAAGATAAAAGTTGGGAATAATTATATATGTACTTAGAATGGATTTACAACAAGAGACAATGCAAAGAGGTAATTAGAAACAATGCGATGGAGAAATTTTCATTCTATTAATTCTTTTCCACAAACGCATACATTCTATAGAAGATAAATACAAGGAAAGCAGTAAAGAAGATACAACTCTAACTACACCCCTAAATTTTAACTATCCGACTTGTCTTCATCAGTGTTGCGTTTCTGCTCAGGTGCAGGGCGTTGCGGCATTGGGAAGACAAGCGGATGTTGTAGACTTTCGGGAATGTTAGGGGGCGAGACTTTCGGTCGAATCGAAAACAGTTGATTAATGTAATTTAGTGTGAAGTGAAACTGCTCAGTCTATTGGCGTGCTAACATATTCATTGAATGCATCATTGGACGCAATATTGATTGTTGCAGATATGCTTGCAATGTCTCCCAATCAAGGTCGAGTTAGGCTTCTTGAGGTTGAGGCTGCGATTGTGGTTGAGGACGGGTTGGCTGAGGGCGAGAGGTTGATGGAGTTTCATCAAAAGCAGGGGATGATGGACGCATAAAAGTTGCGCCAAAATCTCCATAGTGTGAGTCATCAACTCTTATTGAGGAGGTTGGGGAGATAGGTTTTGTGGAAGGTTGAGGTTGATCTGGGCAATGCGTCTTAGGAGGAGGTGGAGTTGGTTCTCTTCTGGTTGTTGGGAGTGGGGGTGTCTAACCCCAAACCGAACTACCCTCCTGTAGCCCGAGACGGAGCATGAGGACAGTAGTCATCGACTCTATTAACGACTTCCACTGTCAACACTTACTTTTATGCCCATTTAATCATCCTTCCTAGGACGGCGGTACCATTAAACTTTTGACAAATCTCGACTTCGATCGGCAACAAGAACTGTCATGCTACTTGAAAAGAATGGAAAACACATGGAAGAGTAAGCTAAACGCTCAGTGAGTAACAGTTTTTGTAAAACTATCTTTACTTCAGAAACAAGTACGTTAAAATTACCATAATCATGAACATGAAATTAAATTATCATTTCCGCAAAACATATTTCTCAATAATCTAGTCAAATTACACATGTTCCATGATCTACGTAAAACATAGTCCAAACCTTATTTCTGTAAAATTATACTTTCCATCAACTTAATCGAATCACATAAATTCTTTTTGGAATAGTTACACATGAAATTAGTTCATTCTTAATGATAACTTGTAGAAATACAAGTTATAATAGTCTTTCTCTTAGATAAATAGAGATTAAATAGAGAAGCATGCGGTAGTTTATGTGATTTTTATTAATAAATCTTCCTTTGCGTTATACTCTTGTATTTCTATGAAGATAAATGATTTTACCACTTTTTGAGCCTAAAACGCATGTTTTAACGCAGGAATGCAAACGATGCGTTGATGACGTCTTAACGCAGGACGACGCGTTAGCAATCTGTTCTTCATGGACGCATGATCTGAACGGAACGCAAACAACTTGAAGATGCGTTAACAACTACTCAACGCAAGACTACGCGTTAGCAACCTACGCCGCATTAACATCGGCCAAACTATTCATGGACGCATAGACGACCATTAATGCAAGGCGCTGAGAATCAAAGCAGAATCTTGAGAGATTGACGGATGATTGACGAACATGATTTGTGGCTAAAGTGGTGGATCTTAATTGACCCGAGAATCACGCAATCGGGCGAGATGGATGCATAGTATCAATCTCGCCGCCAATCAAGCAGATTTGCCATTAATTGCGAACGCATCATCTATAAAAGGGCAGCTCCGCGAGATGAGAAAGGGTTGTTGATTCTCGGAAGAACTCCATAAGTGACAGCAGAGTCCTCTCCAGACTTCAACCGGAGACGAATAGCTCGAGAGAGAAGAGTCTTCCCTCCACCGGACCACTTCATAGCATAGTCTCACGCTTCTATCTGGGCGACTCAAGACATTGACGCCTTTCCCTGCTTTCTTTCTTATTGTTCTATCTTGATTTTAGATTTGTGTCAAGACATTGATCTCATCTAAAGTTGTATTTCGTTTCATCAATATAATTAGCTTCCATGTCTACTCATTTCTCTAAACTTTCCGCTTTTTACTTTCGAACCATGAGTAACTAATCACTCAAGGGTCTAGGGTTGCGTTAGCATCTAACTAGGAACCACAGTGTAACTATTTTATCTTGTCAGTTGCGAGCTTAATCCGATGCTTATGTCAATCTGACAAATTGATATAAGTAGTAATAATCAAACTGCTCGAGAGGGTAAGTGATTGTGGAACTCAATTGACAAGGGCCAAGTAGTATTGCCTGTCTATGGGGATAACCTTGGTTCTTAACACTCTCCTATGCGTTATAGACATATAACGCATAGCGGCTGACAACTGGGAGAAGAGTCGCAAGTATAAATAGAATACTACTGTGCGTTTCCGATGTTAGATGTTAATCAACCCGAACCCTTTCTTTATCCATTCACACACATCTTTAGCTGAACTTGCTGTGTCGCATTGTCACACCCCCTCCCAAGTTTACCTGCACAACTCGAAAGGAGATGTGAGGACAGTATACATCACCCCTCTTGTGACACATACCATCCGTCCCTTCACACACATTCTGAATTGTTCACCATGTAATCTCCACATTCTAAAACATATTAAACATCAAATATGGAAAAGTATATACAAGCCAAAACGAAATTTCCTCAATTCTTTTACATGTCCTTACACAACCCATAGTTCAACCCCTGGTAATTGTACATACATATCTACATGCCACCTAATTAAGGTTTAACATACAACTAACACTTCAACAAGTCGAATTATTCAGAGTCTCGAAGCTTAAGAAGGTCGAGTGGGAGTAGGCAAAGCACCAGAAACGTCCTTGCTACCTGGAGGGGAAAGAAAACATTGAAAACATGAGCTAAAGGCCCAATGAGTGACAATTTTAACAAACCATTTTAGTTCGGAAATCATCAGTAGTAAAACTATGCTCAACATCAAACATAAAACATGTAATCACTTCAATTACATTAGTTAAAACAAACTTAATTGCCCTTATCACTTCATACATGATTTTCAGCAAATCATACGAAAACAGTTTAAGTGCAGTACTTTTCCCTTAGTTGAAGTGGAGCAAAACTCAACACCCCAATGTCGAAAGCATATAAGGCTCGATGCGGAGCAAGACTAAACGCACCAGCATATAACCTCTATGTGCACATAGGAATATGGCGGGTTGCCCATGTACCTTCTCATGTCCTTGAGTACTGGGTCCCGGGAAACTCACATGCCTTTTTAGCATTGAATCTCCTCTAAAACATTACATAGGCTGGTTGCCCAAGTACTGGGTCCCGGGGAAACTCACATGCCTTATTAGCATTGAGCCTCCTCTAAAACATTTTCCTTTTTAGAAACAACATTTCATACAAACCGTTCGTATACAAATCGTTCATAAGAATACAGGGCAATTATTAGATCAATAACATCTCATCAACATGCTTTTCAATAGCTTTAAGAACATAACGTTTGTCTCATTAAGCATTTAATCAGAAATTCACATTTCAATGGAAAACCGAACTATCATGTTCAACAAAATCATTTTAAAGTAAAAGAAAATGTCACTCACAACTCTTTCTAGGCCTTGAATGGATTATAAGCCTTTCCTATCTCTTCTTGGCCTAAAACAAAGATTTTCCTTTGTTATACTTCTTTTCCATTCACAAGAACATAAACAACAACTTATCATATGCTCAGTGTTTATAGCACATCATGCGGTTAAGCTTTCATTAGTTTATTCTCAAGCCTTAACTCTAAATCTATAACTACAAGTTATCACTTACCCTTCTGCTATACCTTGATTTCCAAGAACAAGCCTTACGTGCAGCTCACTTGCTGTTATATCAACACTTGAGCCTTAGTTTCTCCTTAACAAAGCTGACTATTACAGCTTGATGTCTCTACTTAATCACCGCTAAAAATGCATTTCCAGCCCATATTAAGACTTCTTCTCTTCTACGAACTTGTAAAGAATTAAGTTCCACAGCTTACCTCAAAATTTCAGGGCTTAACTTTTTTTCGTTCTCCCGTTATGCCAAAATTACTCCGCGTTGCTCCTGATTGCATAGCAGTTTTGTAGTTACTGCTTTTACCTAAAGATTCATGTGATAAACTTCGGTTTCAGCTTAACCATCCTTCATAAGACTTATTAGGAATTATGTTAACTTACTAACCTCAAAATTTCAGCCCCAAACTCGGCTTCCTTGTGTAGTTCTACTCCAAACAACAACCACTGTTCAGTCTGTGCGTCTATGATCAGTCCTCTGTTCTAGCTCGGATTTGAGCACCAAAACAGGTAGAATTTTGCCCAAAAACTATAAGAACACCTTCCTCTTCCTTCTCTGGTGGTTTCTCTGAAAGATGGAACTGACTTAAGTTCTCGAAATGTCTGAAAATAATTAAATTCACCTATATATATACTGCCGACTTATTCCTCACAAGTACCAAGATGATAATGCCGACTTACCCCTCACCGTAGGTTGGCGCTGGTCTTTCCTTCGACGCAAGGCACTCATGTCTATGTTCTCCTCCAGCGTCTTCAGCAACTAACCATTCCCAACCCATGGTGTTCTCGGCGCCTCTTACTTCTGACGCATACAGCATAGTTACTCACATCACTAGCTTCATCGCGTCAAGACCATTCTGTCTTGGACGCAATGTGACTTCAGCGCATGGCTATCTTCGACGCATGGTAACCTCAACACACAGCTGTCTTCGGCGCATGGTGACTTCAACACATGGTTCAATCATATTTCTTTCCCCGCCAATGATCACTTTTCCTTCGATGTGCCGACTACCTCATCTCACAACCCTTCTTGATTCAATCAACAACGCATGGTTCCTCAAATAATTCAGCTTCCCGCTACTTTCACCAACGCATGGCCTTGGCCACCACTTAATTAAAATTTTACTCTACTTCTTGGCTACTTCTCCACTAGCAACGCATAACCTCAATCGCATTGCTCTCCCTAACACTTGGTTTTACAAATCGGTGCTTACACGCATGCTTTCCATATTCCACAATTTTTAGTCTAGTGTACAAACAATCGCTTTCTTTAGATTAAAATCAACCCTCTTAACTATTTATTGGTTACCACTGCAACGCATGAAATTCAATTAAAATCTTAATCAATATAATCCCTATGTTCGACCTCGCACTCACCGAGAATACCTAGTCCTTTGCTTACACTTGGGTAAAGGATAGGAAAACTTGACAAGGCCACCAACGCATAGTAGTAAGACGCATAGCATGCTCAAAGCATGACATGTTGAACGCATAAACACATCATTTAACACTTTGCGTTAGAACAATTTACACATACAAAATAAAAACAACACTTAAAAATTTACCTTAGTTGAGGCAGAGCCGAGCTCTACGCTACTCAACGTTGATTATCCCTAGCTGTGTGGAGTAATCTCACACATCAGCATCGCATATTTCTCTATGTGCACATAGATATTACAATCTGGGCCGCCCGCAATGCCTTCTTTATGTCCCTGAGCATTGGGGTCCCATTTCCATATACAGGTTACCAATTGCTTTCTTCGAGTCCCTCAGCATTTGGTACCCCTTTCTATATTCATATCCTGGCTATCCATTGGCCTTCTACAAGTCTCTGAGCCTCGGGTTCCCCTTTTCAAAGTTTTATAAATACACAAAATATGTTTTGGAAACATCATAACATAAACTCATAAGTTAATCATTTCCAAATAAGATCATATAATCTCAAAACAGCATGCTTCCAGTAACTTCAAGTTCAAAGCTTTAATATCAAACATCATGCTTTTCAGTAAAATCATGAAATCACATATTATCAATCAGCATGTGTTTTATAAACATATAACCTGCATACTCAAATGCTTTTCAAATAAAACACATATAGTTACTCATTGAAAACTCATGAAATCATATTTTGAAAAAGGATGTTAATGTTTCTCACATTATACTTGCTCAAGTATAGTTCCTCCTCTTTTCCACTATTTCCTCTTTCCCGAGCTTCTCGGACACAGCGTTCTAACCCTGGAACGCAAAGCCTTATATTCCTCTAGCAGCTCAGTTGGTCGCAACCCTGCCCTTGGATGCAAGGTTGATAGCTAACGGGAGGTGCTTCCCCACTCTTTCTTACTTCTCTTTTGGATGCGTCGACCGCACAAGGTCCCACTTGGACGCATCGTTCACCTTGATACTTAAACGCAAGACTGACCCTTCTTGACGCAAGTCAACTTCTTTAACACAAGATATAGCTAAGTTGTCTGGAATATCTTCTTCCTTGGCCCCAGATTTCTATTACGGACACCAGAATTCCTTCTTTCTCTCAAGGATTCTTACTTCAGCATCATCAGTCACTCCTTTTCCCTCAGTGTCCTCTTTATAGTTTTGGAGTAGAGGGCTGGTCATACTACTTCTCCCTTTTTGCCACTTGCTTGCGACATGTCAAGCTGCATGTTTAACCAATCATGCATTTATCCAAGCGTCACCTTACATGAAATACTTAACATACTTCTAACACCTCCTGCTTATAAGGTGTCAAGTTTTTATGAAGCCACCTAGCCCTTATAAGCTTATCTTATACGTTTAACATATTCCAATATACAAACTTTTCATTTAATCATACTGCCTTTGTGCGTTTACCAAATTTCCTTTACCTTCTACCATAATACCTTTGAAACCATTTCTTCACCATATCTTGCTAGGCGTCGGTGTGCCAAACGCTTACTACTATGCGTTTGTACCTTACCGCATCGTACCATGCGTCCAACTTCCTACCCCTTTCAAACTTCTTGAATTATAATTTATGCATTTACCCAAAACCAAAATTATATTTCCATTTACCATGAAATTTAGCTCTCAACGCATAGCTGATAGTCACCTCTCAACACACAGCAACCCTTCGTTCGTAGTTGCCTTAAACATTTGGTCTTTGGGCGTAGACTTCTTTATCAACACCAAAATCCTTACTAACACATAATAAACCTTCAACGCATGCTGTTCACGCCCGAAGGTTCTTTGGCTTCTCTTTTCTTTCTAGCTTAACGCCCTTTAAAGCTAATCCCATAACCTGTTAGTTTCCAAGACTAATTGTGAGCCATGCGTTTCCTCTTTTTCCTGATTCTTGTTCCCTTTTTCAAAATTCAATATCAAATTCTCTCTAAATTAAGGTACCACACTTTAGCGCTTTACCATCCATGCATTAACCGGGCTATGCTCGAAATACATTTAAACACTTAACTAATTCCCAAACTATGCCTTCCATCCTTCATTCTCACTGTTAGTGAAATATCCATTTCTTTCCTAATGTTATGCGTTCAATTAGCCTTATTTCTTTCCTTACTAGCCATCTTAAGAATTCTGAGTTGGGGTCTTAAAGGGGGTGAAGGACTTGAGGAAGGGGATGGTCTAATGGTGGCATTCGAACTTGCCACAATCTTGCGTTTCTGTTTAGATGACTTGCCCTTCTTCTGGATTTGCGGCTTTGGAGGCGACACTTTAGTTGATTAAGTGGGTTGATGAGGTCTTTTGGTGGCCTTAGCAGACTTTGGCAGATGTTGCGATCCTCTCATCAACCGACGCAGAGTCTTACGGGCGATTACCCCATTGACTTTGATCATCTTGTTTGCGTCTAACACCTTTGTCGGCCCTCCGATGGTAGCATTCACGCTTAAGTTCGTGATAAGTGTGGGGAAAAAGAGCTGGCCTCTTGGTTTGTTGAAGACCCCTCTTATCTGCGCCGCAATTATGCGTCCTACATCAAGGGGAATGTGACGCATAATGCAATAGGCTGCCATTACCCGATCTCTTGATACATTTCTGTCATGCGTCGTTAGGATTAGCCACTTCTTCATCAAGTATACCCACAGGTTGGCCTCTGGCTGTAGGCTATTAGCAGGCAAGGTTTTGATGCCTGTGCGTGATATGTCCCACTTTGCCCCGGGCTTTGCCATTACGCGGATTGCGTCTTCTATTAACTCTGGTGGAGTCAACTCTATTATTTTGTTTCCTTCCGCATCCGCATTGTCCCTCAACTTATATATTGCATTTATTTCCCTTGCGTTGAATGGGACCTTATTTTCTTTAACTACTACCACGTCCTCCTCTTCGTCAATGCGTCCCTTGCGGACTAAGTCGGGTTGGATCCAAGGAGTGCTAGAACAACAATTTCTCCACCCATGGTAGTCGATGATTTCAGTAATGTATGGGGGCAACGGGGCTTCTTCCGGGAAAAATCCCACCTCCATTAGTAAATCAGGGAACGCCCTGCGTCTCCCTTTTCCCTCCTTCTTCTTTGGCGACGCATCCGCCACTTTCTCTTTTCCTTTAGCCTTAGTAGGTATTTTATCCACCGTCTTTTTCTTGCTCTTGGCCACGTCAGTCATTTTCTTTTTCTTCAAGGCGCTGACACCTTGCTCCTCTAACGCATCCTCTCCTATGCGTTCCTTCTGTGTAGGCGAGTGGTGCCTACTTTTCTTTTTCTTTTTCTTCTTGCCTTCCCTATCTTCTTGGGCATTTATTCGTGCAGCCAACTCCTCATCTTCTTCTATTTGCAGCTCTCTCTCGAGCTCCTCAGTTGCCTTTTCTATTCTTTCTTCTTCCCTCATTTCCTCCTCTAATGCCATAGCAGCTTCGTCAATTTGAGGTCAGGAAGGCCTTGCGTTTCTCCTTCTTTCTCAGGTCGCACTACCCTGCGCACCTTTTTGCTAGACAATGCGTCCTTCGCAATTTTCTCTGCTTCTTTTCTTAGGGCCTTGAGCTCTTTCCTCAACTTGGCCCTTTTTATCTTCATCTTCTTTGCTAACCGATTAAACGATGTCATCGTAATCGGGGACTCAGGTCCATCTCCTTACTCTGCATTTGTCAGCTCTTCATCCTTGGCAGTTTCTTTTAATACCTTTCTTTTCTTCCTTATCAAGGGACCACTTCTTCTTCTTCTTCTCTTCTTCTCTGTGGCCATCGCAACTTTTTTTATAGGTCCTTCATTGGAGTCTAGGGTCATCTCCTCAGGACTGATGGATGCACGGTCTAACCCATGCGTTTCAACTGGCTTGCCTAAGACCTCATTGTTGTAGGCGGCGTCTCCTTCCTTATTGCCCCCAGTCTCTTCACCCTCCCAAGTCTCTTTTGGCTGACTCTGGTCCTCTTTTATCGGTGAGGGTGATTCCCTTCTTGCGTCTGATATGCATGCTTCAAACAGATCCCACAGGCAGCTGAGAATTTGTGTTATCCATTCGTCTGGGGAACGCACAAAGTTCACTTCCCCTTCTTCCACCACCACATCCTCTTCTGCTCCTCCCCCTACTTCATCAGTCCCTCTTGTGCTGGGATGTCTTGATGAAGGCAAAGGCTGGTTGACCTCCCCGTCATCCTCCCTAGCCTTTGCGTCTCTTTCCTCTTCTTGGTAGAGGACTACCTCGGGAATGAATGGACATGACCTTTCGTATACTAGGATTGAAGAGCCGAGGGGAAAGACTTCACAGACCGTCGAAGGTTAGCTAATCATTCCATTGATAACGCGGGCGGTGAAGTGTGCCAGTTCTCCAGATCATAGAGCAATTCTCTCGAGGATATCGCCAAAGACATTCCGCTCGTCTTTGCGGCGGATTTCACTGCTTTCATACAGTGTGCTAGCTTCATCGTGAACCGTTCCAGGACCCAGTTGCTCAGCTTCAGAGTTTCCTGTGCTTAAGCGTTGGTTTCCGGCATTGAAGTTTGCGGCAGAGAACTCCTTAACACTCTTCATTCTGTGTTTGGGATACAGGACTTTACTCAGCTCTTGGGTTTTGGGGTGGGTGCCGGGTCGATTCGGCTAAGGGGTTGGATGTTCAGGACTTCCACACAGTCGTTTGAGTCAAGATCGACTACTGGTGGACGGACTGGGTGTCTGAAGAAGGGTCGAAAAAATGGGGTGATAGGCGGTCTTTGGGCACTATGTAAGCCCCGTATTTGTTATTGAGAGAAGGTAAGTAAGAAGAAATTATAGGGCAGGCGAGTAAAGAAATTGGCCAAGTTGTGGGAGAGTGAAAATTGTTAAATATTGGCCACGTGATTGGTGATCATGCGTTGAAGCTAGGTTTAAGCTTGACAAGAGTTGTCGCTGATAAGCATGCGTTGAAGAGGGCAGCTCGGCGTGAAAATAGATGTGAAGGGAGAAGGGTGTAATATGCGTTAGTAGAAGTGTGCGTTGAAGGCTACTATGTGCTAGAAGTTGGCATCGCTATGCATTGAGATGGCCTATGCATTGAAGGATGGTATGCGTCGGACATAGAAAAGTGGCCGAGAGGGCCATGCGACAATTGGCTATTCGACGTTGAGCAATCGGTGGCATAGTAAATTGAGACTATGCGTTGCCGAAGCCATGCGCGGAAGGTTGCATTGGCAAATTCCAGAAGGAGGATGATGTTAGAGCTGGTAAGTCAGTGATTTATAATTAATTCTTTTTGGATATATTTTCGAACTCAAATTAACTCCAATTCGTAGACGAACAACGAGGAGAGGTAGAAGAAAGTGCTTATATCGAATTCGAGTAGAAATCAGATGAGTTTCATGATGATTTTGAAGCTAGAACCAGAAGCTTGATTGTTACTGATAGATTTGGACATCGATCTGTATTTGAATGAGAGTGAACCAAGGACATTGAAGCTGGAACTGAAATTTTGAGGTTAGTAAGTTGAGTCAATTCTTAGCAACTTCCATGAAGGATGTTTAAGCTAAATCCAAGCAAAAATGTGTTAATCTTTAGGAAGAAGCCAGCGAAGTTGAACTGCTAAGCAAATCAAGGCAGGCGAAGTTATTTAAGAATAATTCTCAAATGAAGACGAGTCATGGTCTGAAATTTTTAGGTATGCTAGGATACTCACTACTTTACAAGACTGTAGAAGAAGGGAAGTTCTGATTTTGACTGTAATATGGTTTTTAGCAGGATAAAGGAAGAGCTTGAGGGGAAGGAAGGAAAACTGTGATATCAAGTGTCGCTAGACAGTGGTATTGCTAAGGAATTGGAGAGTGAGCAGCAGAACAGGTGTTGCTGATAAACGCAAAGGAGCTCTGCGTCTCACAACTCTCGCTGAAGTCTCGCTAGGTATCGCTCCTTAAGGTGATATTGCTAGTCTAGTTCACTCCGGTTTCGCTAGTATATTACCCTGTAGTGTGAATTTCGCTGGGAGACCCGCTAGTAACATAGAGTATCGCTAGTTATTGATATGCATACCTAATGATTATGAAAAAGGAGTTCAAAGAAAACCTAATATGAGAAATGTGTTTTTTAGGCCAAGAAAAGCTCGGAAAAGCATACAATCCGCTTGGGGCCTAAGACAAATCGTGAGTGGCTCTCTAATTTATCCAAGGATCATTGTTAACAATGTGCAAGTAAAAATGAATATGTTATGAACTCCTGTATGTGTGTTATCTAAATGCAAACCACGGTCGAAGGTGTAAGCCCCGTACTTGTACTCGAGAGAAGGTAAGTAAGAAGAATTATGGGGCAGGCGAGTAAAGAAAATTGGCCAAGTTGTGGGAGAGTAAAAATGGTTAAGTGTTGGTCATGTGATGGGTGACCATGTGTTGAAGGTATGTCTAAGCTGCCAAGAGTGGCTGCTCGTAGGCATTCGTTGAAGAAAGCAGCCCGACGTGGAAGGTGATGTGAAGGAAGAAGCGTGCAATGTATGTAATAGAAGTACGCGCTGAAGGCTACTAAGTGCTAGGAATTGGCATTGATATGCGTTGGAAAGGCCTATGCGTTGAAGGATGGTATGCATCTGACATAGAAAAGTGGCCGAGAGGGCCATGCGGTAATCAGTTATTCGGCGTGGAGCAATCAGTGGCATAGTAAGTTGAGACTATGTGTTGCCGAAGCCATGCGCGGAAGGTGGCGTTGGCTAATTCCAGAAGGAGGATGAAGTTAGAGCTGGTAAGTCGGTAATTTATATTGACATATAAAGGAGTGCATCGAATAATTAAGCCTTTTTGGATACATTTTCGAATTCAGATTAACTCTATTTCGTAGGTGAACAACGAGGAGAGGTAGAAGAAGGTACTTATGTCAAATTTGAGTAGAAATCATATCAGTTTCATGACGATTTTGAAGCTGGAACCAGAAGCTTGATTGTTACTGATAGACTTGGACACCAATCGGTGTTTGAAGGAGAGTGAACCGAGGACATTGAAGCGAGAACTGAAATTTTGAGGTAAGTAAGTTGAATCAATTCTTAGCAACTTCCATGAAGGATGTGTAAGCTAAATCCGAGCGAAAATGTGGTAATCTCTAGGAAGAAGTAAGCGGAGTTGAACTACTAAGCAAATCAAGGCAGCCGAAGTTATTTGGGAATAATTCTCAAATGAAGACGAGTCATGGTCTGAAATTTTGAGGTAAGATAGCAAACTCACTACTTTACAAGATTGTAGAAGGAGGGAAGTTCTGATTTTGGCTGTAATATGGTTTTTAGTAGGATAAAGGAAGAGTTTGAAGGGAAGGAAGGAAAACTGTGATATCAAGTGTCGCTAGACAGTGGTATCGCTAAGGAGCGGGAGAGTGAGCAGCGGAACGGGTGTCGCTGATAAATGCAAAGGAGCTCTGCGTCTCACAACTCTCGCTGAAGTCTCGCTAGGTGATAACTTGTAGAAATACAAGTTATAATAGCCTTTTTCTTAGATAAATAGAGATTAAATAGAGAAGCATGCGGTAGTGTATGTGATTTTTACTAATAAATCTTCCTTTGCGTTATACTCTTGTATTTTTATGAAGATAAATGATTTTACCCCTTTTTGAGCCTAAAACGCATGTTTTAACGCAGGAATGCAAACGATGTGTTGATGACTTCTCAACGCAAGACTACACGTTAGCAACCTACGCCGCGTTGACATCGGCCAAACTATTCATGGACGCATAGACGACCATTAATGCAAGGCGCTGAGAATCAAAGCAGAATCTTGAGAGATTGACAGATGATTGACGAACATGATTTGTGGCCAAAGTGGTGGATCTTAATTGATCCGAGAATCACGCAATCAGGCGAGATGGACGCATAGTATCAATCTCGCCGCCAATCAAGCAGATTTGCCATTAATTGCTAACGCATCATCTATAAAAGGGCAGCTCCGCGAGATGAGAAAGGGTTGTTGATTCTCGGAAGAACTTCATAAGTGAAAGTAGAGTCCTCTCCAGACTTCAACCGGAGACGAATAGCTCAAGAGAGAAGAGTCTTCCCTCCACCGGACCACTTCACAGCATAGCCTCACGCTTCCATCCGAGCGACTCAAGACATTGACACGTTTCCCTGCTTTCTTTCTTATTGTTCTATCTTGAATTTAGATTTGTGTCAAGACATTGAGCTCATCTAAAGTTGTATTTCGTTTCATCAATATAATTATCTTCCATGTGTACTCATTTCTCTACTTTCTGCTTTTTACTTTCAAACCATGAGTAACTAATCACTCAAGGGTCTAGGGTTGCATTAGCATCTAACTAGGAACCACAGTGTAACTATTTTATCTTGTCAACTGCGAGCTTAATCCGATGCTTATGTCCTTCTGACAAATCGATATAAGTAGTAATAATCAAACTGCTCGAGAGGGTAAGTGATTGTGGAACTCAATTTACAAGGGCCAAATAGTATTGCCTGTCTATGGGGATAACCTTGGTTCTTAACACTCTCCTATGCGTTATAAACCTTGGTTCTTAACACTCTCTTATGCGTTATAGACATATAACGCATAGCGGCTGACAACCGGGAGAAGAGTCGCAAGTATGAATAGAATACTACTGTGCGTTTCCGATGTTAGATGTTAATCAACCTGAACCCTTTCTTTATCCATTCACACACATCTTTAGCTGAACTTGCTGTGTCGCATGCTTTCCATATTCCACAATTTTTAGTCTAGTGTACAAACAATCGCTTTCTTTAGATTAAAATCAACTCTCTGAACTATTTATTGGTTACCACTGCAACGCATGAAATTCAATTGAAAACTTAATCAATATAATCCCTGTGTTCGACCTCGGACTCACCGAGAATACCTAGTCCTTTGCTTATACTTGGGTAAAGGATAGGAAAACTTGACAAGACCACCAACGCATAGTAGTAAGACGCATAGCATGCTCAAAGCATGACATGTTGAACGCATAAACACATCATTTAACACTTTACGTTAGGACAATTTACACATACAAAATAATAACAACAAGTTTTTGGCGCCGTGGCCGAGGATTATTTCATTGATTTAATTATTTTCTTTGGGTTATTGTGTTGCAGGATTCCTCAGTCGACGGAGTATAGCAAACTTCTCTTTTATCAGAGGTTTCTAACAGTATATGAGTGAAGGGGACAACCCAACATTTGATATTGACCTAGAGATTGAGAGGACCTTCAGAAGAAGGATAAGACAGAATAAACAAAGAAGGAGCAATCAAACTAAAGAAAATATGGATGCTCAAAATAATCAACCTCATGCTGGGGTTAGGCAGAATGCAAATGCGCAAGAGCACGCAAACAATGATACAAACCCAATCCTCTTGGCGCATGATAGAAATCACCCAATGAGGGAGTATGCGTCGCCAAATCTATACAATTTTGCACCGGGAATTTTATAACCAACCTTCGAGGGTAATGGAAGGTTTGAAATGAAACCAGTAGTGTTGCAAATGCTGCAAGCCGCAGGGCAGTTTGGGGTTGCAATGGGTGAAGACCCACATGCACACGTGAAAAGTTTCTTGGAAATTTGTAGTGCATTCCCTATGGTTGGAGTAGCACAAGATAGCATCAGACTGATGCTATTCCCATTTTCTCTCAGAGATGAGGCAAGACAATGGGCATATTCATTTGAACTTGGTGCCATCAAATATTTGATCGTAGAATGATCACTATAGATGGTCACCTTTGACCCTATCAAATATGCTCTGAATTTGTCAACCGCAAAGACTATTGCTAACATTTCCTTCTCAGTAGTCATGTAGTTCTCCTAAGACACATTCAACGTTTTACTAGCATAATAGATGGGGTGCATTATTTTCTCTTTTCTTTGCCCCAATACTGCTCCCACAGCATGGTTGCTTGCGTCGCACATTAATTCAAATGGGAGAGACCAGTCAGGTGCAACTAAAATTGGTGCTGAAATCAGAGCTTGCCTTAGAAACTCGAATGCGTTTAGTAACTAATCACTCAAGGGTCTAGGGTTGCATTAGCATCTAACTAGGAACCACAGTGTAACTATTTTATCTTGTCAACTGCGAGCTTAATCCGATGCTTATGTTCATCTGACAAATCGATATAAGTAGTAATAATCAAACTGCTCAAGAGGGTAAGTGATTGTGGAACTCAATTGACAAGGGCCAAGTAGTATTGCCTGTCTATGGGGATAACTTTGGTTCTTAACACTCTCCTATGCGTTATAGACATATAACGCATAGCGGCTGACAACCGAGAGAAGCGTCGCAAGTATGAATAGAATACTACTGTGCGTTTCCGATGTTAGATGTTAATCAACCCGAACCCTTTCTTTATCCATTCACACACATCCTTAGCTGAACTTGTTGTGTCGCATGCTTTCCATATTCCACAATTTTTAGTCTGGTGTACAAACAATCGCTTTCTTTTAGATTAAAATCAACTCTCTGAACTATTTATTGGTTACCACTGCAACGCATGAACTTCAATTGAAAACTTAATCAATATAATCCCTGTGTTCGACCTCGGACTCACCGAGAATACCTAGTCCTTTGCTTATACTTGGGTAAAGGATAGGAAAACTTGACAAGACCACCAACGCATAGTAGTAAGACGCATAGCATGCTCAAAGCATGACATGTTGAACGCATAAACACATCATTTAACACTTTGCGTTAGGACAATTTACACATACAAAATAACAACAACAGTGACAACAAAATCCCTTCCAGACGATAACCGGAGACAAATAGCTCGAGAGAGAAGAGTCTTCCATCCGCCTGACCACTTCACAGCAGATCTCACGCTTCCATTCCCGTGACCCAAGATATTGAAACGCCTTCATGCTTTCTATCTTTTTCTAGCTTTGATTTTAGATTTGTTATCAAGTCACTGAACTATCTAAGATTGTGTTTCTTTCATTAATCTACAATTTTTCCATGTCTATCCATTTCTCTACACTTTCCGCTTATTACTTTAAATCCATGAGTAGCTAATCTTTCAAGGGTCATAGGTTGCGTTAGCATCTAAATAAGAACCATAGTATAACTATTTCATCTTGTCAATTGTAATGTTAATCTGATGCTTATGTCCATCTAGCTAATCGATATAAGTTGTAACAATTAGACTGCTTGAGAGGGTAAATAATTATGGAACTCAATTGACAAGGCTAAGAAGTGTTATCTAGACATAGGAATAACCTTAGCACTTAATATTCTCCTATGCGTTATAGACATATAACGCATAGCGGCTGACAACCGAGAAAAGAGTTGGAAGTATGAATAGATTTTCATTATGCATTTCTGATGTTAGAAGCTAACCAACCCTAGTCCTGTGTTTTACCATTCACATAACTCATTAGCTGATTTTGCTGTGTCGCATACCTCTCCATCAACCATATTAGCTTAGGTTTACTGCTTTCTAGTTAGTTAAACGCATCACTTCTCATCACCTTCTTTAAACGCATGACTCAAATAATCCAACTAATTATAGAATCTGCATAGCCCCTGGTTCGACCTCGGACTCACCGAGAAAACCTCATTCTTTGCTTATACTTGGATGAAGAATAGGAAAACTTGACAGATTAGAAACGCATAGTATTAAGCATGTTAAATGCATTGTTGAATGCATAGTAAGCTTAATAAAAATAAACGCACAACAAGTTTTTGAACTTTAGAATATGGAAAGACGAAGTTGTCATGCTACTTAAAGGTTCATTTCCAACTTTTTGATATGTCTAAGAATTTAGAAAATTGAGCATCAATTTTTTTCTGTTGAAACCTCTAAGGAAAAGGTAAAATATTAGGGATAAAAGAAGTAGAGTTAGAAGTACTCCCGATGTTTGACTTTGATTTCTCCTTTTCCTTAGATGCACTCTCTTTTTGTATTGGAGCATTGATAACTTGTAGAAATACAAGTTATTATAACCTTTTTCTTAGAAAAATAGAGATTAAATAGAGAAGCATGCGGTAGTTTGTGCTAAATTCTACTAATAAATCTTCCTATGCGTTCTACTCTTGTATTTTTATGAAGATAATAATTTTACCATTTTTTTAGCCTAAAACGCATGTTTTAACGCAGGAATGCAAACGATGCGTTGACTACCAATTAACGCAGAACTATGCGTTGACAATCTGTTCTTCATGGACGCATGGTCTGAACCGAACGTGAACAACCTGTAGATGCGTTAACGACCTCTCAATGCAAGACTATGCGTTAGCAACCCATGACGCGTTGACATCTGCCAAAATTCTCCATGAACCCATAATTACCAAAAACGCAAGGAGCGGAAAATCAATCAAAATCTTGAGAGATTGTCGGAAGATTGACATACATAATCTGTGGCTAAAGTGGTGGAATTAAATTGATCTGAGAATTATGCAATTAGGCGAGATACACGCATGATATCAATTTCGCCACCAATCAAGTAGATCTGCCATTGATTGCAAACGCAGCATCTATAAAACGGTAGTCCTGCAAGAGAGAAAGTGTTGTTCATTCTCGGAAGAATTAAGTGACAGCAGAGTTCTCTCCAGAACACAACCAGAGACGAATAGCTCGAGAGAGAAGAGTCTTCCCTCCGCCTGACCACTTCACAGCAGAACCTCACGCTCCCATCCCTGCGACTCAAGACATTGACGCCTTTTTCCTGCTTTCTATCTTGTTTTTCTAGCTTATTTTAGATTTGTGTCAAGACATTGAGCTATCTAAAGTTGTATTCCGTTCATCAATCTATATTTCTTCCATGTCTACTCATTTCTCTACACTTTCCGCTTTTTACTTTGAATCCATGAGTAACTAATCTATCACGGGTTAAGAGTTGCATTAGCATCTAAATAAGAACCATAGTGTAACTATTGCATCTTGTCAATTGTAATCTTAATCTGATTCTTATGTCCATCTAGCTAATCCATATAAGTAGTAATAATCAGACTGCACGAGAGGGTAAGTGATTGTGGAACTCAGTTGACAAGGCTAAGAAATGTTACCTGTCTATAGGAATAACCTTGGTACTTAACACTCTCCTATGCATTATAGACATATAACACATAGCGGCTGACAACCGGGAGAAGAGTCGCAAGTATGAATAGACTATCACCATGCGTTTCTGATGTCAGATGTTAACCAACCTGTTGTCGCGCATGCAATGCTGAAATACAAAACTTGTTACTGTTTTTATTTATTATAATTAAGCATCCTATGCATTTAACAGACTATGCGTTTTACTTATGCTTAATGTTATGCGTTTGTGATCTGTCAAGTTTTCCTATCCTTTACCCAAGTATAAGCAAAGGACTAGGTTGTCTTGGTGAGTCCGAGGTCAAACACAGGGATTGTGTTGATCCTATATTTAAGTGGATTATATGCGTTGTAATGGTAACCAAGAATAAGTCGCGGGAGATGTTTGTTTCTAATCTAAAGAAAGCCATAACATGTACACTAAACTAAAATGTGGAAGATGAAAAGGCATGCGACACAGCAAAGTTAGCTAGGTGAATTTAATGAATGGGTAAAAACAGGGCTCGGGTTGGTTAACATCTAACATCAGAAACGCATGGTGATAGTCTATTCATACTTGTGACTCTTCTCCCGGTTGTCAGCCGCTATGCGTTATATGTCTATGATGCATAGGAGCGTGTTAAGTGCCAAGGTTGTTCCTATGTCTAGGTAACACTACTTAGCCTTGTCGATTGAGTTCCACAATCACTTACCCTCTCGAGGAGTCTGATTATTACTACTTATATCGATTAGCTAAATGGACATAAGCATCAGATTAAGATTACAATTGACAAGATCCAATAGTTACACTATGGTTCTTATTTAGATGCTAACGCAACCCTTAACCCTTGATAGATTAGTTACTCATGGATTCAAAGTAAAAAGCGAAAAGTGTAGAGAAATGAGTAGACATGGAAGAAATATAGATTGATGAACGGAATACAACTTTAGATAGCTCAATGTCTTGACACAAATCTAAAATCAAACTAGAAAAACAAGATAGAAAACAGGAAAAGGGCGTTAATGTCTTGAGTCGCCGGAATGGAAGCGTCAGGATCTGCTGTGAAGTGGTAAGGCAGAGGGAAGACTCTTTTCTCTCGAGCTATTCGTCTCCGGTTGTGTTCTGGAGAGAACTCTGCTGTCACTTAGGAATTCTTCCGAGAATCAACAACCCTTTCTCATCTTGCAGGAATGCCGTTTTATAGATGTTCTAGTCGTAATCAATGGCAGATCTGCTTGATTGGTGGTGAAATTGATATCATGTGTCCATCTCGCCTAATTGCGTAATTCTCGGGTCAATTTAGATCCACCACTTTAGCCACAGATTATGCATGTCAATCTTTCGACAATCTCTAAAGATTATGATCTGATTTTCCGCGCCTTGCGTCTTTTGTCATTATGCGTTCAAGGAGGAGTTTGGTAGATATCAACGCGTCATAGGTTGCTAACGCACAGTCTTGCGTTAGGAGGTAGTCAACTCATTGTTTGCATTCCTGCATTCAAACATGCGTTTTAGGCTCAAAAAGTAGTAAAATTATTATCTTCATAAAAATACAAGAGTAGAACGCGTAGGAAGATTTATTAGTAGAATTTAGCTTAAACTACTGCATGCTTCTCTATTTAAATCTCTATTTTTCTAAGATAAAGGGTATAATAATTTGTATTTCTACAAGTTATCACAACCCTAACCCTGTTTTTACCCATTCGTTAAATTCACCTAGCTGACTTTGCTGTGTCGCATGCCTTTTCATCTTCCACATTTTAGTTTAGTGTACATGATTATCGCTTTCTTTAGATTAGAAACAAACACCTCTCTCAAATTATTCTTGGTTACCACTACAACGCATATAATCCACTTAAATATAGAATCAACATAATCCCCGTGTTTGACCTCGGACTCACCGAGAAAACCTAGTCCTTTGCTTATACTTGGGTAAAGGATAGGAAAACTTGACAGATCACCAATGCATAGAATTAAGCATAAGTAAGACGCATAGTGTGCTCAGCGCATAGTGTGTGAAACGCATCATCGTAGCTTAACTTGCACATTGCGTTAGTATAATTCCATTTCACCAATCACATCACCAACAAGCATTCTCTATGATGGTTTCATCCTTTTCTTGTGGAAGCTCATCAACATCTATTATGATGTGCTTGTTCAACTCCTTGCCACTCCTTAGGGTTATGACATTGCATTCCTCCTTGGGGTTCTTCTCCAGACAACTAGGAAATTTACCTTTTTGCATTGTATGGAGAGATGTGGCCATTTGACTAAGTTGAACCTCCAAGGAATTGCCTTACCTTGGCTTTGAACGGTGTTTGCTATGGCTTGGACTGAATTCTCCAATGTGATTGTCCTTGATCTTGACTCTTTGACAAAGTCAAGCATTATGTCCTCTAATGACGATGACTTTGCATTCCCCGCTCCATTCAATCCTTGAGGTGCTTGCAACACATTCTTGTTGGTAGCATATGAGAAATTCTCATGATTCCTCAAGTTGGGATGATAGTGAGTTGGGAGTTGTTTTCGACCTCGGTATTGTCCTCTATCCACATAATTGGCTACCTCCAACTCACTTGACTCTTGTAGATTTGCCATGGCCGAAAGGGAAGCTATGGATGGTGCGCTTGCTTGGGTTTGGCTTCGTTAAGACAATTTAAATAAAGCATTAGTGAAAGAGGCCAATTGAGTTTTAGAGATTTTACCTCATCCACCTATATACTCCGGCGGCTTTTGGGATGATTGGAGAATACCGTTCACATGGCCAATTGTACGATGTAGTGGCCAAGTCTTCTAGTATGCTGTAGGCCTCATAAGCATTCTTTAAGAAAATTGAGCCTCGGCGGTTGCATCTAGAATGGATTTGGTTGAACTTGATAATCCATTGTAGAAGAGTTGAATTTGCAACTAATCCAGGTACCCATGTTGAGGGCACCTTCTCAAGAGATCCTTATACCTTTCCCAAGCCTCCTATAGTTGTTCATCCTCGAGTTGGCAGAATGTTCCAATCTTCATTCTTAGCCTTTGAGATTTAGCCAATGGAAAATATTTGTTCAAGAAAGCTTGAGCTAAAATCTCCCACGTAGTGGTACTATCCAAATGTATGGTTTTTGATAACTTGTAGAAATAAAAGTTATCACAGCCTTTCTCTTAGAAAAATAGAGATTAAATAGAGAATCATGCGGTAGTTTATGTTGAATTCTATTAATAAATCTTCCTATGCGTTCTACTCTTGTAAATCAGATCAAAATCTTGAGAGATTGTCAGAAGATTGACATGCATGATCTGTGGCTAAAGTGGTGAATCTAAATTGAACTGAGAATTACGCAATTAGGCGAGATAGACGTACGACATCGATTTCCTCCAATCACGCAGATTTGCCACTGATTACGAACGCAGCCTCTATAAAAGGGCAGACCTGCAAGCTGAAAAAAGGGTTGTTGATTCTCGGAAGAATTCCTAAGTGACAGCAGAGTTCTCTCCAAAAGACAACCGGAGACGAATAGCTCGAGAGAAAAGAGTCTTCCCTCCACCTGACCACTTCACAGCAACACGTCACGCTTCCATTTCGACGACTCAAGACATTAACGCCTTTCCATCTTTCTATCTCTTTTTCTATCTTTGATTTTAGATTTGTGTCAAGACATTGAGGTGTTTAAAATTGTCCGTTCTTTAATCTAAAATTCTTCCATGTTTATCCATTTCTCTACACTTTCAGCTTAGTACTTTAAATCCATGAGTAGCTAATCTTTCAAGGGTCACAGGTTGCATTAGCATCTAAATAAGAACCATAGTGTAACTATTGCATCTTGCCGATTGTAATCTTAATCTGATGCTTATGTCCATCTCGCTAATCGATATAAGTAGTAATAATCAGACTGCTCGAGATGGTAAGTGATTGTGGAACTCAATTGACAAGGCCAAGAAGTGTTACCTGTCTATAGGAATAACCTTGGTACTTAACACTCTCCTATGCGGTATAGACATATAACGCATAACGGCTGACAACCGGGAGAAGAGTCGCAAGTATGAATAGAATATCACCATGCGTTTCTGATTTTAGATGTTGACCAACCAAAACCCTGTTTTTATCCATTCATTTAATCCTTTTAGCTGACTTTGCTGTATCGCATACCTTACCATTTACCATATTCTAATCTAGTGTACATGCTATCACTTTCTTTAGTTAGACGCATCCTTATCAACTATTTTTGGTTACCACTCCAACTCTAATAATCCAACGAATTATACAATCAACATAGTCCCTGTGTTCGACCTCGGACTCATTGAGTATACCTATTTCTTTGCTTATACTTGGGTTAAGAATAGGAAAACTTGACAGATCATAAACGCATAACATTAAGCATGTTCAACGCATAGTATGTTAAACGCATAGGAAGCTTAATAATAAAGATAGACGCAACAGTAAATCTTTGAACTACAATTCTGTGTTGCAACAAGTTTTTGGCGCCGTTGCTGAGGACTTATTTTATCTATCTGTGCACAACAAGTTTTTGGCATCGTTGTCAGGAATTTTCGCATTAATTCATATTTTTTTTTTTTGGATTATTTTTGTTGTAGGAATTCCTCAGTCAAAGGAGTATTGTGAGTTTTTCCTCTGCCAGAAGCTCCAAACAGTATTTGAGTGACGGGAGCAACCCAGAACTTGATATTGACCCTGAAATTGTGAGGACCTTCGAACGAAGGACAAGGCAGAATTGAAGAAGGACCAATCGTAGCTTGGATCTGATTCAAACGACTAGTGAGAAATTGCCTGCATAAGCAAGAAGATTATTGGATATGACCTACTCGCAAGCCGTAGATATTATTGACAAAATTTCATGGAATACTAATGAGTGGGTGGACGACGGATATGGATTTTGCTCCATCAATAGAAGGCAAACGCAAGCTGGAATGCTTGAAGCTGATGCTGCCACCAATCTCTCAGCGCAGATGATAACCATGACATCTCTGCTGATGACAGCCTTGAATAGTCAAGGTGGATCAGTTGCTGCGATGAACGCAGTGAATTCGACAGCATTTGTAAGTTGCGTGCAGTGTGGTGCAGGGCACTTGTATGACATGTGTCCCTACAACCCCCAGTCAATCTGCGATGATCAAAACAACCCTACGGTGAGACGTACAATTCGGGTTGGAGGAACCACCTTAACTTCGGATGGGGTGGAAATCAACAATAAATGCAGGAGGCTGAACAACAGCCGCAGAGAGGCAACCCTCCTGGTTTCAATCAAGGGAATCAAGGCCAGTATCATTAGTTTTAGAAGGATCCGCAAGCGGACGCATCATTCTCATCGTCTTCCATTGAATCTCTTTTACGAGAGAATATCTGTAAGAATGAAGCAACATGCCATTTGCATAAAGTGATGTTCCAAAATCAAGCCACTGCAATCAGGAATTTAGAAGTTCAATTGGGTCAAATTGTAGATGAGCTCAAGAATGAAATGCAAGGAGCATTGCTAAGTACAACCGAAGTTCCAAGAGGGAACTTAGAAGAACAATGTCAAGATGTGACATTGATACGTGGGAAAACTAATCCTATAGTTGCACAAGATCAGGGGACGCAAGGAAACTTACAACCCGTAAATGCTCCAACCACGAGTCAACCGATGGAGAGTACTACACATAATGTTAATCAACCATCATCTTCCACCAAATCACAAGAAGAGGAAAATATAGAGCGGAGAAAAAAAGCAACGTAGACAGAACCTGCGTCTGTATATAAAGATACAACTCTTGGATGCATCCTGATTGATGTCCAGGAAGGAATATCAACGAATTGCGTGGGTGATCAACAGGTAAAATTTAATGTGGTTAACGTTTTGAAAGATCCTGATCACTTCCAATCTTATCAGATAATTGCAGATACTAATGAGAAGACAAGACCTACAAACACAGTGTTGAAAGATGAAGTCCTCAACGACAATGAAGATGGGGAAGAGGATGAAATTAATTTACTCTCCGATCGTATATTTGAAAAATCAGACCGGAGCAACAAATCCACGGCAAAGATTGAGCCGTTATTAGAAGAGCCTTCAACCTATGAGCTAGAAACCAGATCAACGCATCCCAAGTACGCGCACTAGAGGGAGGTCATACTGCAATTAATTGTCTCCTCTGCGTTGAACCCTGAACACGATAAAGGCTCCAATGACCTACGGAAGCATAACTGAGCTTGCGTTGAAAGGTCCCTGCGTCGCTGAACGCCTAATTTTCCAGGGATGCTTTCTTTTACTCTTGCTTATTTTCTTTTATTCGTACTATGTTTTCAGTATTTATTTCTCATTTTCTAATTCAGTTTTAGGAGTAGTGTAAATTAAATAAGCATGAAATTAAGCGTCGAGCTTCCATGCAAATTATTTGATTTCACCGCATACTCTGTCCTTCGTGCATGCGTTCATCGATAAACGATCTCTGTGTTTATCAAGATAAGATTAGGGGTGCGGTTAGAGCTATATTTTTTTTAAAAAAAAACGCATAATACTTAACGTCCAACGCATACTTTGAACTGAAACTATGCAATCATCAATCATGCGTTAATTGTATGCGTTCATCATCTCTTCGCCGCATTGAATTCCTAATTACCTCTTTGCGTTGTCCCTTGTTTTAAATTCATCCTTCGTGCATGCGTTCATCGATAAACGATCTCTGTGTTTATCAAGATAAGATTAGTGGTGCGGTTTGAGCTGTATTTTAAAAAAAAATGCATAATACTTAACGTCCAATGCATACTTTGAACTGAAACTATGCAATCATCAGTCATGCATTAATTGTATGCGTTCATCATCTCTTCCCCGCATTGAATTCCTAGTTACCTGATAACTTGTAGAAATACAAGTTATGATAGCCTTTTTCTTAGATAAATAGAGAATAAATAGAGAAGCATGCGGCAGTTTATGTTGATTTTTATTAATAAATCTTTCTTTACGTTATACTCTTGTATTTTTATGAAGATAATGATTTTACCACCTTTTGAGCCTAAAACTCATGTTTTAACGCAGGAATGCAAACGATGCATTGATGACTTCTTAACGCAGGACTACACGTTAACAATCTGTTCGTCATGGACGCATGATCTGAACGAAACGCGAACAACCTGAAGATGCGTTAACAACTACTCAACACAAGACTATGTGTTAGCAACCTACAATGCGTCGATATCGGCCAAACTATCCATGGACGCATAAACAACCATCAATGCAAGACAGCGGACAATCAGATCAGAATTTTGAGAGATTGTCGGATGATTGATGAACATGATCTGTGGCTAAAGTGGTGGATCTTAATTGACTCGAGAATTACGCAATCAGGCGAGATGGACGCATAATATCAATCTCGCCGCCAATCAAACAGATTTGTCATTGATTGCGAATGCATCATCTATAAAAAGGTAGCTCTACAAGATGAAAGGTTGTTGTTCATTCTCGGAAGAATTCCCAAGTGACAGCAGAGTTCTCTCCAGAACACAACTGGAGACGAATAGCTCGAGAGAGAAGAGTCTTCCCTCCACCTGACCACTTCACAGCAAATCCTCACGCTTCCATTCCGGCGACTCAAGACATTGACGCCCTTTTCTTGCTTTATATCTTGTTTTTTCTAGTTTGATTTTAGATTTGTGTCAAGACATTGAGCTATCTAAAGTTGCAATTCGTTCATCAATCTATATTTCTTCCATGTCTACTCATTTCTTTACAATTTCCGCTTTTTACTTTGAATCCATGAGTAACTAATCCATCAAGGGTTAAGGGTTGCGTTAGCATCTAAATAAGAACCATAGTGTAACTATTGGATCTTGTCAATTGTAATCTTAATTCGATGCTTATGTCCATTTAGCTAATCGATATAAGTAGTAATAATTAGACTGCTTGAGAGAGTAACTGATTGTGGAAATCAATTGACAAGGCTAAGTAATGTTGCCTAGACATAGGAACAACCTTGGCACTTAACATTCTCCTATGCATTGTAGACATATAACACATAGCGGCTGACAACCGGGAGAAGAGTCGCAAGTATAAGTAGACAATCACCATGTGTTTCTGATGTTAGATGTTAACCAACCCGAACCCTGTTTTTACCCATTCATTAAATTCACCTAGTTGACTTTGCTATGTCGCATGCTTTTTCATCTTCCACATTTTAGTTTAATGTACATGTTATTGCTTTATTTAGATTAGAAACAAACATCTCTTGCAAATTATTCTTGGTTACTCCTACACCGCATATATCCACTTAAACATAGAATCAACATAATCCCTGTGTTCGACCTCGGACTGACTGAGAAAACCTAGTCCTTTGCTTATACTTGGGTAAAGGATAGGAAAACTTGACAGATAACAAACGCATAATATTAAGCATAAGAAAGACGCATAGAATGATAAACGCATAGGAAGCTTAATTATAATCAATAAATGCAGCAACAAGTTTTGTACTTCAACATTGCATGCGCTACAACATTACCTCTTTGCGTTGTCCCTTGTTTTAAATTCATTCTGAGTACATTTAATTATTCCCAACTTTTATCTTTGCATTGAAAAGTTAGTCACTATGATGATAATCATGCTTACACTTTTTGTACACTCTTAAGCTATATTACTTTCAATGCGTCTGCATACTATTCCTTAGAAACGCAAACCTACTTTGCATGCATGCAAGCTGCCAATTCAAACCTCTTTTACAAAATTTTTCAACATAATCTTTGTTTACAATTTAAGCAATAAGGACCTTGCTACTTTCAAGTTTGGGGGTGGAAGAGGTTTGAACTGTCAAAGATAAAAATATGAGGAACCCATGTCAAAAAAAAAAAAAATCTTTTAAATGCAAAACTCCGCTGAGAAGACTAATATATTTATCTTGTTAAGAGTTTAGCTAAAAACAAAACCTGCTCGTAGTTGGCCGCTTTCAAGTGGGTAATTGTAATGAGCGATGCATAGATAAATAACAAACTCCAATGTCTAGTGAGGAAACCGAACTTAGATAAGAGTTTAGTCGATAAGGGCACTTGCTTGTAGTTGGCTGCCTCCATGCACCGCATAGTTGGTATGTCAGAACGAAGGTGGGTAACCCTACTCGATGCATGGTTACTTAACTTATAAAACAATAAAACAAATCAAAGAAAAAGGAACTTTATATCTTCATCTTTTCGAACTGAATGTTAAAAGAAGAAACAAAAATTTTCTGAATAATGAGTAAAGAATTTTGAAAAGAAAGCTTGCCACGTACAAATTAGACCCGTTCTAAAGAAACTTTAGGGAAGTCTAACACGAGAAACATATTATTTCAGGTCAGAGGAGCTAGAGAAGGTGTATAATCCGCTCAAGGCCTAGGACAAGTTGTGAGTGACGCTCGATTTCTAAATGTTTAATTCAAGCATAGTTTCTTGATTGAATATATGTTTGAAACTTGATTATGTGAAACATCTTCATGAGTGTTACAAGTATGACATGTGCTATGTGATGAAAAGTATGTGACATATATACTGATTGAGCTGTGAGTTCTGTGAAAGGCTTGCGTGGCTGTTTAATTAACTAAGTATGAAATTTATAATTATGTGAGTAAACGAAAGCATGTAAGCATTTGATTAGTGAAGTGATGAACGAAATGTTTCAAATGAACGATTTATGCTATGTTATAGTTTTATTTAAATGACTCCCAATGCTGAAGGACTCGGAGTAGGCATGTGGGTAAATTATGTAACCAGGGGGGTGTTGAATCATTTGTTTGACTTTAATAACGAAGCAAAAACAAGAAAGAAAAGCAATAGCAAGGAATCAAATTTGGTTTAAATGCAAGTTGACAAACCGAGCTTGGGGTGAAAGTGGATTACTCTCAGTTTGCTACTCAATCATTGATTAATTACAATAGTGCTGTGCAATTTTTCTTAGGTTAAACTTAGTCAGTCACTTCTAGAAAGGCTAGAAGGAAGTCTTATTGATCAAATAGATTAATATGCTTAGATGAAAGGCATCTTAGACATGCAAACCGATTAGTATTAAGTTCAAAGGCAATTGCTAAGACGAATAAACTAATAGGAAACGCCTAATTAAGTGTTCGGTACCAATCTCTCCTAAGTTGGTTAGATGAATGCAATCGGATTGGAATCGCCAAATCAATTTACAACCCTAACTCAATCTTTGCTACTTGGCGATCTATAAACCTAACAATTATGTATCAAGCATAGATCTTTAACTACCAATTAAAATGCTTGACTAATTTGTTAGATATTCTCAAGCGAATTCAATTGAAACATCAAACAAGGCGAGAATTCATTAACAAGAAAATTGCAATACAAAAATTGTTCAAAACCTCATGAGATACAAACTAAAGAATTGAACCCCAAATCCGAGCTAGATGATAGTACCTTAGCCTCGATAAATGCACCCAATAATTGTTCAAAGAAATTCTCCTAAAGATGAAAAGAAAGAAAAATGTAGGGAAAAACTCCAAATATAGACTTGGGACTCGTGCTGATTGATTTTCCGAATGGCTGGCGGCTAGGGCATTTTATGCCAAAAATTGGATTGGCACCGAAGCGTTGCGGCGTGCATGCGATACCTCTTTCGTCACCATTTGTAGCGCCGCGGCGCTGTCTCCAGATCAAAATCGGGTGCCTTTTGGAAAAAGCGCAGCGTTGGTGCCGTGCTAGTGTCGCGGTGCTAGGTTGCTTTGTTGACTTCCTCCTCTATTTCGCTAGATTTGCTTGCTAATAATCTCACTTAAACCTGAAGTGCCTGTAAACCGTCCTGAGGGCTCCATACGCTCATAACCTATCTAAATCAAGAAATAAACCGGTAAAAAGGTAAGAACGACCCCGAATTAAGCGAGGGGAGATAGCACAATTTGAGTGCTATCACATACCTTTGCAAAAAAAAAATAATAATAAAATATATCGCAATTTTAACTATCTAATAAATTTTTTCTCTTAAAAGTTATTGAGGAAAAAAAAAAATTATATTCCATGCATTCAATAAGTTATACAACATATTTACAATACAAAATAACATTTTAAAGAAAAACAACATTATAACTAAATAAACTAAATAGTTTTGTAAATTTATAAGTTTTGGAAAAGTTATTCAATAGCTAATTTATGAATTTGTCAAAACTTATTTTGTGCAGAACTTTGTTTTATTAAAATTAATTAATTTATGACAATTTTACATATTTTCTGGTAAAATTGGTGAGTGAATTGCCAAAAAATTGAACCAAAGGGGAAAATTTTAATGCCAGTTTCTTTTTTTTAAGAAATTTTAATGCTAATTTAAGGTCCATGAAATTAGAAGTTTTCATGTTGAGAGTAATAACAACGTGGCAAATTTACTTTCAAATTTGATTTTCTTTTTCCCCCTTTCTTCAAATAATGGAATCTGATAATTATCGGCCAATTAGTGAGAAATATGATTCATTTAACAAATATATCCTAAAAGAAACATAGAAGAAAAAAACGTAAAAGGTATTCCGGCAATTTGTCCATCTACGAGTCTAAAGATTCTATAGATGTCATATAAAAATTGTGGCGATAAATTCAATTTCACTACGACTGTAAATTAAAATAATAATAGTAATAATGAAACAAGAGTAAAGCAAGTACTAAAAAAACTTATCGACTGTTCCGATTGTGAAACTGACATTTACCTTATCTTCATTTTCTCAATTTGTTTGGAAACTATTTAATTTTTTTAATAACCAAATTCATGTAAAAATGTAATTACATAACCATTTTTAATTTTATTTTTAAGAAAAAGTTTGGTTTTATCTTAATATGTTCTCACAAATTATCTCTTTTATTGTAAAAAATGAAGTTATTTCTTCGAAGACCAAAAATTTATGGGTACTGATATTACTTTACAATACACAATAGCCCTTCAATCACAAATCTTTGAGGTAGATTTGAAAACAGAAACAAAATGGTTTTCTAAATCTCATTTGATACCAGATAAAATTCTAAAAAAAGAAAGAAAGAAAACTATTTTTAAGCACTTATTTGGTAACCATTTTTCTTTTGTTTTTTGGTTTTTTATTTTAATTTTTGAAAAATAGTAGGTTTGGTATCAGATTGATTTTTTTTTTTAAATTTAAAAAACACCTTGGAAATTTGGGGGAGGATTTTGAAAACTAAAACAAAAGTTTTATATTTTATTTCTCACTAGTGTTAATAATACTTTTTGTACCTTTTTACAATTTTTTTCTTTGTGGTATAATATTAGCTAATAATTCTCTTTTTTTCTTGAGTTTTGGGTTCAACCTCATGCGATGCAATTTTTTTAACACTTTTTATATAAAATGAAATGGAAAATAATTTTCAAAATATTTGCTTGTCATACACTTCACTTTTACATCAATTTTTCATTTTATTTTTTAACAATAATATTTTAAATATTATTTCAAAATTCAAAGTTTGGTTGGAAAATATAAATATTATTATTATTATTATTATTATTATTATTATTATTATTTTTATTATTATTATGTTTTCAAATATAGCAAAATGAGTCAAACTATTTACAAATATAAAAAAGTTTCACTATCTATCGAAAATAGATTGTGATGGATTTCTATCACTTGAGCAGTAGATCGCAATAAACAGTGAAATTTTTCTATATTTGTAAATTGTTTGATAATTTTTTTTATTTATAATAGTTTTCCTTATTATTTTAAAATTTAGAAAACCATAACTCTCCATAAAAATTTGTGTGTGTTTTTGTTGTGAATGACACAATCTTAACAGAAGAATTTGTATTTTCAATATATAAAAAAATTGTGATTATTTGAATTACTCCTAAAAGTTTTTAATATGTGATTTTCTTATTAGTTTAGAAGCACATAAAAACATAAGCTAATTCTCATCTAATTTATATACAAATTATTTACAAACTATAAATTAGTCGAATAATGTGATTAAAATGTTCATTCACATCTTAGTAATTTGTCTTACTCTTGAAAGATAATTGTTCATGACACATCGTGAGTATAATAGAGTAAACAAAATTGTCTTAAGTAAACAACATAGATTCATTAATCTAGATTAATTGTTTTCATTGTTGCATTCCAAATGAACCTATTTTTTGGCATTTTTACGATATGTTCATTTTTATTATTTTTCTTCATTTAATTTGTGATTAATCCGTGCATAAAATATTTTTAATGTTTTTATCAATATGGATTTTAAAAAAATGCAAAAAGTTAAAAATAAAGATATAATTTTATAACTATGTATGTCAAATGAAAAGTTATCATAAAAATAGTTTGGTTTCATTTCTATATATAAAAAAAGGTATAAAACTGAAAAAATCATCAAACTTGATTTGATTTTTTTAAAAAAAATTAATAATTATAATCAAACATATTATTTTTTTAATTTTTTAAAAAACAGAAAACAAAAAAAAAATTAATAAATATGTTTTTTGTTTTTTTCAAAACAAAACCAAAAACAACTTTTCAACAACTAAAACCAAAAACAAAAAATAAAATGTTTACTGAATGATGTCTTACTTGTCAAAATTTAGCTTGATTTTTTAAAACATTCCTAAAAGATGGATAACAAAATGTAGAAACTTAAAAATAATATTTATAAATATACTTTACAAAATGTGGTTATTATAAACTTATTTTTCAAAACCTTATAACTAAAACAGAGCTAAACAACCTCATTTTTAATTTCTAAGATTTAAAAAAAAAAAAGTTTTCGTTTGGATAATATATTATTAAAGAGATTTGTCATGCCCAAACCCCATTTTAAGAATGAGACAAAATGTAAAATGTATAGAGAATTGATATTCTTTTCCATAATCATTGGTTAGAACTCTCAGCATAACATATCCCTTGTAAAAGCACACTAAAATATGCTTTTTTTTTTTTTATTTTTTTAATATTTGGTAAACTAAAGGCTTGAGGGCATGATACTCTTAAATATAAGCATTTGGAAACCGTGCAATATAATAGTTGGGAGTCATCAATTTTGATGTAGAAAAATTTTTCTTCCCTACCGCTGTACGTAACAATTGTTTTCTTATCATAATTTTTACTCTTTTTCTTTAAGAAACATTTAAACTATTAGTCAAACTCAAAAAAATAAAAATTATTTTCTTTTTTCTTCTAATGAATATTGATAGAAACTAGAAAGTGAACATAACAAAGAAATGTATAGGTTGATATAGTATTTAGAACTAAAAATAAAAAACCAAATAAGTATCAAATTCGCAATTTGTTCTTAGAGCTCTTTTTCATCCTGACAAGAGTAATCAATAAAATATCTTTAAACAGGAAATTAGAACAAGCTGAGTAAATTGACCAATTCTACGATTTCTGTTGTGTGTGTATGAGAGAGAGAGAGAGAGAGAGAGAGAGAGACATAATTTAATGCAAAAACAATCAATAACAAATGTCCTAGAGAAAAACAATGTAAATAAAATACTGTCACCTCTTCTCTCCCAGTGGTTGTATCTGATTTTGTTCTTATTTTCTATTAGTTTTAAGTCAATCAACAAGGATGACAGTTTAGCATTTGGCCTCAAAACAACAAAGTCTTATTGCTTCATAGTCTCCTAAGTGCAGTCCTTTTGGCCATATACATTGGGAAGGGACCAAAAATTCCAGGCAGAAAACGCTTGGTTTTGGAGTAGACAACTAGAAGAAACCACACATAAACATAACCGTGGCCATACAAAGCAGTCCAAAGGCAGAAGAAAAGAAAAGAAAAGAAAAGAAAAGAAAAAAAATCAACCTATCATATCATTCAAGAATCTAAAATCAATAATCTTCATTTTCTAAATTTTGTAAATACAATTCTGATTCACTTGTGTTTTTCAATAACCAGAAAGAAGAATCAGCCCTGCCCAGGTGCTTGAAATTGCTTGCAGACAAATTAGGTAAATCCAAAATATTGACATTTCAGAAATTACTATGTCTGCCGGCAAGGCTCAAATATAAAGTCATTCATTCTTATCTCACCTGGCATTGGCTATATCAGAAAATGAAAGGGACCATGCAACAGACTAAGCCTGCCAGTTTTTCTAGATAGCTTAGAAGTACTACAAACCTTGAATAATCTCCAAATCTGCTGCTCCTCGCTCTCCCCTCTACTACACCACAGAACCGGAAAAATGGCAGGAAAAAGCATGTTCCACTACGCTGATAGTATCGACAAGTTTTTGATATTTTTCGGGACTCTGGGCAGCATAGGAGATGGAATGCAGATCCCTCTCACGATGTACATTCTTAAGGATGTGATCAATGCTTATGGAGACAAAAACAGTGGCCTGACAAATGATATGGTTGACACGGTAAGGCTTGCACCTCTTTGTTAAGTTTCCTTTCTTATGGAAAACTCTTATCATAATGTCAATGATGACAAATACTTAAACCAATAATGATAGATAGACTGAAAGGGCAGAAGGCAAAGTGAGCCAACAACTAAACATTTTCAAAAACAGAAAGACAAGAACTAAAGAGATAATCAAACAAATAATATGTTCCATTAAACATGATGTCAAATCATAAAACATAATGTTCAAACCCACTTAACAAATAGCTTACAGCTTCCTATCATATTGTTTGATCATAACTCATAAGGAAACCAAAGGGGTCAGAAAGAGAGAATAGTTTCTACAATCGTGGGATGCATTTAATTATGAACTTGTGTTTTTTATCACAAAGCCTACAGGCTACATGCTGTTAGATATATGGATTATTGATTCTAGAGTACATAAAGCAATTGGTTAACTTGCTATTCTAATATGTTTCAGTTCGCACTGCGTCTACTTTACGCTGCAATTGGAGTCGGACTTTCAGCCTTTGTGGGTGAGCGTATTTGCTGGAATACATTCATGGGGTAAGGGGCTAATAGTCTATGTTTTTCTCACTAAGCTTCATAATTTTAACTTTGCAGAGGGATTGTGTTGGGCAAGAACAGCAGAGAGACAGACATCTAGGATGAGAATGGAATATTTGAAATCTGTGCTTAGACAAGAAGTTAGCTTCTTTGATACCCAAACTGGTTCGACAACTCATGAGGTTGTCTCCCTCATTTCCTCTGATGCCAGTTCAATCCAAGTTGCCTTATGTGAAAAGGTTTGGTCTGAGTCACTCTTTCCCAACACTGCAGTGTATGTGCCAAATATCTGTCCATACGAACTATTATAGTATTATGGAATCTATTTCACTATGTAGAAAACTACTAATAACCAGGAACTAAGTTAGAGATATATATCAGCAAGGTTTAAACTACAACTCCGTATGTAGACAAGATTTTCTAGTATGTTGAAGTTGAAGAAAAGTCAAGAAAATGGTTCATCCATAATAGAAATGAGTATCCTTCCAACTTATATAAACTCTAAATATGAATAATACAAATATCCCAAAAGACGTCAACAATTTAAAATAATCAGTCATCTTTCATCATGCTGATACATCTCATTCTTCCGCTGTGCAGATACCGGATTGCCTTGCTTACATGTCAACATTTTTCTTCTGCCACATATTTGCCTTTTTAGTATCATGGAGATTCACATTTGCAGTCATCCCTCTCTCAGCCATGTTCATTGGTCCAGGGCTTGTGTTTGGCAAAATTATGATGGACCTGATAATGAAGATGATTGAATCTTACGGTGTTGCTGGTGGGATTGTAGAGCAAGTGGTTTCTTCAATAAGAACTGTATATGCATATGTAGGAGAAAATCAAACACAGGAAAAATTCAGCCAGGCACTCCAAAAAAGTATGGAATTTGGGATTAAGTCCGGTTTTGTGAAAGGATTGATGCTTGGAAGTATGGGAATCATTTATGCTGGTTGGGGTTTTCAAGCTTGGGTTGGCACTTATTTGATAACTGAGAAAGGAGAAAAAGGAGGCAACATTTTTATAGCTGGTTTCAATGTTCTAATGGGAGGACTGTGAGTTTTCTTCATCATCTATATCCTGTGCATTCATTGCTGTATTTAGTTACACAATTCCATACATCTGCCAACTTCAACTAAATTTTTTCCTTCTGTAAATTCAACATTTTCAGGAGTATATTGAGTGCACTTCCTCATCTAACCTCCATCACAGAGGCAACATCTGCAACTACTCGTATCCTTGAAATGATCAATCGTGTTGCAGAGACAGACAGAGAAGACAAAAAGGAGAAAGCCCTATCACATGTGAGAGGAGAAATTGAATTTCAAAACGTATATTTTAGCTATCCATCGAGGCCAGATACGCCTGTATTACAAGGATTCAATCTGAAGGTTTCAGCAGGGAAAAGAGTAGGTCTCATTGGAGGAAGTGGATCTGGCAAGTCCACAGTTATCTCACTGCTAGAAAGGTTTTATAATCCCACTGATGGAGAAATACTCTTGGATGGACATAAAATAAAAAGATTTCAGCTAAAATGGTTGAGATCTCAAATGGGTCTGGTGAATCAGGAACCTGTTCTATTTGCAACGTCAATTAAAGAGAACATAATGTTTGGAAAAGATGGAGCTTCAATGGACCAAGTGATAAATGCAGCTAAAGCTGCAAATGCACATGACTTCATCATTAAGCTGCCAGAAGGTTACGATACTCAAGTAAGTGCTTGTCACACATATACCTACAGAATTAGGTTGCTATATAAGACTTTAAGGGTTGAAGGCTAGTTATCAACTGCAAAACAAAGAAGTATCTGAAATAGATAACCCTCTTTCCTAGTGTGGAACAATTTAAGAAAAAAATAAAAACTAACAAACGTCGGAATCAAAAGTTAGTTTGCTTTAAAAATCTTTGGTAATGTCAATGACTATGATTCTTTTCAGGTTGGTCAGTTTGGCTTCCAAATGTCTGGAGGTCAAAAGCAACGGATTGCTATTGCAAGAGCTCTTCTTCGGGACCCAAAAATACTGCTACTTGATGAAGCAACCAGTGCACTGGATGCACAATCAGAACGAATGGTTCAGGAAGCAATTGATAAGGCATCAAAAGGAAGGACAACAATCACCATTGCACATCGTCTTTCAACAATACAAACAGCACATCAAATTGTGGTTCTTAAAGCTGGGGAAGTAATTGAATCAGGTTCACACGATGAGCTGATGTCGTTGAACAATGGACAAGGTGGGGAGTATCTACGGATGGTGCAGTTGCAGCAGATGGCAGTACAGAATGAAACATTCTATGATTCCAATATTGAAATGGATAGAAGATATCGCCATAGGATGAGTGCTCCCACAAGCCCAATCAGTGTGAAATCCAGTGGACATAATACTCCAGTTTTATATCCCTTCAGCACAGCAATGTCCATCTCCATGGGAACACCTTACTCTTACTCTGTCCAGTTTGATCCTGATGATGAAAGCTTTGAAGAAGATAGAAAACATCGAGCTTATCCTTCTCCTTCCCAGTGGCGTTTGCTGAAAATGAACGCACCTGAATGGAGACGAGCCCTACTTGGATGTATAGGTGCTCTAGGCTCAGGAGCAGTTCAACCCATTAATGCTTATTGTGTAGGAGCACTCATATCAGTTTATTTTCATGCTAATGAGCCCAACATTAAGTCTAAATCTAGAAACTTGTCACTTATCTTCTTAAGCATTGGCATTTTCAACTTCTTAACAAATATCCTGCAACATTACAACTTTTCAATCATGGGAGAAAGACTTACCAAGCGGGTGCGTGAGAAGATACTTGAAAAGCTAATGACATTTGAAATTGGATGGTTTGATCAAGATGAGAACACAAGTGCAGCCATTTGTGCAAGGTTATCAACTGAAGCCAACATGGTTCGTTCCCTTGTCGGAGACAGAATGTCACTACTGGTTCAAGCAATTTTTAGTGCAGCCTTTGCTTACAGCATGGGACTTGTGCTCTCGTGGAGGTTAACTCTGGTGATGATTGCAGTGCAGCCACTAGTCATCGGTAGCTTCTATGCTAGGAGTGTGTTGATGAAGAGCATGGCTGAAAAGGCCCGAAAAGCGCAGAGAGAAGGAAGCCAACTTGCAAGTGAAGCTGTAACAAACCATAAAACTATCGTCGCATTCTCATCTCAGAAAAAGATACTCGGGCTCTTTGCTGCCACCCTGAAAGCTCCCAAGGAAGAGAGTGCTAGACAATCTTGGATATCTGGGCTTGGCCTGTTCAGTTCCCAGTTCTTTAACACTGCTGCAACAGCTTTAGCCTACTGGTATGGTGGGAGGCTATTGACACAAGATATGATATCCTCAGAACACATCTTTCAAGCATTCTTGATCTTGCTATTCACTGCATACATCATAGCAGACGCGGGAAGTATGACTTCTGATATATCTAAAGGAAGCAATGCTGTTGGATCAGTTTTTGCAATCCTAGACAGAAAGACTGAAATTGATCCAGAGAACAAACCGGCGCGAGATCTCAAACGACGGATAAAGGGTAAAGTGGAGCTCAGGAGTGTGAGCTTCTCATATCCAACAAGACCAGAACAGATGGTTTTAAGGGGACTGAGCCTTAAAATTGATGCAGGAAAAACAGTTGCGCTGGTGGGGCAGAGTGGTTCTGGAAAATCTACTATTATTGGACTTATTGAAAGGTTTTATGATCCCACAAGCGGATCTATACACATTGATGAACACGATATTAAGAGCTACAATTTGAGATGGTTAAGGTCACAAATTGCATTAGTCAGTCAAGAGCCAACTCTTTTTGCTGGTACTATCAGAGAAAACATTGCCTATGGAAAAGAGGAGGCAGGCGAATCAGAGATCAGAGAAGCAGCTGTTCTAGCCAATGCCCATGAATTTATAAGGTAAATATAGCTAACTTCTTCTAAAGTTATCTTCCTTCTCTTTCCTCATTAAAAAAAGGTTTCTTCATTTTGGTGCTTATGTTCTATTTTGGCCTCCTTTTATATGTCTGTTTTAGTCTTTTTTTTTTTTTTTTTAAACAACCATAAATGGTATTCGAACCTTTCACACCATTACCAGCAGAAACAAAAACGAAGAAATCTATCTAAAAACATAGATTTGAATCAGCAACATTGTAATTACTTCTCTTAATTTTTCAATATGTGTATTCTAACAGTGGAATGAAAGATGAGTATAATACATACTGTGGAGAGAGAGGAGCTCAGCTATCAGGAGGGCAAAAGCAAAGAATCGCACTGGCTCGAGCAATCCTGAAGAACCCATCAATCCTCCTGCTAGATGAGGCAACAAGCGCACTGGATAGCGTATCAGAGAATTTGGTGCAGGAAGCGCTGGAGAAGATGATGGTTGGCAGAACTTGCATAATCGTAGCTCACCGATTATCGACGATTCAGAAGGCGAACACAATCGCGGTGATCAAGAATGGGAAAGTAGTGGAACAAGGATCGCACAGTGAGCTGATTTCAATGGGGCAACGTGGAGAGTACTATTCTTTGATAAAATCGCAGGCCGCACTGAATCTTTGAGAATTCATTTGGGGTTTTAGGGTTTAAACTTGTTGCAATTGCAAATCTGTTTTTTGTGGGATGGAAGGGAAACTGAATCAGTTTGCTTAATTCTTGTGAATATGATGACGATGAGAATGAACCCACATGAAGTTGCGTTATTTTTTTAGTTAAACAATGTGGAGGATGGATGATTTGAGTTACAACTTTATTACAATTAAACTAGACTCGTTTAGTTACATGAGGTAAAGAATTAGAATAATGGTTTTGTTTTCTGTGAAGTTTGAAACATATCACATGGTTTACAACATCCTTAGGTTAATCTTTTATGGTCATAAATAATATTTCAACTTACACAAAGGCTTGAACTATTATTTTAGAGGTAGAGTTCGGTTTTTCACCCTCAAATATTGTCAATAATAATAATTATATTATATATCAATTGAGTTATACTTCTCATTCTTTATTTTAACAAAGAAAAAAATTATTAGCTTATGAATCATTGAACTAGTTAACTATCGGAAGATCTTTGAAAAGAATTGAACTATCAAAAGAAACATGGCATCATTAACGTTAACCTTATGGACCATTTGATATTTATAACCAGTTTTTAAACTTTGAAAACTATTACTCGTTTTGAAACTTTAAAAAAGAAATATACATCAAACTCAAACTTGAGAAACAAAGTGTTGAAGTAGAGTGATCTTCCTTCCCTTACCTGTTTCTCCTTGTTGTCAAAGGGTTGTCTACTCTTTTGACAAGGGAAGTGTCTTTCTTTAGGATTTGTACCCTAATACCTCGTAGTTGACTAATTATATAATATACTATTTGATATTAAATATGCAATAATAAATTATTCATTACAGTAAAAATCGAAGGTTATTTTATGAAAACTTGAAAATGATTAATCATGCAATGTAGAAAAAAAGAATTGTCCTAAAAAATTTAGAATTTACATACAAGAATACTTTAACCTATGCTCTAAGGAGATTAAGACCTATAGATGCATTAATCCCCTAACAAAATAAGCCACGATGGGTGACCAAGTCATACATGAATTTAATGCATAGAAAAGGAAATCTATCAAGAATTATAGAATTCCAGTAACAAAACAAAAATTACAAGTCTTTTAGTCGAGCCATAGTGAATTTCATACTACCCTTACGCTAGAGGAGCTTACTTTAGCCACTCATGAGGTGCTAAGATCAATTCCAATGTCAAATAAATAAAAAAAATAAAGAGAAATAAGGTGGGAATGAAGAAAATACAGAGAAAACAGTGTGTGTGGAGCGAAAATCGAAGCAAGAATGACCTAAATCGAAAGAAGAATGGTATATATATGAACTGTCAGAGCAGTTAGGTGCTGGCTTGTGCACGTGCGACAATTTGCACTTTTCCATCTAAATCTAAAGTGCCTAGGCGCTCCCCAGAATGTTTCTCTTAATCTAGAGTGCCTAGGTGCTAGGATGAGGGGTATTTTGATCTTTTTTTCTCCTCTTTCTTTATCGTTGATGCTCCAAAGCTCCATTTTAAGTTCATTTTCGTCCTGTTTCGGCTCCAATGGTCAATTCTACCCCTTTAAAGCTCAATACCTATAAATCATAGAAATAAACATGTAAAATCCTAGAACGAGCTCGAATTAAACCAAAAAAAATAACACCTTTTTGGACACTATCAAATTTGGATTCTTGATTGTTTTTTATCCATTTTTCTAAGTTTGGTTCCTTTAATTAATCTGAGTAGTTGATCTATTTCTTTTTATTTTATTTAATTAGCTTGTTGTTTACTTTTATTTTTTTTTATTTGATTATTTTATCTCACTCTTATTCATCAATTCTCTCTTTTTCAATTTTGTGAAGCATTCTTTTTCCAGATTCATGATCAATTAGACATTTTACTTATTGGTTATATTCTACATTGGGCTAATTTCTTTTCTCTTCGTACTTGATTTTAAAAATCTTCCCATATCGTGGATTCTAAAAATATTTGGGAGTCTAATTTTCTAGAATCTTGAAGTGAGAGTCGATTGTTTAGTAGTCCGAGATAGATTCCAATATGTTTTATTAAATTTCTAACATCCTTGTAAATATTGCTACTCGTTTGATTATTGCTTTAATTACATATTAAATTATATTTAACGTCAATGAAACTTTACATATTAAATTGATGCTTCTCTTTTTAGTAACATTCCTCCAATATATTCAAGGCTTTTAGGTTAATTTTCAAATCTTTAAAGTTAATTCCTATTGAGTTTTGTAGAAATAAGTTTAAAAATTAAAAATTGTTTTTAATGGCATATTTTTTAAAATTTTCTACAATGGAATCTAGAAATATCAGGAATACGATTTTCTAGAATTTTTTAGATGAAGGTTCATATCTTTTGAAGTTCGAGATTTTAACCCAAGATAAAATGAATTTAATTAAAATAATCTTTTTTATATAAAAAAAACTCCATTTATTAAAAGGTCATTTTATGAGAGTTTTGAGAAATAATTGTAATTTTACTCAATTTCTTGAGGTAAGGAAGTGTTTTTTAATTCTAACATGACCTAATTGGTGAAATTGTTTTCACTTATTTTATGGGATCATGACTCCAAATAATGGAGAAATAAGGGGTAAAATAAAGAATATCTTCTTCAAGATTTAAAATTTGGCCACTATTTTCTAAACAAGTGTTGTAGGGTGCTAACTGTTGGGTTTTATGCCCTAAAACTCGTAGATTGTAAATGTAATTATTTGACTGTCATTAAATCATTAATAAAGAGTTATTAATGTGTTACTTCAATAAGCATTATTGATTGTTTTTGTTTGTTTTGTCTTAATAACCCTAAATCTAATAAACTAACATCCTAAGCTGTTTTATGAGTCTTGAACTATATGTGGGGACATACGGAGATCAATGTTCAAGATACATTCTAAACGGTCTATAGTATAGGGATTAGGTTGGGTACCTTATCCTGATGACACTATGGATACGACCCACTTTGTATTTGATACAAACACAATGATCTAACGCGTTCATGTAGGTGATATGCGAGTGGAGGTATCCTATGCAATGAGTTTGCATAAGACCGGACCAGGAAATAATGATCACTAGATGTAGCTCTGTTGACTAATTAGGTTTCTATTTCAATATGATAACCTAGGCAACTTAGTCTTAATCCTAAGTATATTAGGACCTCCTATCCACGAGGGATTGTCCTTTGATTTGTATGGGTGAGAGTGGCCGTTTTCCAACTCAATATGTCTACCATCTTAAGGACAAGATCGAGTGGGGGAGCTGGGGGCATAATTATACAAGATGGAGTTCACTCATTCCTATCTTTAGATAAGTAGATAAGTGTTCCTTTAAGTGGTGTCTCTGAGACTTGAACAAAGGGCCCTACCTTCTCACTAGCTCGGGAGGGGTTTCTGTTTAATGGTTGGACCATAAATAGATTGTTCATTAGAGGAGCATTAGTACTGAAGGATTTAGAAGTAACCTAGGTGTAAAACCATAATTTTACCCAACTAGTGTTATGAACACTTGTGAATGACTAATTTGCTGTTATTGGTCTATATCCATGGACACATAAATATATTTGTAGTGAGAAAAGTGTAGTTATGAATCTTTAGTGGAGTGTACAGACAGTTAACGAATATTGATTAATATGGTTAGTGAGTTTAGCCCATTAATCTCATATCGTTAGAGCTTCTGATCTATAGATTCATTAAGTCCCCTTCCTAGCTCATAAAGAGTGATGAGGCATTTATGTCTTGAAATAAATTTGAAATGTTCAAATTTACTTAAGGAAATAATATAATGTATGATGATATATTATAATATAAAGTTTATTTTGAACTTTATAATATAAATTTGATTTTGGATATGATACAAAATTAACTTTTTAGAGAATTAAATATTTGAAGGAGTTCAAATATTAATATGAATTAGATTCATATTAAAACTATAGGTTAAAATTAATGTGTATTAGATATACATTAAAACTATAAGTTATGAGAGAATAACAATTGAATATGATTCGAATGTAGGTTAAATTAAATATTAGATATTTAATTTGACAATTAATTAATTAAAGAATTAATTTTCTTAATTTAATTTAATTTAATTTAATTTAATTTAATTTAATTTAATGAATTAAAACTATAGGTTATAAGGGAGATGTTCATTTAAATATGATTTAAATGAAATAATTGATTAAATTAGATTTAATTAATTATTAATTAGTATTTATTTATTTGTTTGTTAAATTAAATAATAAATAAGTAAATTAAAAGAAAAAAAAAAGGTAATTGCCTTATGTGGGAGTTACACTTTACGTGGTTTAATCTCACGTATCCTAACCTCTCTCTCCATATAGGCCTGCAAAAGAAACAAAGGTATGAAAGTTTTTTCTTGATAAAAAATCTCTTTAGTTTTCTCTCTAGTTTTTTTCTCAATAATCAAAAGAAGGATCCACAATCTTTCATCTCATTACTTAGAGAATAGGAGAGGTTTTTGGTGGTAGTGTTAGTGATCTAGAAGCCAAAAGAAGATTCGTAGGTTCAGAATCGACAATAAATGTAAAGCTTCTAATTCTAAAAGTATGCTTAATCCTTTAATACAGTAGGTTTTCTGTATTTTTTTTTTTTCCATTGTATGAGTATTTCAAAATCTCAATTAATTTTGAGTTTGGTTCTATACTGTTTCTGCTGTGTTAGGGATTTCAACCCTTACACTAACATCTTCCCCAAATAGAAATGACTCCTGAACTTAACTTTAGTTTTCGCAAACCATTTTTTTTATTAGAAAAATTGTTTACTTTGTTTTGGTGACCAATCACATCGTAAAAAGGATTGGTTGCGACTTTTTTTTCTTTTCTTTTAAATTAACTCTTTTTAAGGACATAGGTCACTCTGCTCGACACATGGCAACATCATAAATTAACTAAGTGTTGTCACGCAAGCCTGTTTCACTTAGCTAATCACATTAAGCCCTTGGATTGATTAGAACATTAAGCTAAATTGGCCAAATCTAACCTAACATATTCTCATTCTTTAGGTTATGTTATCTTTTGTTAGTGGGATGATCTTAAAATGCTAGCAATCGAGCCATAACTATAATTAACTAGAACTATTGGTACTCAAATTAAACATGTCCTGGTTACAATTACGGACAACAACAACATGCATAGCAAACATACACAACACATGCTTATGACGGCTAATATGTCTGTCATATTAATTGAACATACATTGCATATGGATTCAAGCAAAAAAAGAAAATCAAGAGTAAACACTAGAAGAAAACTAGGATTTAATGATATTTAAAAACTGTCATATTTAAAATTCGTGACAATTAATTGTTGATTCTTGGAAGAATTCCTAAGTGACAGCAGAGTTCTCTCCAGAAAACAACCGAGATGAATAGCTCGAGAGAGAAGAGTCTTCTGATAACTTGTAGAAATATAAGTTATAATAGCCTTTCTCTTAGATAAATAGAGATTAAATAGAGAAGCATGTGGCAGTTTATGTGATTTTTATTAATAAATCTTCATTTGCGTTATACTCTTGTATTTCTATGAAGATAAATGATTTTATCACTTTTTGAGCCTAAAACGCATGTTTTAACGCAGGAATGCAAATGATGTGTTGATGATGTCTTAACGCGCAGGACGACGCGTTAGCAATCTGTTCTTCATGGACGCATGATCTGAACGGAACGCAAACAACCTGAAGATGCGTTAGCAACTACTCAATGCTAGACTACGCATTAGTAACCTACGCCGCGTTGACATCGGCCAAACTATTCATGGACGCATAGACGACCATTAATGCAAGGTGCTGAGAATCAAAGCAGACTCTTGAGAGATTGACGGATGATTGACGAACATGATTTGTGGCCAAAGTGGTGGATCTTAATTGACCCGAGAATCGCAATCAGGCGAGATGGATGCATAGTATCAATCTCACCGCCAATCAAGCAGATTTGCCATTAATTGCGAATGCATCATCTATAAAAGGGCAGCTCCGCGAGATGAGAAAGGGTTGTTGATTCTCGGAAGAACTTCATAAGTGACAGCAGAGTTCTCTCCAGACTTCAACCGGAGACGAATAGCTCGAGAGAGAAGAGTCTTCCCTCCGCCGGACCACTTCACAGCATAGCCTCACGCTTCCATCCAGGCTACTCAAGACATTGACGCCTTTCCCTGCTTTCTTTCTTATTGTTCTATCTTGATTTTAGATTTGTGTCAAGACATTGAGCTCATCTAAAGTTGTATTTCATTTCATCAATATAATTATCTTCCATGTCTACTCATTTCTCTAAACTTTCCGCTTTTTACTTTCAAACCATGAGTAACTAATCACTCAAGGGTCTAGGGTTGCGTTAGCATCTAACTAGGAACCATAGTGTAACTATTTTATCTTGTCAACTGCGAGCTTAATCCAATGCTGATGTCCATCTGACAAATCGATATAAGTAGTAATAATCAAACTGCTCGAGAGGGTAAGTGATTGTGGAACTCAATTGACAAGGGCCAAGTAGTATTGCCTGTCTATGGGGATAACTTTGGTTCTTAACACTCTCCTATGCGTTATAGACATATAACGCATAGCGGCTGACAACCGAGAGAAGAGTCGCAAGTATGAATAGAATACTACTGTGCGTTTCCGATGTTAGATGTTAATCAACCCGAACCCTTTCTTTATCCATTCACACACATCCTTAGCTGAACTTGTTGTGTCGCATGCTTTCCATATTCCACAATTTTTAGTCTGGTGTACAAACAATCGCTTTCTTTTAGATTAAAATCAACTCTCTGAACTATTTATTTGTTACCACTGCAACGCATGAAATTCAATTGAAAACTTAATCAATATAATCCCTGTGTTCGACCTCGGACTCACCTAGAATACCTAGTCCTTTGCTTATACTTGGGTAAAGGATAGGAAAACTTGACAAGACCACCAACGCATAGTAGTAAGACGCATAGCATGCTCAAAGCATGACATGTTGAACGCATAAACACATCATTTAACACTTTGCGTTAGGACAATTTACACATACAAAATAACAACAACAGTGACAACAAAATCCCTTCCAGACGATAACCGGAGACGAATAGCTCGAGAGAGAAGAGTCTTCCATCCGCCTGACCACTTCACAGCAGATCTCACGCTTCCATTCCGGCGACCCAAGACATTGAAACGCCTTCATGCTTTCTATCTTTTTCTAGCTTTGATTTTAGATTTGTTATCAAGTCATTGAACTATCTAAGATTGTGTTTCATTCATTAATCTACAATTTTTCCATGTCTATCCATTTCTCTACACTTTTCGCTTATTACTTTAAATCCATGAGTAGCTAATCTTTCAAGGGTCACAGGTTGCATTAGCATCTAAATAAGAACCATAGTATAACTATTTCATCTTGTCAATTGTAATGTTAATCTGATGCTTATGTCCATCTAGCTAATCGATATAAGTAGTAACAATTAGACTGCTTGAGAGGGTAAATAATTATGGAACTCAATTGACAAGGCTAAGAAGTGTTATCTAGACATAGGAATAACCTTAGCACTTAATATTCTCCTATGCGTTATAGACATATAACGCATAGCGGCTGACAACCGAGGTGTTAGCAATCTGTTCTTCATGGACGCATGATCTGAACAGAACGCAAACAACCCGAAGATGCGTTAACAACTACTCAACGCTAGACTACGCGTTAGCAACCTACGCCGCGTTGACATCGGCCAAACTATTCATGGACGCATAGATGACCATTAATGCAAGGCGCTGAGAATCAAAGCAGACTCTTGAGAGATTGACGAACATGATTTGTGGCCAAAGTGGTGGATCTTAATTGACCCGAGAATCACGCAATCAGGCGAGATGGATGCATAGTATCAATCTCGTCGCCAATCAAGCAGATTTGCCATTAATTGCGAACGCATCATCTATAAAAGGGCAGCTCCGCGAGATGAGAAAAGGTTGTTGATTCTCGGAAGAACTTCATAAGTGACAGCAGAGTTCTCTCCAGACTTCAACTGGAGACAAATAGCTCGAGAGAGAAGAGTCTTCCCTCCGCCGGACCACTTCACAGCATAGCCTCACGCTTCCATCCAGGCGACTCAAGACATTGACGCCTCTCCCTGCTTTCTTTCTTATTATTCTATCTTGATTTTAGATTTGTGTCAAGACATTGAGCTCATCTAAAGTTGTATTTCATTTCATCAATATAATTAGCTTCCATGTCTACTCATTTCTCTAAACTTTCCGCTTTTTACTTTCAAACCATGAGTAACTAATCACTCAAGGGTCTAGGGTTGCGTTAGCATCTAACTAGGAACCACAGTGTAACTATTTTATCTTGTCAACTGCGAGCTTAATCCGATGCTTATGTCCATCTGACAAATCGATATAAGTAGTAATAATCAAACTGCTCGAGAGGGTAAGTGATTGTGGAACTCAATTGATAAGGGCCAAGTAGTATTGCCTGTCTATGGGGATAACCTTGGTTCTTAACACTCTCCTATGCGTTCTAGACATATAACGCATAGCGGCTGACAACCGGGAGAAGAGTCGCAAGTATAAATAGAATTCTACTGTGCATTTCCGATGTTAGATGTTAATCAACCCGAACCATTTCTTTATCCATTCACACACATCTTTAGCTGAACTTGTTGTGTCGCATGCTTTCCATATTCCACAATTTTTAGTCTAGTGTACAAACAATCACTTTCTTTAGATTAAAATCAACTCTCTGAACTATTTATTGGTTACCACTGCAACGCATGAAATTCAATTAAAAACTTAATCAATATAATCCCTGTGTTCAACCTTGGACTCACCGAGAATACCTAGTCCTTTGGTTATACTTGGGTAAAGGATAGGAAAACTTGACAAGACTACCAACGCATAGTAGTAAGACGCATAGCATGCTCAAAGCATGACATGTTGAATGCATAAACACATTATTTAACACTTTACGTTAGGACAATTTACACATACAAAATAACAACAACATCTTCCCTCCGCCTGACCACTTCATAGCAAAACTTCACACTTCCATTCCAGCGACTCAAGACATTGAAACGCCTTCCTGCTTTCTATCTTTTTCTAGCTTTGATTTTAGATTTGTTATCAAGACATTGAACTGTGTAAAATTGTATTTCGTTCATTAATCTACAATTCTTCCATGTCTATCCATTTCTCTACACTTTCCGCTTATTACTTTGAATCCATGAGTAGCTAGTCTTTCAAGGGTTACGGGTTGCGTTAGCATCTAAATAAGAACCATAGTGTAACTATTGCATCTTGTCAATTGTAATCTCAATCTGATGCTTATGTCCATCTAGCTAATCGATATAAGTAGTAATAATTAGACTGCTCGAGAGAGTAAGTGATCGTGAAACTCAATTGACAAGGCTAAGAAGTGTTACCTAGACATAGGAATAACCTTGGTACTTAACACTCTCCTATGTGGTAGACATATAATGCATAACGGCTGACAACCGGGAGAAGAGTCGCAAGTATGAATAAACTATCACTATGCATTTCTAATTTTAGATGTTAACCAACCCCAACCCTGCGTTTTACCATTCACATAACTCATTAGCTAACTTTGCTGTGTCGCATACCTCTCCATCACCCACATTAGCTTAGGTTTATTGCTTTCTAGTTAGTTAGACGCATCACTCCTCATCACCTTCTTTAAACGCATTACTTAAATAATCCAATTAATTAGAGAATCTGCATATTCCCTATGTTCGACGTCGAACTCACCGAGAAAATCTCATTCTTTGCTTATACTTGGGTAAAGGATAGGAAAACTTGCAGATCACTAACGATTATATTAAGCATGTTAAACGCATAATATGTTGAACGCATGACAGTAAGCTTAATAATAGATAAACACAACAACAAGTTTTTGCACTTTAGATCTGTTGCACAACACATCCAATCTTCTATGCCAGCAAAACCTTAAATGATTCTCAGGAGAATCACACAACTATTGAGAAAGAGATGTTGGTCGTAGTCTTTGCGGTTGACAAATTTAGGGCCTATTTGGTGGGATCAGTTGTGACTGTCTATACTGATCACTCTGCTATCAAGTATTTGATGGCTAAGAAGGATGCCAAGCCAAGACTCATTCATTGGATTTTGTTCAAGAATTTGATATAGAGATGAAAGACAGAAAAGGTACCGAGAGCCAAGTTGCAGACCACTTATCTCGGTTGGAAGACAAAGAGGTCCAGGAAAGTTGGAGTGATATTGAGGAAAGATTCCCAGACGAGCAAATCATGAACGCAGAGTGTCGAGAACCCTAGTACGCAAACATAGTGAACTACTTGGTCTGTAACCAGTGGCCCGAAGACTTTAATGCTCAACAGAGGAAAAGGTTAAGACATGAGAGTAAGTTTTATTGTTGGGATGAGCCATATCTATACAGACTTGGCCCAGACCATATCCTGCGTCGGTGTGTCCTATAGTACGAAACACACAGTATTTTAACAAGCTGTCATGCAGCCCCGTATGGAGGACATTTTGGTGGGCAGAGAACAACTGCAAAGGTGCTGCAAAGTGACTATTTCTGGCGCACACTATTTAAAGACGCAAGGGTATATGTAGTTGCTTGCGATCGTTGTCAAAGGACGGGTAATATTTCCAACAAAAATGAGATGCCCTTGAACTCAATTCTTGAAGTTGAATTGTTTGATGTCTGGGGAATCGACTTTATGGGACCCTTCCCTCCTTCTTGCGGCAGTAAGTATATACTAGTGGCTGTCGACTACGTGTTCAAATGGGTGGAAGCCATAGCTTGTGCGAGGAATGGCGCGAACACGGTGTCTAAGTTTTAACGATTCGGGACACCAAGGGCCATAATTAGTGACGAAGGTACGCATTTCATAATCGCATCATCGCTAATTTACTAACAAAATTCAATGTTTCGCATAGGATCGCAACAGCTTATCATTCGCAGACTAACGGCCAAGCCGAAATAACAAATCAGGAGATCAAATCTATCCTCGAAAAAGTCGTAAGTACTTTGAGGAAAGACTAGACGGAGAGACTAGACGAAGCTCTTTGGGCATATAGAACTGCATTCAAGACGCCCATCGGTATGTCACTTTATGCGTTGGTGTTCGGAAAAGCATGCCATCTCCCACTAGAATTAGAACACAAGGCCATGTGGGCAATGAAAAAGTTCAACTTAGACCAAAATGTAGTAGGTGAAGCAAGAAAGCTTCAACTATATGAACTGACAGAATAGAGATTATCAACGTACGAAAACGCAAAGCTATATAAAGAAAGGACCAAAAAATGGCACGACAGCAATATCAGAAAGAAGACACTTTATGTCGGCCAAAAGGTCCTATTATTTAACTCTAGGTTGCATTTGTTTCCAGGTAAGCTGAAATCTTGTTGGTCTGGGGCGTTTATAATCAAGGAGGTGTTTCCGCCTTTATGTCGAACAAAGACGGAACCAACTCCTTTAAGGTCAATGGGCAAAGGGTAAAGCCTTACCACATTGGAGAACTTGACCGAGATAAAGTCTCCATTGACCTACGCAAGCATGACAACTGAGCCTATGTTGGAAGGTCCCTGTGTTGCTGATAGACGGAATTTGTCGCACAATTCCGCGCCAAATAAATTTTCCTAACTTACCCACAGTAGTAGTGGGGGTTGAACATAGGGAGCCCTCGAATTTCACTGTTGAAAAGTTTTCAATTCAAGGTAACCAAAGGGGGGGGTTTGAAAAAGGTTGATGGCAAGAAAAAGTAAATTTCATGACAATAACATGCGGAAAGTAAAACAGAGTAAAAATTCAGTGAAAGAAGCTCTAGCTTGGGTTATGCGGGATTTTCTTTGTTCGATGTTCTTATCATTGGTTCGTCATTACTAAATTCATTGAAGCTAGCACCTAATCAATTCAACTGGAAACGCAGGGATTTTCTTTGTTCGATGTTCTTATCATTGGTTCGTCATTACTAAATTCATTGAAGCTAGCACCTAATCAATTCAACTGGAAACGCAAGAATTGAATTGCCCTAGTTGACAAATTAGATTTAAGTAAATCGATGAAAAGCATGCAAAATTTGACTAAACCTAACCGCATTAAGTTCAAGGGAATATTAGATGGGACATGCAATTGGAAAGACCTATATTGAATGTCCTACCGATTTAATCCTAGGTATCATAAAACAATGCGCATCACCATCTAGATTTGCAAGCTAACCTAACCTATTGCTTCCAATGATTGACATACAACAAATTGTCACGAATTGTAATACAACCAAAAGCAATAATCAAAATAAACACCAGCATTACAAATTGATCATAATTCTTGAAAACTCGGAATTAAATCATGCATACGTTGAATTAAGTTCAAAACCTCAAAAGAAACATCAATTACAATGGAAAATCCTTAATACCCAAGCTAGAAAAAGTTATCTTAGTCAATAATCGGCATACCAATTGTTGGGTTCAAGTTTCTAGGGATGAAAAGGAAAAAAGAGGAGAGAATGGAGCCAAAAGTCGGCTAGTCGCATGATCCATCTAACCTAAAAATTGATAATCATCTTTTATAAAACTGTCACAGCGCCGCGGCACTGATGCTAAATTTATGAGGAAGAATGTTCGAAGCGCCACGACACCTGCTTCACTTTGCCACTGGGGGCTCTTGGGAAAATGTGTTGCGGCTACGCCTAGACAGCGCCATGACGCCGTGGCTTCAAAGGCATTTTTGTCCTTTTGAAGTTCTATCTCCTGGTTGATGTCGTGGCCTCGTTTTAGCCAGATTTTGGTGTTAACACCCCGTTCTACCTGTTAAGTGCTTGAAACCTACAAAATAACAAAATAGACACATTAAATAGCACTACGATCTCAAGTTAAGCTGTGGAAGATTGCACATCTTAGGTTCTATCAGTTGCTGAACTCCTATCTTTCCAGGGACGCTTTTTTTTACTCTTGCTTTATTTTATTCGTACCTTTCAGTGTTAATGTTTTCCTTGAATTCAGTTTTAGGAAGTAGTGTAAGTAAATAAGCATGAAATTGTGATGTGGATTTTCATTGCCAATTGTCTGATTCAACTGCATACTTTGAACTGAAAACTCTGTTGTTCATCATGCCTGCGTTCATCGATAAACAATCTCTGTGTTTATCGATAGAATGCTTTGCACCTTAAAAAGAGCAATCTGGGTCATTTAGCCGTCTATCACGCACAATGGGTGTGCGACTCAATGAAATTTACCTAGATCAGTGGGATATCGAGTAATGAGTATAAGCATTTAATGACAATTGTGTCACTCAAGCTGATATAAAAGCAATCCGTCTCCATAACCCATTTTATTTCCCTACATTTCACCGGTGACCCAGTTCTCTCTAAAAGCTCTCAATCTTAGGTTATGTCTAGTCGTTCCAACTTGCAAATTACGACGATTCCGCCGGAGATCTTTCACAAGTGTCATCCTATAGCACCTAATATTCGACCCCATCGTCGTCTTCATCTCCGAGTGTGCCACAACCAGCTTAAGAGGTATTTTCTAATCCTCGAGCTTTAATTTTTTTGGGTCTCTTTCCGACCTTCTAATACCCGACTTGTGCGCCCTTTCACCTCACCAGTCCGCCCTCTGCCACCGAACCTTTGTCCTCCGGTCATCCCTAACCTCTCGGCGTCCCAAGCCAAGGTTGGCACCCAAAGACCATCTAACATTTTAGCTTCCCGAACTCCTTTCTTTCGCCCATTCCTCCAACCAGCCATCGTTCCTCCGCCCATCCACCCTCCAGTCATTGAGATACCATCAGATTCCGAACGATTGTGTAAAGGTGCTCAACGTCCAACTGATTGCGCCACTTTAAGTCTAACCACAAGTATATGGGTCAAGTTATAATAAAAGACGATAAAGTCCGAATATTGTTCCACTAAGGATCCAATTGTGAAGGTTTATATTACTTAGCTATTCTAGAGTTGAATCAATTATTTGAGGATTGGAATTGAATTTGTGAATTATGGAAAATGTAGACTAAATAAAGAAAGTAATAAAGTGAGAAACACAATAGTCAAAGAGAGTTCTAAGGTAATGAATCCTTGTGTATTTCATCATGCAATATTATAGAATTCATGGATTTTATTGTAATTCATATGCCTAAGCCTAGAAACTTAGTTCCAAGTTATTTTCTCTAAAAAACAACTCTTTCTCATGCAACTCGATTGATTACTAATCTCTTGAAACCAATACAAATTACATAGCATTAAGAATAGTCTTTAGCAACTTTTATTGTCAACCTAACTACTCTCGTGATAGATTAACAACAATTCATTGTTATAGATCAAGTTAAACATACAATCTCTCAATCATACATCTAACCTAACATGTGAAAGTGACCAATCCTCAAGAATTAAATACAATAACAATGAAAAGCATAATCATTTCAACAAAACCATGAAAGTTTACAATATCAACATGAATTCATAAACAATTCATCAAAACCCTAAAACTAAAGAGTTTAGCCACTCATAGCTTGAAGCAACATGTTCAAATAATATAAACAAAGAAAGAGTATAAAGAAAGGGAAACTCTACTGAAAAGAGGCTCTTGATTGAGGTAGCACCATCACAATCTCCTTGGCTCTCACGTCAGAACTCGAACGGCACCACGACTCTCTTGAACTCTTTTCCTCTTCCTTGCAGCTAACTCACTCTTTGCGGCTCTTTTATGAACTCTCACTTAATTCTCTCCTTTTTGTGTCTCTTTTTGGTTTGTAGATTGATGGTGAATTTATCATTTGGGCTATTGGAAACCCCCAATTTATAGAGTTGGTCACTAAAAAACTTTCCAAAAATACATAATAATTCATTTAAGGAAATTGGCTCTGCGGCGCTGCCAAATATGGAAAGACAGCATCATGGCGCTATTGGAGAGCGCCACGCTACTCTCGGGTTTTAGCGTCGCGACGCTACCCCAATTTTGGCAAACTTGAATTTTTCATCTCTTTTTCACTGTATTCTTATCTAGTTTTGATCTTTTGGTCTTCTCTTCTAATTTTCCTCATTTTAACCAGAAAACCACTAGCCAACAAGTGAAATCTAATATAAACTCTCTTAATTTGATAGAATAGAAAGCACTTTTCAAGTGCTTATCACCAACCTTTAAACCAAATCGTCCCATCACCTCCCCCAATACCTGCCAAGAGAGTTAACATGTGTTTCTAAAGCAGCCATGAAAAACTTCGCCGAATTCTTAGCCGAGAACTTCACTAAAGGACACTAGCAGATAAACGCAGAGCATTCAGAGGCTGAGCAACCTGTTCCTGAAACGCAGGTTCGTGATGAAGCCAGCACATTGTATGGAAGCAGTGAAGTTCGCCGAAGAGACAAGCGAGATGTCTTCGATTAGATCCTCGAGGGGATTACCCAAGAGGAAAGAGACGCAAAGGCTCGGGAGGGTGAAGATGCGCCTCGGGAGGAAAATGTCGCTTGCAGCAAGGAGAAAGCAAGCGAGCCTGCTAAAACACAAGGGTCAGTCCCTGCGTCCATCAGTCATGCGGAGCAGAACATGGACTCCAATGACAGACAGATTAAGGAGTATACATTGGCCAGCGAGGCCAAAAGAAAGAGGTTGAAGGAAGAAGGAGGATTCTTTTATTTTTTTTCGTTTTCCTTTTTCCCTCACTCCTTAGAATCTGATGTGTACTTTAAGTGTTAATCGCAAGTGTATGGGTCAAGTTATAATATAAGACATTGAAGTTCGAATATCGTTCCAATTGTGAATGTTAAGTTATTTAGTTATTCTAGACTTGAATCAATTTTATTTGAGGATTGGAATCGAAGTTGTGATTTAAGAAAATAAAACTAAAAAGAAAACCAAATAAAATACGAAACACAAGAGTCAAAGAGAGTTATATGGTAATGAATCCTTCTTTACTTCATCATGCAATATTCTAGGGTTCATGGATTTTATTGCAATTCTTATGCTTAAGTCTAGAAACATAAATCCAAGTTATTTTGTCCCAAAACAACTTTTTCTCATGCAACTCAATTGATTACTAATTTCTTGAAACCAATATGAATTACATGGCATTAAGAATAGTCTTTAGAACTTTCATTGTTAACCTAACTATTTCCATGATAGATTAACAACAATTCATTGTTATAGATCTAATTAGACATAAAATCTCTCAACCATACATCTAATCTAACATTCAAGGATGACCAATCAATAAGAATTAAGCACAATAACAATGAAAACATAATCATTACAACAAAACCATGAATAGTCTACAATATCAACATAACTTCACAAACAATTCATTAAAACCCTAAAACTAAAGAGTTTAGCCACTCATAGCTTTAAGCAACATGTTTATAAACAAATTAAGCATAGAAAGAGTGTAAAGAAGGGAAAACTCTACTAGGAAGGAGCCCTTGATTGAGGAGGAACCGCCAAGATGTCCTTCGGTCTTCACGTCAGGAACTCGAATGGCACCAAACTCTCTCTAACTCTTCTCTCTTCTTTGCAGCCAACTCACTCTTTGAGACTCTTTTGGTGTGTTTTACTCTGGTTTCTTGATGTGTAAATTTGTGACTAGGGCTGCTGTAACCCTCTTATTTATAGAGTTGGCTGCCCAAAATTCTTTCAAAAAATACAAAACCTTCAAATTAGGAAAGTTGGCGCCGCGACGCTGGTCAATGGCAATGCGGCCTTGACTGATATGGAAAGGCGATGCCATCGCATCGTTGACCGTCATGGAATCTTACTGTCACACCCCCTTCCAAGTTTACCTACATACCCTGAAAGGAGATGTGAGGACAGTATACATCACCCCTCTTGTGACGCATACCATCCGTCCACACACATTCTGAACTGTTCACCATGTAATCTCCACATTCTAAAACATATTAAACATCACATATGGAAAAGTATATATAAGCCAAAACGAAATTTTCTCAACTCTTTTACATGTCCTTACACAACCCATAGTTCAACCCCTAGTAATTGTACATACATATCTACATGCCACCTAATTAAGGTTTAACATACAACTGACACTTCAACAAGTCGAATTATTCAGAGTCTCGAAGCTTAAGCAGGGTGAATGGGAGTAGGCAAAGCACCAGAAATGTCCTTGCTACCTGGAGGGGAAAGAAAATATTGAAAACATGAGTTAAAGGCCCAGTGAGTGACAATTTTAACAAACCATTTTAGTTCGGAAATCATCAATAGTAAAACTATGATCAACTTCAAACATAAAACATGTAATCACTTCAAATACATTAGTTAAAATAAACTTAATTGCCCTTATCACTTCATACATGATTTTCAGCAAATCATAAGAAAACAGTTTAAGTGCAGTACTTTTCCCTTAGTTGAAGTAGAGCAAAACTCAACACCCCAACGTCGAAAACATATAAGGCTCGATGCGGAGCAAGACTCAACGCACCAGCATATAACCTCTATGTGCACATAGGAATATGGCGGGTTGCCCATGTACCTTCTCCATGTCCTTCAGTACTGGGTCCCGGGGAAACTCACATGCCTTGCTAGCATTGAGCCTCCTCTAAAACATTTTATAGGCGGGTTGTCCAAGTTCTGGGTCTCGGGAAAACTCACATGCCTTGCTAGCATTGAGCCTCCTCTAAAACATTTTCCTTTTTAAAAAACAACATTTCATACAAACCCTTCGTATACAAATCGTTCATAAGAATACAGGGCAATTATTATATCAATGACATCTCATAAACATGCTTTTCAATAGCTTTAAGAACATAACGTATGCCTCATAAAGCATTTAATCACAAAATCACATTTCATTGGAAAACCGAACTATCATGTGCAACAAAATCGTTTAAAAGTAAAAGAAGTGTCACTCACAATTCTTCCTAGGCCTTGAGTGGATTATACGCCTCCCCTATTTCCTCTTGGCCTGAAATAGATATTTCCTTTGTTATACTTCTTTTCCATTCACAAGAACATAAACAACAACTTATCATATGCTCGGTGTTTATAGCACATCATGCGGTTAGGCTTTCATTAGTTTATTCTCAAGCCTTAACTCTAAAGCTATAACTACAAGTTGTTCCTTACCCTTCTGCTATACCTTGATTTCCAAGAACACTTTACGTGCAGCTCACTTGCTTTTATATCAACACTTGAGCCTTAGTTTCTGCTTGACAAAGCTGACTGTTACAGCTTGATATCTCTACTTAATCCCTGCTAAAAACACATTTCCAGCCCATATTAAGACTTCTTTTCTTCTACGAACTTGTAAAGAATTAAGTTTCACAGCTTACCTCAAAATTTCAAGGCTTAACTCTTTTTCGTTCTTCAGTTATGCCAAAATTACTCCGTGTTGCTCCGGATTGCATAGCAGTTCTGTAGTTGCTGCTTTTACCTCAAAATTTCAGCCCCAAACTCGGCTTCCTTGAGTCGTTCTACTCTAAACATCGACCACTGTTCAGTCTGTGCGTCTGCAATCAATCCTCTGTTCCAGCTCGGATTTGAGCACCAAAACAAGTAGAATTTCGCCCAAAAACTATAAGAACACCTTCCTCTTCCTTCTCTGGTGGTTTCTCTGAAAGATACGCATGACTCAAATAATCCAAATAATTATAGAATCTGCATAGTCCTTGTGTTTGACCTTGGACTCACCGAGAATACCTCATTCTTTGCTTATACTTGGGTGAAGAATAGGAAAACTTGACAAATCACTAAAGCATAATATTAAGCATGTTAAACGCATAGTAAGCTTAATAAATAAACGCAACATGTTTTTGGACTTTAGCATTTCAAATCAACAACGAATTTTTGGCGCCGTGGCCGAGGATTTTTGTATTAATTTTTTTCTTTTTGGATTATTTTTGTTGTAGGAATTCCTCAGTCAAAGGAGTATTGTGAGTTTCTCCTCTACCAAAAGCTCCAAATAGCATCTGAGTGACAGGAGCAATCCAGAACTTGATATTGACCCTGAGATTGAGAGAACCTTCAGACGAAGGACAAGGTAGAATCGAAGAAGGACCAATTGTAGCTTGGACCTGATTCAAACGGCTAGTGAGGAATTGTCAGCATAAGCAGGAGGATTAATGTATATGACCTACACGCATGCTGAAGATATTCTCGACAGAATTTCGAGGAATACTAATGAGTGGGTGGACGACGGATATGGATTCCGCTCCACCGATAGAAGGCGAACGCAAGCTGGAATGCTTGAAGTTGATGTTGCCATCAATCTCTCAACGCAGATGATAACCATGACATCACAGCTGAAGATTGTAGCCTTGAATAATCAAGGTGGATCAGTTGCTGCGATGAACATGATGAATGTAGTGAATCTGACAGCGTCTATAAGTTGCGTGCAGTGTGGTGCAGGGCACTTGTATGACATGTGTCCGTACAACCCCCATTCAGTCTGCTATGTTCAAAACAACCCCCTACGGTGAGACATACAATCCGGGTTGGAGGAACCACCCTAACTTCGGATGGGGTAGAAATCAACCACAAATGCAGAGGGCTGAGCAGCAGCCGCAGAGAGGCAACCCTCTTGGTTTCAACCAAGAGAATCAAGGCCAATATCATCAGTTTCAGAGGAATCCGCAAGCGGCCGCATCATTCTCATCGTTTTCCATGGAATCTCTTTTACGATAATTTATTTATAAAAATGATGCGAGGCTCCAGAGGCAAGCCACCGCAGTTAGGGACTTGGACGTTCAATTGGGTCAAATTGCAGGTGAGCTCAAGAATCGAACGTAAGGATCATTGCTAAGTACAACTAAAGTTCCAAGAGGGAACGGAAAAGAACAATGTCAAGATGTGACATTGGTACGTGGGAAAATTAATCCCACTGTAATGCAAGACTAGAGGACGCAAGGAAACTTGCAGCCTTTAGATGCTCCAACAACGAGTCAACTAATGGAGAGTACTATACATAATGTCAATCAACCATCATCTTCCACCAAATCACAAGAGGAAAATAGAGAGAGGAGAGAAAAAGCAACGCAGGCAAAACCTGCATCTATATATAAAGATACCACTCCTGGACGTATCCTGATTGACGTCAAGAAGGAATATGAATGATCCGCGCAAGTGATCAACAGGTAAAATTTAATGTGGTTAACGCATTGAAAGATCCTGATGATTTTCAATCTTGTCAGATAATCGCAGATACCAATGAGAAGACAAAATCCACAAACGCATCGTTGAAATATGAAGCAATCCTCAAAGATAATGAAGATGGTGAAGAGGAAGAAATCAACTTACTCTCTGATCATATATTTGAGAAATCAGACCGGAGCAACAGATCCACGACAAAGATCGAGCCGTTATTAGAAGAGCCTTCAACGCTTGAGCTAGAAACCAGACCAACGCATCCTAAATACGCGCACTTGAGGGAGAGCATACTGCAATTCATTGTCTCCTCTACGTTGAACCCTGAACGCGATAAGGCTCCAATGACCCAGGCAAGCATAACTGAGCTTGCGTTGAAAGGTCCCCGTATTGCTGAATGCCTAATTTTCCAGAGACGTTTTCTTTTACTCTTGCTTTCTTTCTTTTATTCGTACTTTGTTTTTAGTATTTATTTTTCTCTCTTTAAATTCAGTTTTAGGAGTAGTGTAAATTAAATACGCATGAAATTATGCATCGAGCTTCAATACAAATTATTTGATTTCACCGCATACTCTACCATTCATGCTGCGTCCAACGCATAATTGAACTGAGAACCCTGCGTTCCTCAGTCATGTGTTTATCAATAAAATTCACTGCGTTTTAGAAAGAGCAATCCTGGAAACACATATGTTTTTTTAGTCTATACGTTTTCCCAGAAGCACTCGAGTGCTTGATTTATGTCAATCAGCCACCTATCACGCACGCTGGGTGTGAGGCTCAAGGAAATCTGCCTAGATTAGTGGAATATTGAATAATGAGTATTTGCATTTAATGCGAATTGCGTCATTCACGCCTACATAAATGCAATTCAAATTTATAATTCGTTCTATGTCCCCCACTTTTCAAACTCGTCGGTGATTCAAATCTCCAAAAGCTCTAAACATTGGGTCATGTCTAGCCCTTCCGACTCACAAAACCAAGGAGATTTAGCCGGAGATTCTTCACCTGTGTTGTTCTACAACACTCAATATTCAACTCCATCATCATCTCCATCTTCGAGTGTGCCGCAACCTGCTCAAGAGGTATTTCCTAACCCTCGAGCTTCATTTTCACCTGTTTCTTTCTAACCTTCTTATACTCGACTTGTGCGGCCTTTCGCCTCACCGGTTCGTCCTCCGTCATTGAACAGTTTTTCCCTGTCTTTTGTCCATTCTTCCAACCAGCCACCGTTACTCCACCCAACCGTCCTCCAGTCGTCGAGGTAATGTTTGACTCCAACGATTGCGTGGAAGTGCTCAACGTCCAGGCATTAAGTCAAATCTTCCCATCACCTTCCCCAAGCCTTGTCAAGCGAGTTAAATCCTACGTTTCTAAACCATCAATGAAGAACTTCACAGAATTCTCAGCTGAGAACTTCGCTGAAGGAAACCAAAGGATAAGCGCAGAGAACTCAGAAGCTGAGCGACCTATTCTTGAAACGTAGGTTCGTGATGAAGCTAGCACACTGTATGGAAGCAGTGAAGTTCGCCACAAAGACGAGCGAAATGTCTTCGGCGACATCCTCGAGAGGATTGCCCAAGAGGAAAGAGATGCAAAGGCGAGGGAGGATGACGGGGAGGTCAACCAACCTTTGCCTTCATCAAGACACCCCAGCACAATAGGGACTGATGAAGTTGGCGGAGGTGTTGAGAATGACGTGGTGGTGGAAGAAGGGGAAGTGAACTCTGCACATTCCCCAGACGAATGGGTCGCACACATTCTAAGTGGCCTGCGAGACCCATTTGAAGCATGCATATCAAATGCAAGACGGGAGTCACCCTCGCCGATAAAAGACATCCAAAGTCAGCTAGAGGAAACTCGGGAGGGTGAGGAAGAAGAAACAGGAAATAAGGGGGAGAATGCTGCTTGCTGCAAGGAGAACGCAAGCAAGCCTGTTGAAACGCAAGGATCAGCCCCTGCGTCCATCAGTCCTGAGGAGAAGAACATGGACTCCAATGACGGACCAATCAAGCAGTATGTGGTGGCCAAAGAGGCCAAAAGAAAGAGGCCTGAGGAAGAAGATGTGATACAGTTAATAAGAAAGAAACGAGGGTATCACAGGTGCAAAAAGAAGTTGCCGAGGATGAAGAGCAAAGAAACGCAAAGCGAGGAAGCGAGCCTGAGTCACTAATCGATGCTATGTCTTTTGATAGATTGGCAGAGAAGATGGTGAAGAAGAGGGCTAAGTTAAGAAAAGAGCTCAAAACCCTAAGAAAAGAAGCGGAGAAAATTGCTAAGGACGCATTGTCCGGCAAAAGGGTGCGCAGGGAAGTGCGACCTGAAAAAGAAATAGAAACACATAGACTTCCTAATCTTCAAGTAGAGGAAGCCGTAATAGCATTTGAAGAGGAAATGAGGGAAGAGGAAAGAATAGAAAAGGCAGCTAAGGAGCTTGAGAAAGAGCTACAAATAGAAGAAGATGAGAAGTTGGCTGCACGAGAAAATACCCAAGAAGAGAGGGAGGGCAAGAAGAAGAAAAGGAAAAGAAGTAGGCATCACTCACCTATAAGAAAAGAATGCATCGGGGAGTATGCGAGAGAAGAGCAAGGTGTTAGCACCTTGAAGAAAAAGAAGAAGAAAGAAAAACAAAAGAATGAGACATTCACCCAACTTCAGCTTCTAAGCAGTCCCCAAGAGAAACGCAAGGGGAAGGAAAAAGTGACTGGCGCTCCAACTAAAGTGGCCAAGAGCAAGCAAAAGACAATAGATGAAATCCCTGCTAAGGCAAAAGGGAAAGAGAAGGTGACGGATGCGTCACCAAAGAAGAAGGATGGAAAAGGGAGACGCAACATGTTCCCTGACATACTAATCGAGGTTGCATTTTTCCCAGAGGAAGCCCCACTACCACAATACATCATGGACATCATTGATCACCACGGCTGGCGAAACTTCTGTGCCGGCCCATCTTGGATTCAACCTGCGTTAGTCCAGAGTTTCTACAACGGACGCATTGATGAAGAGGTGTGGTGGTAGTTGAGGGAAGTAAAGTCCCATTTAACGCAAGGGAAATCAATGCCATATTCAGTTAAGGGACGACCCAGACGCAAAGGGCAACAAGCTTATTGAATCAACAACACCTGAATACATGCAAGACGCTCTGCGGGTCATGGCCAAGCCAAGGTCAAAATGGGACGTATCACCCACAGGCATCCGAACCTTGTCTACCAGCAGCCCCTTGCCTGAGGCCAACCTGTGGGTATACTTTGTGAAGAAATGGCTCATCCCGACAACGCATGACAAGACAGTATCAAGGGATCAAGTGATGGCAGCATATTGCATTATGTGAGGAATCCATTTGGACGTCAAACGCATAATAGCAGCTCAGATCAGAGGCGTCTTCAGTAAGCCAAGAGGGCAGCTATTTTTCCCTTGGCTCATTATGAGCTTATGTACTAATGCTGCCATCGGAAGTGATAAGGAAGTGTTAGACACAGATCAGATGATGAAGGTGAATAGTGTTATCGCCAACAAAACTCTACGTCAGTTGATGAGAGGATCACAACATCAACCAGAGCCCACCAAGGCCACCAAAGGATCCCATCAGCCAACACAACCAGCTGAGCCACTACCAAAACCGCCAAAGAAGAAAGAAAGGGCGAAATCATCTAAGCTGAAACGCAAGACTAAGTCCTGATGCCACCATTAGAACTTCCCCTTCCTCAAGTCCTTCCCCACCACTCCCATTAACCGCAAGAGAGCCAACGCATCCTCCACCTCCTCCAGAAACGCAACCTCAACCATCCACTTCCCCATAAATCCAAACTTCTTCTTCTTCTTTTTTCCAACGAGTTGATGACTCACACTATGCAGATTTTGGCGCGACTACTATGCACAAACCATCCTCACCCACAACTGCAGCCTCAACCTCAAGAAGCCCAACTCGACCTCGACTAGGAGATAGTGCAAACATACCTACAACAATCAATCTTGCGTCCAATGACGCATTCGATGAATATGCTATTACGATGGCAGACGGAGCAGTTTCACTTCAAAATTGAATTATATTCATCAACTGTTTTTGATTCGACTGGAAATCCCGCCCTCTAACATTCCTGAACATCTACAACATACGCTTGTCTTCCCAATGCCGCAATGCCTTGCACCTGAGCAGAAACGCAAACCTGATAAAGACAAGTTGGATAGTTAAAATTTAGAGGTGTAGTTAGAGTTGTATCTTCTTTATAGCTTTCCTTGCAATTATCTTCATCTCCAACTGTATGCTTTTGTAGGATAAGAATAGAATGAAAATTTCTGCGCCGCATTGAATGTTTGTTTACCTCTTTGCGTTTCCCTTTGTTGTAAATTCATTCTGAGTACATTTAATTATTCCCAACTTTTATCTTTGCGTTGAAAAGTTAGTCACTATGATGATAATCATGCTTACACCTTTTGGCCACTCTTAAGTTAGATTACTTTCAATGTGTCTACATACTATTCCTTAGAAACGCAAACCTACTTTGCATGCATGCAAGCTGCCAATTCAAACCTCTTATACGAAATTTTTCAACATAATCTTTGTTTACAATTTAAGCAATAAGGACCTTGCTACTCTCAAGTTTGGGGGTGGAAGAGGTTTGAACTGTAAGCACTGGCGTATAGTATTAAGTATTGGGACAAAGCAAGTGAAATGTGGCCATGCGTTGTTAGAGCAAAGTAGCCGATAGTGGAAGAGTTAGGCATGGGCCAAGACTGTCACACCCCTGCCAGGCTACTCTACCCAACCCGAGAAGAGATGTGAAGACAATATACATCACCCCTTTTGTGACGCATACTATCCACTAACGCACTTGTCCTATACTGTTCACAACATACATAACACTCCTTAATATATATCAACCATAACGTATAGGAAATTATATACATAACAATAATTCAGAATACAACTCTTCCATAAAGTGCTTATACAAAATCATGTTTCAACTCCCAGTAAATGTACAACTAGGTCTACATGCCACCTATATAAGGTTTTAAATACAAGCAACTTGCAAAACAGGACAATTTTCTGGAAACTCGAAGCTTAAGCAGGGCGAGTTGGAGTAGGCAATGCACCAGGAACGTCCTTGCTACCTAGGAGGAAAAGAAAACATGGAAAGCGTGAGTTAAAAGCTCCGAGAGTGACTAATTTTGTAAAACCATCTTTTGTTTGAAAACAGGCATGTCAAAATCGTTATAACACTATATACGTAAACGTAATTCAAACAATCATTTCTGTAAAATCATAATTTTCAACAACGTGATCAAATCACATATGTTCATGCCAAAATGATCGTACACGAAAATCAGTTTGTTCCCAAAACTTTCCCTTAGTCAGGGCGGAGCCAGACTCAACGCACTCAACGTCGAAAACATCCTTGGTTGAGACGGAGTAAAACTCAACGCACTCAACGTGGATAACAACCTTAGTTGGGGTGGAGCAAGACTCAACATAGCCAACGTCATAACCTCTATGTGTGATAACTTGTAGAAATACAAGTTATAATAGCCTTTTTCTTAGATAAATAGAGATTAAATAGAGAAGCATGCGACAGTATATGTGATTTTTACTAATAAATCTTCCTTTGCGTTATACTCTTGTATTTTTATGAAGATAAATGATTTTACCACTTTTTTAGCCTAAAACGCATGTTTTAACGTAGGAATGCAAACGATGCGTTGATGACTTCTTAACGCAAGACTACGCGTTAGCAACCTACGCCGCGTTGACATCGGCCAAACTATTCATGGACGCATAGACGACGATTAATGCAAGGCGCTGAAAATCAAAGCACAATCTTGAGAGATTAACGGATGATTGACGAACATGATTTGTGGCCAAAGTGATGGACCCGAGAATCACGCAATCAGGCGAGATGGACGCATAGTATCAATCTCGCCGCCAATCAAGCAGATTTGCCATTAATTGCGAACGCATCATCTATAAAAGGGCAGCTCCGCGAAATGAGAAAGGGTTGTTGATTCTCGGAAGAACTCCATAAGTGACAGCAAAGTCCTCTCCAGACTTCAACCGGAGACAAATAGCTCGAGAGAGAAGAGCCTTCCCTCCGCTGGACTACTTCACAGCATAGCCTCACGCTTCCATCCGGGAGACTCAAGACATTGACGCCTTTCCCTACTTTCTTTCTTATTGTTCTATCTTGATTTTAGATTTGTGTCAAGACATTGAGCTCATCTAAAGTTGTATTTCGTTTCATCAATATAATTATCTTCCATGTCTACTCATTTCTCTAAACTTTCCGCTTTTTACTTTCAAACCATGAGTAACTAATCACTCTAGGGTCTAGGGTTGCGTTAGCATCTAACTAGGAACCACAGTGTAACTATTTTATCTTGTCAATTGCGAGCTTAATCTGATGCTTATGTCCATCTGACAAATCGATATAAGTAGTAATAATCGAACTGCTCGAGAGTGTAAGCGGTTGTGGAACTCAATTGACAAGGGCCAAGTAGTATTGCCTGTCTATGGGGATAACCTTGGTTCTTAACATTCTCCTATGCGTTATAGACATATAACGCATAGCGGCTGACAACCGGGAGAAAAGTCGCAAGTATGAATAGAATACTACTGTGCGTTTCCGATGTTAGATGTTAATCAACCCGAACCCTTTCTTTATCCATTCACACACATCTTTAGCTGAACTTGCTGTGTCGCATGCCTTTCCATCTTCCACATTTAGTCTAGTGTACATATTATCGCTTTCTTTAGATCAGAAACAAACACTCTCCCCATTATTTCTTGGTTACCAGTGCAATGCATGTAATTTACATAAATATTGAATCAACATAATCCTTGTGTTCGACCTCGGACTCATCGAGAAAACCTACTCCTTTGCTTATACTTGGGTAAAGGATAGGGAAACTTGACAGATCACCAACGCATATTAGTAAGACGCATAGCATGCTCAAAGCATGACATGTTGAACGCATAAAGACATTATTTAACACTTTGCGTTAGGACAATTTACACACATACAAAATCCGCCAACAACAAGTTTTTGGCGCCGTTGCCGGGGATTATTGCATTGATTTAATTATTTTCTTTGGATTATTGTGTTACATGATTCCTCAGTCAACGGAGTATAGCAAGTTTCTCTTCTGTCAAAGGCTTCTAACAGTATATGAGTGAAGGGGACAACCCAACATTTGATATTGACCCAGAGATTGAGAGGACCTTCAGAAGAAGGATAAGACAGAATAAACAAAGAAGGTGCAATCAAACTACAGAAGAAAATATGGATGCTCAAAATAATCAACCTCATGTTGGGGTTAGGCAAAACGCAAATGCGCAAAAGCACGCAAACAATGATACAAACCCAATCCTCTTGGCTCATGATAGAAATTGCCCAATGAGGGAGTATGCGTCGCCAAATCTATACAATTTTGCACCGGGAATTTTACAACCAACCTTCGAGGGTAATGGAAGGTTTGAAATGAAACCAGTAATGTTGCAGATGCTGCAAGCCGCAAGGCAGTTTGGGGGTGCAACGAGTGAAAACCCTATGGCTGGAGTACCGCAAGATAGCATCAGACTAATGCTATTCCCATTTTCTCTCAGAGATGAGGCAAGACAATGGGCATATTCATTTGAACCTGGTGAGATTACAACTTGGGGCCAAATGGTTGAAAAATTCATGCAGAAATACTTTCCTCCAACGGTGAGTGCAAAGAGGCGACGAGACATTGTCACCTTCGAGCAAAAGGACTCAGAGACACTTAGTGAAGCATGGGCCCGGTTTAAAAGGCTTGTAAGGAATTGTCCCCATAATGGTATCCCTGATTGTGTGCAGATAGAGATTTTCTATGGAGGATTAAATAAAACATCACAATCAGTGGCTGACGCCTTTGCAGCAGGAGGATTAATGGACAAGACTTATTCGCAAGCCAAGGAGATCCTCGACAGAATTTCAAGGAACACCGATGAATGGGTAGATGATGGGTATGGATCCCGGTACATGGATAAAAAACGAACGCAAGCTGGAATGATTGAAACTGACGCTACTAATAATCTTTTAGCTCAGATCGCCAATATGACATCCTTGCTGCAAACAATAGCATTGAACAACCAAGGTGGAACAGTTGCGTCAATGGACGCAATGAACACGGTGAATGCAACAGCATCTGTAAGCTGTGTGCAATGCGGTGATGGTCACTTGTACGATATGTGTCCCTACAACCCTCAATCTGTCTGTTATGTTCAGAACAATCCATACTCCAAGACTTATAATCCGGGTTGGAGGAACCATCCTAACTTTGGATGGGGAGGAAACCAATCACAAACGCAGGGAACTGGACAACAGCCGCAGAGAAGCAACAACCCCGTGTACAACCAAGGTGTTCAATGGCATCAAGCACAAAGAAATCAGTCAGCAAACTCATCATCATCATCCGTTGAAGCCCTTATGCGACAAATTATCACTCAAAATGAAGAAACACGTAAGTCGTTGGAAGCAATGCTCCAAAACCAAATGGGTGAAATAAAAAGCCATGCCATTGCAATCCGAAATTTGGAAATTCAAGTGGGACAAATGGCAAGTGAGCGCAATACCAGACCCCAAGGAGCATTGCCCAGTAATACCGAAGCCCCACGTGGTAACGGTAAGGAACAATGTCAAGTTGTGACATTGAGGAGTGGGAAGATTCTTCCCACTGAAATGCAAGATCAGAGGACGCAAGGAAATCTGCAGCCTCACATCACTCCACAACTAACTCCAATAACACCTACTAGTGAACCGCAATCTTCATCCACCACTACAGCTTCTCAAGAACAAGAGAATGGAAAGGGGAAAGAAAAAGCAACGCAGGCAAACCCTGTGTTGGTATCTCAGAATATCACTCCCCCTATGCGTCTGCCCTTTCCTCAGCGCCTAAAGAAGAAAAATGATGAGGGCCAATTTAGAAAATTCCTGGATGTTCTCAAACAACTTCACATCAACATTCCGTTGGTGGAAGCCCTGGAACAAATGCCGAGCTATGTCAAATTTCTGAAAGACATACTATCTAAGAAAAGAAGGCTTGGAGAGTTTGAGACAGTCGCATTAATGCGGGAATGCAGTGCATTGTTCAAAAGCAATATACCCACCAAAGTGAAAGATCCAGGGAGTTTCACATTGCCATGTTCTATAGAAGGAATGGACGTAGGTCAGGCATTATGCGACTTAGGGGCCAGCATAAATTTAATGCCACTGTTTATATTCAAAAAGTTGGGTATAGGGGAAGCACGGCCAACCACAGTCACACTTCAGCTTGCTGACCGTTCCATTAAGCATCCCGAAGGAAAAATTGAAGATGTTCTTGTGAAGGTAGACAAATTCATCTTCCCAGCTGACTTCATAATTCTGGATTATGAAGCTGACAGAGAGGTGCCCATCATCCTGGGAAGACCTTTCTTAGCTACTGGATGCGCCCTGATTGACATCCAGGAAGGGGAGTTAACCATTCGAGTGGACGACCAGCAGGTAAAGTTTAATGTTTTTAATGCGTTGAAATATCCTGATGATTTTCACTCTTGCCAGATGATCGAAGATATAATTGAAGAAAAGGCAAGCATCATAGATGCATGTGCTAAAGACGAAACAATGCTGGACGAAATGGATGAAGGAAGAGAAGTGGAAATAGGTATAATCTCCAATGCAAGCTTCGAACGCTTAGACTTAAGCAACCGATCCACGGAGAAAACAAAACCGTCCCTAGAAGAGCCGCCAACCCTTGAGTTACAAACACTGCCAACGCATCTAAAGTATGCATATTTGGGGGCAGAGAGCACGCTACCGATCATCATATCCGCTGCGTTAACTACAGATTGTGAAAAGGCTTTGCTGGAGATATTGAAAAATCATATCAAAGCCATTGGATGGACCTTAGCGGACATTAGATGAATAAGCCCTTCATACTGCATGCACAAAATTTGGTTGGAAGAGGTTAAAGATGGGTCAATTGAAAGGCAACGCAGGCTTAACCCTGAGATGAAGGAGGTTGTAAAGAAAGAGATCATCAAATGGCTCGACGCAGGGGTCATTTATCCAATCTCCGATAGCAGCTGGGTAAGCCCAGTTCAGTGTGTACCTAAGAAAGGGGGAATGACAGTGATCATGAACAGTAAGAATGAGTTGATACCAACAAGAACGGTCACTGGCTGGCGCATCTGTATAGACTACCTCAAGCTGAATGCGGCAACAAAGAAGGACCACTTTCCACTGCCATTCATCGACCAGATGCTAGATAGGCTGGCAGGAAACTAATTTTTCTGCTTCCTTGACGGATATTCCGGCTATAACCAGATCATGATAGCTCCGGAAGATCAAGAGAAGACAACGTTCACTTGTCCATATGGAACCTTTGCGTTCAGAGGCATGCCATTCGGACTATGCAACGCACCAGGGACGTTCCAAAGATGCATGATGGCAATATTTTCCAACTATTTGGAACAGTCAGTAGAGGTGTTTATAGTCAAGAATCTAATCTCAATGCCTAGTTATTATAATTCCCTACGTTCGACCCTGGACTCACCAGGAAACCTATAAATGCTTATACTTGGGTTTTTATAGGAAAACTTGCTTAATCATGATCATTTAAGAGTAATTCTCGACGCATCCTGGTACGGAAATGATAAATCTATTCTTGTGAAAATGGCTAAGAAACTCAATTTAATTACACGAACAATCCACTAGTTCCCTCATTAGCAATTTCTGCAGGTCATTGTGGTTGACTAGCTTTAAATGAGCCAGTTCTCTATTCAGCTTTAAATTCTTGCATCAACTGAGGACATTCTCCTTTATAGTGACCCGCTTGTCCATAATGATAACATACGTTGCCCTTACACTGTCCCCAATGATACTTTCCGCAGTTGGGACATAACAGTTTCCTTGCGGAACTAGCTGTGGACTCTCCAGGTTGTCCACTTCGAGAACCGTCTACTGTTTGAGCTGGGCCAGTAGAACTCCTTGGTTCTTGCTTTCGTGTACCCCCTCCAGTACCTCCCTTAGAAGTACCCTGTCCACTCGATCTGGTCTTGAAATTTCCTCCACTAAATACACCTGGTACAAATCTCCTACTTGACTGCCCCTAAGTAGTACCAGAAGTGTGGATCGTCCGTCTACCTCCAGCTAATTCGCGTTCTGTCCTCTTTTCCATCAAACTTCTTTTAGCTTGCATTGCTGACTCTACTAACTTGGAGAAGTCTGCCCATTCAGCACTAGCAGTCGCCGAGGTACGTATTTCCTCTCGTAAACCTTCTTCAAATCTCTTGCACCTGTCAACCTCATCAGCAACAATAGCCATGGCATATTTAGACAGTTCAGTATATTTCTTTTCATATTCTGCCACTGACATGGATCCCTGTACTAACCTCAGAAACTCATTCCGTTTTGCATCTCGGAATGATCTTGGACAATATTTTTCGTAGAATGTCTTCTTAAACTCATTCCAACCTATTTCTCCTATATCTCCCTTCCTGCTCTCTACCATTCTCCACCAATCTTCTGCCCCTTTTTGGAGCAAAAACACTGCCAATTCCACCTTTCTATCATCAGGGCATCTCATCACACGAAAGTATTTCTCAAGTAGATTCAACCATGCCTCCGCTTCTATAGGATCCACAGTGCCTTCAAAAGTAGTGGCACCCAAAGCCTTCAATCTTTCTATACTGTATTTCTTTTCTGGATCTGCTTCCACTAATCTAATGCTTGCAGCCAATCTTTCAGCAATTCTAGTAAATATATGCTCCTCGACATTGACCCCAACTTGAGGATGACTAGATTCACCCTCTGACATATCTCTACGGTCTCCAGTAGCTTGAGGAGTTCCGATTGCTGATTGCCTCACTCGCCTGCTTCGGGGTGGCATGTTTTCCTATATGACAACACAATGTTACTATTGGCTAAAAATTACACATTCCTACACTACAATGCATGATCCTATTCCCAAGACTATTTTGCTCTGATACCAACTTGTCACACCCCCTCCCAGGCTACTCTACCCAACCCGAGAAGAGATTTGAAGACAATATACATCACCCCTTTTGTGACGCATACTATCCACTAACGCACTTGTCCTATACTGTTCACAACATACATAATACTCCTTAATATATATCAACCATAACGTATAGGAAATTATATACATAACGATAATTCAGAATACAACTCTTCATAAAGTCCTTATACAAAATCATGTTTCAACTCCCAGTAAATGTACAACTAGGTCTACATGCCACCTATATAAGGTTTTACATACAAGCAACTTGCAAAACAAGACAATTTTCTGGAAACTCGAAGCTCAAGCAGGGCGAGTTGGAGTAGGCAATGTACCAAGAACGTCCTTGCTACCTGGAAGGAAAAGAAAACATGGAAAGCGTGAGCTAAAAGCCCCGTGAGTGACTAATTTTGTAAAACCATCTTTTGTTCGAAAACAAGCAAGTCAAAATCGTTATAACACTATATACATAAACGTGATTCAAAAAATCATTTCTGTAAAATCATAATTTTCAACAACGTAATCAAATCACATATGTTCATGCCAAAATGATCGTACACGAAAATCAGTTCGTTCTCAAAACTTTCCCTTAGTTAGGACGGAGCGAGACTCAACGCACCCAACGTCGAAAACATCCTTAGTTGAGGCAGAGTAAAACTCAACGCACTCAACGTCGATAACAACCTTAGTTGGGGTGGAGCAAGACTCAACACACCCAACGTCACAACCTCTATGTGCACATAGGAATATCACGAGTTGCCCAAGTACCTTCTACGAGTCCTTCAGTACTGGTCCCGGGGAAACTCACATGCCTTCTCATGTCCTTCAGCATTGAGCCTCCTCTAAAACATTTTAGAAACCAGTATTATACGTAAATAGTTCACATGAAAACCTTTCATGAAAAATCAGATATATCACGATAAACAACATTTCACAACATGCCATTCAACGTCTTATAGAAAACGTATAAAACATGCCTTATGAACAATATCATCAAACATCATGCTTTTCAAGAAAACAGTTCATCTCAAAGCCATATCTCATAAGAAAAACCAAACTAAACATTTTCAATAAATTTCGTTTTTAAAAAAAGAAAAGTGTCACTCACAACTTGTCCTTAGGCCCTGAGCGGATTATATGCCTTTCCGAGCTCTTCTTGACCTGTAAAAACACATTCCTCACGTTACGTTTTCCTTAAACTTCCTTTACATGATCGTTGAATGTGCATACTTAAACTCTAATCATGATTCATCACCGAGACTCCCTTTCTTTTCTAAAATAAACATAATAAGCGAGATTCTATGTCACTAGCGAGTTTACCAACGAGATTTCACCTTACTAGCGAGATTACTAACGAAATTACACAACAGGTACACAGCACTAGCGACACCAGAATAAGCGAGACTAGCGAGATTACCTGAGGAGCGACACCGAGCGAGAGTCAGCGAGATTTATGAGACAAAAACCTCCTCTGCACTACCAGCGAGATTCATGTCGCTACTCTCGCTCCAATTTTTCAGCGATACCAGCTTCCTAACGACACCCGACAGCAGAGTTTCCTCCTTTTCTTTTTGTTCTCAATTCTGTCAGTTAAAAGTCATATTTCCAGCCAGATTTAGAACTTCTTTCCTTCTACAAACTTGTATAGAAACATGTTTTCTAGCTTACCTCAAATTTTCATGGCTTAATTCGTCCTGGTTCATCAAATATTGCAAGTTTACTCCAAACTACTCCAGATTGCACAGAAATTTTGTATCAGTAACTTCCAGCTAAAAGTTTACATATTTCTATTCCATTTAAACTCAGGCATCCTTCATAAAAGTTGTTCAAAATTGAGTTAACTTACTAACCTTAAAATTTCAGCCCAGAATTCAATCTCTTTAGCTCGATATTCACCAAATACCAAACTTGGTTCGAACAATGCGACAGTAGATGAAGCTTCAGTTTCAGCTTCAGTTTTACCATGAAACCATCCAAAACCTTGCACGAATTTGCCCTAGAACTCTTCTTCAACCTCTCCACGACGTGCAGGTGAAAGATAGCATAGAAATTATCGTTATGTATATAATTTCCTATACGTTATGGTTGATATATATTAAGGAATATTATTGGTGGCCAGGAATGAAACGGGAAATTGTCGAATGTGTGGCAAGATGTTTGATTTGTCAGCAGGTTAAGCCAGAAAGACAAAGACCTGGTGGACTCTTAAAACCACTTCCTGTACCTGAGTGGAAATGGGAGCATATCACGATAGATTTCTTATTTGGTCTTCCTAAAACTCCAAATGGGTATGATGGAATATGGGTGATAGTTGATAGATTTACTAAAACTGCCCGATTCTTACAAGTTAAAGTGACATTTACTTTAGATAAACTGGCCAAATTGTATGTTGAGAAGATAGTAAGTCAGTATGGAGCTCCTGTGACTATTATTTCTGATAGAGATCCAAGATTCACATCTAAGTTCTGGCCGAGTTTACAGCAAGCATTGGGAACTAAACTTAAGTTTAGTACAGCTTTTCATCCTCAAACTGATGGACAATCAGAAAGAACGATTCAGACTCTAGAGGATATGTTGCGTGCTTGTGTATTGCAGTTTAAAGGAAGCTGGGATACTCATTTATCTTTGATGGAGTTTGCGTATAATAATAGTTACCATTCTAGTATTGGAATGGCACCCTATGAGGCATTGTATGGCAGACATTGCAGAACTCCTATATGTTGGGGTGAAGTAGGAGAAAGGAAGTTAATGGGACCAGAGTTAGTCCAAACTACGTCAGAAAACGTAAAATTCATAAGCGAAAGGTTGAAGACGGCACAGGATTGACAGAAAGCTACGCTGATAAAAGGCGTCGAGATTTTAGAATTTAAAGTTGGTGATAAAGTCTTCTTAAAGCTATCTCCCTAGAAGGGAATTTTGAGGTTTGGAAAGAAGGGAAAGTTGAGTCCAAGATATATTGGACCTTATGAGATTGTGGAACGCATAGGACCGTCGGCTTATCGGTTGGCGTTACCTATGGAGTTGTCCAAAATACATGATGAATTTCATGTTTCTCTACTAAGGAAGTACATTCCAGACCCTACACATGTTTTGGAGGCTCAACCTATCCAAGTAAATGAAGATTTATCTTATGAAAAAGAACCTGTGCAAATCCTTGATCAAAAGGAACAAGTTTTGAGAACAAAAACGATACCGCTTATTAAAGTTTTGTGGAGGAATCATCAGGTAGAAGAAGCGACATAGGAAAGTGAAGATCAAATGAAGGCTAAATATCCCCACCTTTTTTTACACTAAACTTACTTGAGTTTCGAGGACGAAATTCTTAAAAAGGGGGTAGTAAACTGTAAGCACTGACTTTTAATCCTAAGTGTTGTGACAAACAAGTGAAATGTGACCATGCATTGTTAGAGGAAAAGTAGCCAAGAATGAGAGCAAAATTTTGGCTAAGTGTTGGCCAAGACTATGCGTTGGTGAATGAAGAGGAAGTTGAACTCTTTGAGTGGCTATGCGTGGCCGATGGAATCACGAAGGGTTGTGAACTGAAGTAGCTATCCGTGTTGGAGGATAAGTGATTATTGGAGGGAAGAAATGTGCATGAACCACCATGCGTTGGTAAGGCTATGCGCTGAAGTCATTTTGCTGCGCTGAAGTCACTTTGCGTCGAAGACAGAGTGGTCTCGATGCGACGAAAATAGTGGTGTGAATGATGGAGTTGTATGCGTCGAAAGTAGAAGGCGTTCAGGGCGCCATGCGTTGGGTGTGGATAGTTGCTGAAGGCGTTGGAGGAGGATTTCGACATGTGTGCCTTGCGTCGAAGTGAGAACCCCGCGCCAGTCTGCAGGTGAGGGTTAAGTCGGTAGTTATATAGGTAAATCAATTAAATGTTTAATCATTTTTAACCACTTTCGAGAGCTTAAGTCGGTTCCATTTTTTAGATAAACTACGAGCAAAGATAGAAGAAGGTGTTCTTGTAGATTTCGGATAGAATTTTACTCGTTTTGGTGTCGAAATCTAAGTTGGAACAGCACGATATTAGCGGACGTTCAAGCTTGATAGTATCGAATGTTTGGAGTAAAACGAATCGAAGAGATCGAGTCTAAGGTTGAAATTTTAAGGTTAGTAAGTTAAGTCAATTCTGATAAACTTTTATGAAGGATGTTTGAGTCGAAATGGATTAGAAACATGAAAATTTTCAGCTGGAAATGACTGATAAGGAATTTCTGTGCAATCTGTAGTAGTACGGAGAAACCTTACAATATCTGACGAACGAAGACAAGTTAAGCCACGAAAATTTGAGGTAAGCTAGAAAACATGTTTCTCTACAAGTTTGTAGAAGGAAAGAAGTTCTAAATCTGGCTGGAAATATGACTTTGAACTGACAGAAGTGAGAACAAAAAGAAAAGGAGGAAACTCTGTTGTCGGGTGTCGTTAAGAAGCGGGTATCGCTGAGGAATTCGAGTGTGAGTACCGACATGACTCTCACTGGTAGTGTAAAGGAGGTTTTTGTCTCACAAATCTCGCTGACTCTTGCTCGGTGTCGCTCCTCAGGTAATCTCGCTGGTCTCGCTTATTCTGGTGTCGCTAGTGTCATGTACCTGTTGTGTAATTTCGTTAGTAATCTCGCTAGTAAGGTAAAATCTCATTGGTAATCTCGCTAGTGATATAGAATCTCGCTTATTATGTTTATTTTAGAAAAGAAAGGGAGTCTAGGTGGTGAATCATGATTAGAGTTTAAGTATGCACATTTAACGATCATTTAAAGGAAGTTTAAGGAAAACGTAACATGAGGAATGTGTTTTTACAGGCCAAGAAGAGCTCGGAATGGCATATAATCCACTCAGGGCCTAAGGACAAGTTGTGAGTGACACTTCTTTTCTTGTTTCAACAATTTTTTTGTACATGCCAGATTGGTTCTTTCTTATTTATTGATGTTTTTGCTAAACGATATTGAAAAGCAGATTTATGGATTGATATTGATTTATAAAATGCCCTGTTTTCTTATGAAAGATTTGACTATGAACGGTTTTGTATAGAGTTTTGTATTAAACTAAAGGAAAAATGTTTTAAAGGAGGCTCAATGCTGAGGGACGTTGAGAAGGCATATGAGTTTTCCCGGGACCCAGTACTGATGGACATGGAAAAGGTACTTGGGCAACCCGCCATGTTCCTATGTGCACGTAGAGGTTATATGCTGGTGCGTTGAGTTTTGCTCCGCATCGAGCCTTACTTGTTTTCGACTAAGGAAAAGCATCGTAACCGTACTGTTTTACTTACGAATGGTTAAAAACCACATATGATTTTATAAGGGCATTTAAACTTGATTTAATCAATGGAAATGATATGATTCTATGTTTTACTCATGATGTCAGAAATTGTTTAAGCTTAATGGTTGTTATACTAAACTAGTTTTGTTAAAATTTGTCACTCATTGAGCTATTAGCTTATGTTTTCAAGTTTTCTTTTCCCTTCCAGGTAGCAAGGACATTCCTGGTGCATTGCCTACTCCAACTCGCTCTGCTTAAGCTTCGAGTTTCCAAAAATAGTTTATTTTCTCGTTGTTGTACATGTAAATAACTTAACACTGGTGGCATGTAGATTTAGTTGTTTATAAGTGGGTTATGAGAGAGTATGTTATAAAAGTGTACTGTGTACAAGAAGGATTATTATATTATGATCATACGTTAATATGGTTGAATTCTATGAATGTATACGTATGGAATGTTTGTGCAGGAAGTTATGTAAGATGGGACAATATGCGTCACAAGAGGGGTGATGTATATTGTCTTCACATCTCCTTTCAGGTTAAGTAGGTAATCAGAGAGGGAGTGTGACAGAGGGCTCCATAGAACGGCAACGTAGGCTCAACCCAACCATGAAAGAAGTTGTGAAGAAGAAGATAATAAAGTGGCTTGACGCAAGAGACATATACCCAATCTCCGACAGAAGCTGGGTAAATCCTGTACAATGTGTTTCAAAGAAAGGCGGAATGACCGTGGTCACTGTTTTCTGTTATTAAACAATAAATCATGCATTACTATTCAGTCATGTAACGACCTGACCCTTTAAAACTAACATGTCGTTACGTCATGCATGACCATTCAGTGAGTGCATTGGAAATTAAGAGACAAGGTAACACACACTATAGATAAAGTCGGTCATCACCATTCAATATTCCTTGGCCCACTATTGGCCAAACCACCTGGGCACTAGGGCCAATGTGAGTAGGATCGCCTAGCCATACTTCATAATTGGAAAAACGAGGACCGTGGAAATACATCCCACTCAGCCAAAGAAAGATGATGGAGAGTTGGTTTTTCTGATATTTTAAACTAAACATAGAGGAGTAAAAACGCTTTAGCGGGGTACCCTTTAAATCGTGAGGCAAAATCTCAAGAAAAGAAAACCGAACATAACCATATCAAAAACAAACAACAGACAGTTTAATGTATGCAAATACTACTACCCTACAAGTCGACGATCCCATGGCTAAGGTGCAAATACGCTATACCCTAGGCTAAGGTGCAGAAGCAATGTCGACGATCCCATGGTACGATCATGGATTTCCTCGGCCATGCATCTGGCCACCATGCTCCTTACCTGGGAGAAAAACATAGAAAAGGGTGAGTAATCATACTCAGTAAGAGACCTACTACTGGGCCTAGCTATTACCCTTTTTGTCGTGTGCACCCGTGTACTGACAAAGGCATAAGCGTAGGCATAAGCATAGGAAGCGACCCGAGGGTACGTGGTGATTACATTTGTAACATGGACATAGGTGGTGATCCCGAGGGACACCTTCGTAGCATAGTACATTAGGGGTATGGGACACGACAATAGGGCAACCTGTATCATGTCATGGCATAACTAATTCATCGCAGAGATTCTTCACAGAGTCATAGGCACATAAGCATAAGAACATTACTTACTGTTGTAGCGCATGCAATGCTGAAGTACCAAAACTTGTTGCTGCGTTTATTAATTATAATTAAGCTTCCTATGCGTTTATCATTCTATGCGTCTTTCTTATGCTTAATATTATGCGTTTGTTATCTGTCAAGTTTTCTCGGTGAGTCCGAGGTCGAACACAGGGATTTTATTGATTCTATGTTTAAGTGGATGATATGCGGTGTAGGGGTAACCAAGAATAATTTGCAAGAGATGTTTGTTTCTAATCTAAAGAAAGCAATAACATGTACACTAAACTAAAATGTGGAAGATGAAAAAGCATGCGACACAGCAAAGTCAGCTAGGTGAATTTAATGAATGGGTAAAAACAAGGTTCGGGTTGGTTAACATCTAACATCAGAAATGCATGGTGATAGTCTACTTATACTTGCGACTCTTCTCCCGGTTGTCAGCCGCTATGCGTTATATGTCTACAATGCATAGGAGAATGTTAAGTGCCAAGGTTGTTCCTATGTCTAGGCAACACTACTTCGCCTTGTCAATTGATTTCCACAATCATTTACTCTCTCGAGCAGTCTGATTATTACTACTTATATCAATTAGCTAAATGGACATAAGCATCAAATTAAGATTACAATTGACAAGATCCAATAGTTACACTATGGTTCTTATTTAGATGCTAACGCAACCCTTAACCCTTGATGGATTAGTTACTCATAGATTCAAAGTAAAAAGCGGAAATTGTAAAGAAATGAGTAGACATGGAAGAAATATAGATTGATGAACGAATTGCAACTTTAGATAGCTCAATGTCTTGACACAAATCTAAAATCAAACTAGAAAACAAGATAGAAAGCAAGAAAAGGGCGTCAATGTCTTGAGTCGCCGGAATGAAAGCGTGAGGATTTGCTGTGAAGTGGTCAGGTGGAGGGAAGACTCTTCTCTCTCGAGCTATTCGTCTCCGGTTGTGTTCTAGAGAGAACTCTGCTGTCACTTAGGAATTCTTCCGAGAATGAACAACAACCTTTCATCTTGCAGAGCTACCTTTTTATAGATGATGCGTTTGCAATCAATAGCAAATCTGCTTGATTGGCGGCGAGATTGATATCATGCGTCCATCTCGCCTGATTGCGTAATTCTCGGGTCAATTAAGATCCACCACTTTAGCCACAAATCATGTTCGTCAATCATCCGACAATCTCTCAAGATTCTGATCTGATTGTCCGCTGCCTTGCATTGATGGTTGTTTATGCATCCATGGATAGTTTGGCTGATGTCGACGCGTTGTAGGTTGCTAACGCATAGTCTTGCGTTGAGTACTTGTTAACGCATATTCAGGTTGTTCGCGTTTTGTTCAGATCATGCGTCCATGACGAACAGATTGTTAACACGTAGTCCTGCCTTAAGAAGTCATCAATGCATCGTTTGCATTCCTGCGTTAAAACATGCGTTTTAGGCTCAAAAAGTGGTAAAATCATTATCTTCATAAAAATACAAGAGTATAACGTAAAGGAAGATTTATTAATAAAAATCAACATGAACTGCCGCATGCTTCTCTATTTATTCTCTATTTATCTAAGAAAAAGGCTATTATAACTTGTATTTCTACAAGTTATCACTTACAAACTACAAACTACAAACTTGACATACCGAAATTGTAAGACCCTAACTCAGAATCCTTAAGATGGCTAGTAAGGAAAAGAAGTAAGACTAGTTGAACGCATAATATTAGGAAAGAAATTAATATTCCACTAAGAGTGAGAATGAAGGATGGAAGGCATAGTTTGGGAATTAGTTGAGCATTTGGATGTATTTTTTAGCATAGTCCGGTTAATGCATAGATGGTAAAGCGCTAAAGTGTGGTACCTTAATTTGGAAGGAATTTGATACTGAATTTTAAAAAGGGAAACAAGAATTTGGAAAAAGAGGAAACGTATGGCTCACACTTAGTCTTGAAATTAACAAGTTATGGGATTAGCTTTGGAGTGTGTTAAGCTAGAAAGAAAAGAGAAGCTGAGGAAACTTAAGGCGTGAGCAGCATGCATTGAAGGTTTATTATGAGTTAGTAAGGATTTTGGGGTTGATTAAGTAGTCCGTGCTCAAAGACAAGGACATTTAGTGTTTAAGGTAACCAAGGGTCATTAAGGCTATGCGTTGAGGAGCTCAATTCCATGGTAAATGGAAATATAACTTTGATTTTGGGTAAACGCATAGGTTGTAATTCAAGAGTTTAAAGGGTAGGAAGTTGGACGCATGGTACGATGCGGTAAGGTACAAACGCATAGTAGTATGCATTTGGGACATTAATGCCTAGTAATATGCGGTGAAGAAACGGTTTCAAGGGTATTATGGCGGAAGGTAAAGGAAATAAGTAATAAAGCTAAAACCTTAAAGGAAATTCAGTGAATGCACAAAGGTAGAACAATTAAATGAATAATTTGTATATTGGAATATGTTAGACGTATAAAATAAGCTTATTAGGGTTAAGTGACTTCATAAAAACTTGACACCTTATAAGCGGGAGGTGTTAGAAGTATGTTAAGTATTTCATGCAAGGTGACGCTTGGATAAATGCATGATTGGTTAAGCATGCAGCTTGACATGTGGCATGGAAATGGCAAAAAGGGAAGAAAAGTAGTATGACCAGTCCTCTACTCCAAAGCTATAAAGAGGACCTTAAGAGAAAAGAAGTGACTGATGATGCTGAAGTAAGAATTCTTGAGAGAAAGAAGGAATCCTGGTGTCCGTAATAGAAGTTTGCGGCCAAGGAAGAAGATATTCTAGACAACTTAGCTATATTTTGTGTTAAATAAGTTGTCTTGCATCTAAAAGGACCAGCCTTGCGTTTAAGTTTCAAGGTGAACGATGCATTCAAGTTAGACCTTGTGCAGTCGACGCCTCTAAAAAGAGAAGTATGGAAGAGTTGGGATGCACCTCGCGTTATATCTATCAACCTTGCGTCCAAGGGCAGGGTTGCGACCAACCCAGCTGCCAGAGGAATATAAAGTCTTGCGTTCCAGGGTTAGAACGTTGCGTCCAAGAAGCTCGGGAAAGAGGAAATAGTGGGAAAGAGGAGAAACTATCCCTAAAGTGTTTTGTGAGTGACATTTTCCTTTCTTCGAAAATGGTTTATTGGAAATGTTGTTCTGATTTTATAATGAGCTATGAAATGATGAAAAGTGTTTATTTGAAAAGCATGATGCTTGAATATATAGTTCACAAGGCATGTTTTATCTGTTTTCTATAAGATGTTGAAAAGCATGTTGTGAAATGTAGTTTACCAAGAAATATCTTATTTTTTATGAAAGGTTTCACATGAGCTAATTATGTGAAATGTTGATTTCTAAAATGTTTTAGAGAAGGCTTAATGCTGAGGGACATGAGAAGGCATGTGAGTTTCCCTGGGACCTAGTACTGAGGGACATAGAGAAGGTACTTGGGCAACCCGCCATATCCTATGTGCACATAGAGGTTGATATTGCTGGTGCGTCGAGTTCTGCTCCGCATCAAGCCAGGAACGATTTTCGATGTTGGGCGCGTTGAGTCTTGCTCCGCCTCAACTAAGGGAAAATGTTGAAAACAAACTGATTCCATGTACACCTACTTAGGAGTCTATTTATGATATTTGACTGAGAAGTTGAAAAGTATGATTTTATAGAAATGATGATTTGAATTAAGTTTTTGTGATATGCCTGCTTTTGAACCAAAGATAGTTTTACAAAATTTATCACTCACTGGGCTTTTAGCTCACCCTTTCTTATGTTTTTCATTTTTCAGGTAGCATGACAGTTCCCGTTGCCGATCGAAGTCGAGGTTTGTCAAGCGTTAGTGGTGTCGTCGTCCTATAAAGTGTGGTTAAACGAGCATAAGGGAAGTTCGACAATGGAAGTCGATAAATGGGTCAATGACTACTGTCCTCATGCTCCGTCTCGGGCTACAGAAGGGTAGTTCGAGAAGGGGTATGACATAAACAATCATAGCAAACCACATATAAGACAAAAGTTCACAACGACATTCAATAGTCAACAACACAATTAAAAATTCGACGTCACTAAAACCCGGTAGTAAGTTCCTTACTTGCGAGAGCGAGACTGCGGCGAGACTAAGCGAGACAGCGAGACTCAGCGAGACAGAGCGAGATTGAGCGAGACAGCAAAACTCAGCGAGACCGCTTATGCGACATCGCGACTTCCCTACACTGCGGCAACGTGCTATGAAGGCTGTGACAACGCATCGCAGAGAGGACAGGCGACGCAACGATGAAGACTGTAACGACGTGTCACGGAGAGGGCTGCGGCGACGCAACGATGAAGACTGATGATGCCGCGAGATGCGGGTTGTGACGATGCGGCGATGGATTGATGATGCGAGGAAATGCAGGCTGTGACGATGTGACGTGACGAGGACTGAGACGCTGCGGCGCAAGGACTATGATGATGCCGCTACGTTGAAAGCTGCGATGATGGCGACGAGTGCTGGTGACGATGGCGATGAGTACTGCAATGACAACGACAGTGAGGGCTGAAGATGATGGCGGCAATGAGGGCTAAAGGGGACGGCGATTGAGTGACGAAGAGGTGATCGAAAGAGAGATTTTGACTTTTCCTTCTTCCCCTTTCTTTCCTTTTCCTAAAACGCAACTCAGCCAGAAAAAAAAAAAAAAAAAAATTGTAAAAAAAAAAAAAAAAAAATTGTAAAAAAAAAAAAAAAAAAATTGTAAAAAAAAAAAAAAAAAAATTGTAAAAAAAAAAAAAAAAAAATTGTAAAAAAAAAAAAAAAAAAATTGTAAAAAAAAAAAAAAAAAAATTGTAAAAAAAAAAAAAAAAAAATTGTAAAAAAAAAAAAAAAAAAATTGTAAAAAAAAAAAAAAAAAAATTGTAAAAAAAAAAAAAAAAAAATTGTAAAAAAAAAAAAAAAAAAATTGTAAAAAAAAAAAAAAAAAAATTGTAAAAAAAAAAAAAAAAAAATTGTAAAAAAAAAAAAAAAAAAATTGTAAAAAAAAAAAAAAAAAAATTGTAAAAAAAAAAAAAAAAAAATTGTAAAAAAAAAAAAAAAAAAATTGTAAAAAAAAAAAAAAAAAAATTGTAAAAAAAAAAAAAAAAAAACATCTGGAGATCTTTCCCCAACTGAAACCCGATTTCTTCTAATGACCAAGAATCCCCCAATCCCCCTTAACACTCTCTCCGCCTGCATATTTATATTATTATTATTATTATTATTATTATTATTATATATGTATATACTTTCTTTTTCAACTTAAAGAGAGAAAAAGGTGATTTACCTAAATTTCGGGTCGTTACAAGTCAAGTCTTTCTAATTTTAACCCAAGTATAATTACTAATTAGGTTTCTCAGTGAGTCCGAGGTCGAGCGCAGGGACTTATGTAGATTTCATATTCTCTTTAATTGTTGTAGCTATATGTGTAACAAGAAAATGGTAAAAGTTGTGATGCGTTTAAATAAGAAAGCAATAAAGATTAAGCTAAAGTTGGTGAAATTGAGAAATGATGCGTCGTATCAAGGATCAGGGAAGGTGTAGATATGAATGGGAAAAAAATAGGGTTAGGGTTGTATTATTGCCTATATTCAGATCCGCGAAAAAAATGTTTCATATTCTCAACTCGTAACCTGCACCTTTCTGTTGACAGATTGCATACGTATATGTCTATGACGTATGTGAGAGTATTATTGAATCCTTAGGTTATTTCTATATCTAGAAATACTTCTTAATTTTGTCTAATGATTTCCACAATCACTTATTTTCTCAAGCAGTTGATTGTTCCTACTTATCTCAATTAGTTAGATGGAAATAAGCAATAGATTCAAGCACATTCAGAAAAATGATACAGCCTAATCATTGGTTCTTAATTAGTCAATGAAACAACTCTAACACTCAAGAAATTTAACTACTCATGATTGTTAACAAGCAAACGATAAAATATGAGAAAATGGTAGATATGGAAGATGTTTAGATTAATGAATGAAATCAAATGTCTTAAAGAGTACAATGCCTTGTTACAATAAGAAAACACAAGAAAGTAAGAAAAGAATAGAAAGCATGAAAGGATCGGTGGATGTTCAATCTCTTAAGTCCACCAACAATGACTGCGTGATGGTTCCTGTTGTGATATGGATGGTAGGATAGAAGACTTCTCTCTTAAGTTGTTTGTCTCTGGTTGTCCTCTGAAAAGAACTCTGCTGTCACTTAAGAATTCTCCAGGAAATTCAACAACCTTCTCAGCCTTTGAATCTACCCTTTTATAGAAGCTGCATTGTAACGCTGGCAGATTTGCATCATTATTGATATGAATCGATCAACCTCAATCATGCAATATAAACAACAAGAAGAAGTCATCTATGCTGTCCAAGTTTACACTAACCAAAGAAGAAAAATTATGTGAAGTCAAGTGAAATTTATGAAGAATCAAACTTCATTTATGGAACAAAGAGTTCAAGTGAGGGTTGATAACTCAAAGATGGTTACAAAATGATTGGTTATTGATTAAAAGGAAATATTTTCGGATTTATTGTATTAATTAAATGTAATTTTAGTCTTTAAGTCATTTTATTTGTTTTATGTTACATTTAGATCATGGCTGATAATGGTCATTAATTATAAGTGTTACAACTCTTTGAATGCCTCATTGAATACCTAGGGTTAGATTTTGAGGCTTATATAATGTCATGTAATTATTCACAATAGGAGACATGGAAGAGACTTGGAAGAAACTTGAAAATGTAGTAAAAGAGCCTTTGAGCTTTCTTTTAGCCTTGTGTTATGTTTATTTTGCAATTCTGTGGTGTTTAGATTGCATGTTTAAAATCATTCAAACTTGACTTGATCAATCTTGCTTATGGGCTGATTCGAAGATCAAGGGTCGATAGGAGCTACAAGTTTTGTCAAATTCGTGGTTTTTTTTTATCGTCTAAATAATCCGTCGTCTAGCCATTCTTAGGAGCTGAGATCAGCTTGATTTGGGATGTTTGAATTTGAGATCTAAAGGTCTTGATACCAAATGATAAGAAACACTCGATCTCAGCCCTTTAGATCTAACCTTGGTCTAAATGGTGATATCCCTCTTAAGTCTTTTATTTTCTAGTTGAAATGTCAAAATAAATGCCAAGCTCGGTATATCTCATAAGGATTTAAGATTTGGCTTACCCAAAGTACTCTCGGCTTAATTCACAAGCCTACCTTCCTCGGCTTTCCTCCACTTCTTCTTTCAGTCTAAACAAGAAAATGTGAATAAGTCCACAACAATATCACACAAGTTAAGTGCTTAGAAATCAAAATAGGCTTTACAGGAGGTTGTCACTAAAATCGGGTAAACCAGAGCATTTGAGTTTGAGGAATTTTTCAAGGGTGTTTAGAGAGGTTTTAAGCACCCAAATTTCTTGATAAGTAAGTTAAGAGGCCTCTCTTGAGTTCCATAAAATTTATTTAGAGTTTATTTGATTGGAAAAGGTGTCTTGGAGCTCCGAAAAATCAAGTTGAAAACAGGGGACTGCTACCCAGGCTGTTGCACGCTTGTGTGGGAGTTGCCGCCCACGCTACACACCCCTATGCAACAGACATTGCCCATGCTTGTGCCTGCCACTCTGCCCACGCCCTTCAGTGCCTACACACGCACACCCCATGCCCCCTGCCGCCCACCCACGCCTACATGCTGCCTACGTTGCATGCCCACGACCAATTTGGGTGTTGGTGAACATTTTTTGGATCAATTGGTATTCTCTTGAATTTTTAGCCTCAAAATGGATAATTTTGAATTTTAAACTGATTTTTGAGTATTTTAGAAAAATTTGGGAACTTTTGCAAAAAGGTCCTAACTAGCAATGGTGAAGGAATAAGTGAAATTTAAATTGATTTAGGTAAATGTGGATGAAGTTTAAGTATTATGGAAAGTGTAGAAACCTCAAGGAGATGATCTAATGTCTCTTAATTGATATTTTAGGTCAAATTGAGGTCGAAGAACCCTATAACCCTAAGGGATCAAGCCCGAGCTGTGAGTGACATGTGTTTTCCTTAAAAGGAATTCATTTATGATTTTTAGCCTGATTTCTTATGAAATGTGTTTTGTCACTGATTTTGTTAAGTATTGAGCATGATTTACTGTGTTTACTTAAAATGCATATGGAATGTTAAGCTTAAAAAGGATAGTTATATGTTTTTGCAGGGAAATTAAATGAGCGCAAACGATTTTTAGAGAAATTCCAGTTAAAGAAATACTCAGGGATAGGAATGGATTCAGCTAAGCTTCTATCATTGAACACTAACGATCGTGGTTAATTACAAGTAAATGCACAATTAAATGATATTGATTATCACTAAATGCACCTAATCATCAAATCAAGCAAATGCAATTTGAACTAAATTCAAATTTGTTATCTAGAATGATAGTGCCTTAGACAACGATCCAAATTCGTATGAACCATAGCGGGGTATAATTGTGACAAATGAAAGGTCGAAAAGCCAAGTTTAACATTTGATTTATCACTTGGATTCGATTAACTCATAAAAGCAAAATTGATGGAAATGTCTTCAATCAAGCATCCATTAATGAATCATGCAACTTAGTTCATTATCAATGTTAAGAGCCAAATGACCTTGCAATCAAAGAGGCAATAATCAAGAAGCGTCAATTCAATCAAATCACCTCGATATAGGAATAAACTCAAAATCCAAGTAATTCACAGCAATCAACCAACAAAAAATTCACAAGTTCTCAAGAAAATTTAGCCTAGAAATTACCCAAGTAAAGATTACCTTAGCCACATATAATCTTTAAGAAAATTCTCAATGTTTGGAGTAATTACAAAGGAAAATTGAGGGGATTAAGAGAGGGATATATGAGATTCAGAAGCTTGGAGTATCAGCAATAGAGGCTAAAGTTCGGACTCTTCTTCTTAACCTAAAAACTCACGATTCTTTTATAAAAGTGGCTAGAGCATCGATGTGCTCATAAGCAATGTCGCTACACTCGACAAATAAATCATAGCACTGATCTCGAGCATAATGACGTTGCGCTTCAGCACGCGTGCGCTTGTTGGGCTTCCATTAATGTCTGGAGTGTCACTGCAGTTCCCTGGGGCATCGCGATGATGTAAGAAAATTAGCTCTCGGGTTGAGAGCATAAAGCTGAGCATAAAGTGCAAGGCAATTGTGCTCCCATAGGTATTTTGGTCATTCTGACCCCTTCACTTGGTCTATGCTTCCAAAGCTCCGTTTTGACACATTTTTGCACCAAATTGACCCAGACGGTCCGTCTCACTACCTTAATGCTCAAAACCTGCAAATTTCAGGAAATAGCACGATAAAAGAATGGAACAAGCCCAAATAAAGTTGAGAAAAATAACTCTTTCTAGGAGCTATCAAATACCCCCAACTTGATTCTTGATCGTTCCTAAGCAAGGTAGAAATACATACATTCATGCAATATCATATCTGCTAGATTACACAACTCGTGAATCAAGTTTTAATAGTTCTCATGGTAGGTTTGCATTTACTTAGGAAATCTGAATACAAACAATCAATTGAGATGCAATTTTAAAAACGCTTTTCAAGTTATATCATGTATGAGTGAATGCAAAGCATCATTATTTTGACTCTAGATATACTCAAAAAGGTTTCATCAAGCTTTCAATTTGTTTTTCCCCTACTCTAGCTTAGTTAATAGTCTTTGAGTTACCTAAACTAATAAAGTGGCAATACATCAATAGGGGTGCCTAACACACGCGCAACTTAAAAGTAATGGACATCATTTTTACCTAGAGACACTAGCTTTCGCACACCCATTGTAGGGATTTGTACCTACTTTTTTCTCGCAGGTGTCCTAACTGATCACAACAAGGGTAGCTCTTTTCGCCCCTATCTATGCACTCACGCACACTTTTTGTTTTCTTTCTTATTCTTTTTCTCATTTCTTTTACTTCCTTCTTTCTTTTTTCTATCACTTTTCTTTTTACTCTTTTTGCTTGCTTGCTTCTTCTTCTTCTTCTTCTCCCCCTTCCCTCCCCCCCC